>OX377618.1:206500360-207100360 GCA_947397865.1 Polietes domitor
TAATAAATAAATAAATAAATAAATAAATAAATAAATAAATAAATAAATAAATAAATAAATAAATAAATAAATAAATAAATAAATAAATAAATAAATAAATAAATAAATAAATAAATAAATAAATAAATAAATAAATAAATAAATAAATAAATAAATAAATAAATAAATAAATAAATAAATAAATAAATAAATAAAGAAATAAAGAAATAAATAAATAAATAAATAAATAAATAAATAAATAAATAAATAAATAAATAAAGAAATAAATAAATAAATAAATAAATAAATAAATAAATAAATAAATAAATAAATAAATAAAGAAATAAAGAAATAAATAAATAAATAAATAAATAAATAAAGAAATAAAGAAATAAAGAAATAAATAAATAAATAAATAAATAAATAAATAAATAAATAAATAAATAAATAAATAAATAAATAAATAAAGAAATAAAGAAATAAATAAATAAATAAATAAATAAATAAATAAATAAATAAATAAATAAATAAATAAATAAATAAATAAATAAATAAATAATAAATAAATAAATAAATAAATAAATAAATAAATAAATAAATAAATAAATAAATAAATAAATAAATAAATAAATAAATAAATAAATAAATAAATAAATAAATAAATAAATAAATAAATAAATAAATAAATAAATAAATAAATAAATAAATAAATAAATAAATAAATAAATAAATAAATAAATAAATAAATAAATAAATAAATAAATAAATAAATAAATAAATAAATAAATAAATAAATAAATAAATAAATAAATAAATAAATAAATAAATAAATAAATAAATAAATAAATAAATAAATAAATAAATAAATAAATAAATAAATAAATAAATAAATAAATAAATAAATAAATAAATAAATAAATAAATAATAAATAAATAAATAAATAAATAAATAAATAAATAAATAAATAAATAAATAAATAAATAAATAAATAAATAAATAAATAAATAAATAAATAAATAAATAAATAAATAAATAAATAAATAAATAAATAAATAAATAAATAAATAAATAAATAAATAAATAAATAAATAAATAAATAAATAAATAAATAAATAAATAAATAAATAAATAAATAAATAAATAAATAAATAAATAAATAAATAAATAAATAAATAAATAAATAAATAAATAAATAAATAAATAAATAAATAAATAAATAAATAAATAAATAAATAAATAAATAAATAAATAAATAAATAAATAAATAAATAAATAAATAAATAAATAAATAAATAAATAAATAAATAAATAAATAAATAAATAAATAAATAAATAAATAAATAAATAAATAAATAAATAAATAAATAAATAAATAAATAAATAAATAAATAAATAAATAAATAAATAAATAAATAAATAAATAAATAAATAAATAAATAAATAAATAAATAAATAAATAAATAAATAAATAAATAAATAAATAAATAAATAAATAAATAAATAAATAAATAAATAAATAAATAAATAAATAAATAAATAAATAAATAAATAAATAAATAAATAAATAAATAAATAAATAAATAAATAAATAAATAAATAAATAAATAAATAAATAAATAAATAAATAAATAAATAAATAAATAAATAAATAAATAAATAAATAAATAAATAAATAAATAAATAAATAAATAAATAAATAAATAAATAAATAAATAAATAAATAAATAAATAAATAAATAAATAAATAAATAAATAAATAAATAAATAAATAAATAAATAAATAAATAAATAAATAAATAAATAAATAAATAAATAAATAAATAAATAAATAAATAAATAAATAAATAAATAAATAAATAAATAAATAAATAAATAAATAAATAAATAAATAAATAAATAAATAAATAAATAAATAAATAAATAAATAAATAAATAAATAAATAAATAAATAAATAAATAAATAAATAAATAAATAAATAAATAAATAAATAAATAAATAAATAAATAAATAAATAAATAAATAAATAAATAAATAAATAAATAAATAAATAAATAAATAAATAAATAAATAAATAAATAAATAAATAAATAAATAAATAAATAAATAAATAAATAAATAAATAAATAAATAAATAAATAAATAAATAAATAAATAAATAAATAAATAAATAAATAAATAAATAAATAAATAAATAAATAAATAAATAAATAAATAAATAAATAAATAAATAAATAAATAAATAAATAAATAAATAAATAAATAAATAAATAAATAAATAAATAAATAAATAAATAAATAAATAAATAAATAAATAAATAAATAAATAAATAAATAAATAAATAAATAAATAAATAAATAAATAAATAAATAAATAAATAAATAAATAAATAAATAAATAAATAAATAAATAAATAAATAAATAAATAAATAAATAAATAAATAAATAAATAAATAAATAAATAAATAAATAAATAAATAAATAAATAAATAAATAAATAAATAAATAAATAAATAAATAAATAAATAAATAAATAAATAAATAAATAAATAAATAAATAAATAAATAAATAAATAAATAAATAAATAAATAAATAAATAAATAAATAAATAAATAAATAAATAAATAAATAAATAAATAAATAAATAAATAAATAAATAAATAAATAAATAAATAAATAAATAAATAAATAAATAAATAAATAAATAAATAAATAAATAAATAAATAAATAAATAAATAAATAAATAAATAAATAAATAAATAAATAAATAAATAAATAAATAAATAAATAAATAAATAAATAAATAAATAAATAAATAAATAAATAAATAAATAAATAAATAAATAAATAAATAAATAAATAAATAAATAAATAAATAAATAAATAAATAAATAAATAAATAAATAAATAAATAAATAAATAAATAAATAAATAAATAAATAAATAAATAAATAAATAAATAAATAAATAAATAAATAAATAAATAAATAAATAAATAAATAAATAAATAAATAAATAAATAAATAAATAAATAAATAAATAAATAAATAAATAAATAAATAAATAAATAAATAAATAAATAAATAAATAAATAAATAAATAAATAATAAATAAATAAATAAATAAATAAATAAATAAATAAATAAATAAATAAATAAATAAATAAATAAATAAATAAATAAATAAATAAATAAATAAATAAATAAATAAATAAATAAATAAATAAATAAATAAATAAATAAATAAATAAATAAATAAATAAATAAATAAATAAATAAATAAATAAATAAATAAATAAATAAATAAATAAATAAATAAATAAATAAATAAATAAATAAATAAATAAATAAATAAATAAATAAATAAATAAATAAATAAATAAATAAATAAATAAATAAATAAATAAATACTTTTTTGTTAATTTTGTCGAAAATTATGATATTTTTCCACAACTTATTTAACAATTATCGGTGTTAAATGAATTGTGATGTTTTACTAATACAATTTTTAATAAAAATTAATTCATTAATTTTAAAGACCTTGACTATAAATCAAAATAATTTTCAGAAAAGAGGCAATCTTAAAGAAATGTACATTAGGGCGTACCTCAAAAAAAAAAGTTCGCCGTACACCTTCGAATATGAAGTATTATTGAAAGGTAGTTTCAAAAAAAAATTTTTATTTTTTTATGCCGAACGTAGGGGTCGCGCTTTTACATTTTTCTATATAACTTGTATTTATAAACGGATTTTAAAGTGTGATACATCGATGTTTTTGTCTCGACGAGGCCGATTTTTTTGTCTTTGAAGTCATTGAGCTCAAGCACCCCCTTCTGGTACTTACCCATCATTTCTCAGTTGCTACTACCCTAATGTACCACTCTAATAATCGAAAATTAAAGCTCGCATAAAATCATGAATCATGTTTGAGCTCAATGACTTCAAAGACAAAAAAATCGGACAAAAACATCGATGTATCACACTTTAAAATCCGTTTATAAATGCAGAAGTTATATAGAAAAATGTAAAAGCGCGACCCCTACGTTCGGCATAAAAAAATAAAAAAAAATTTTTTGAAACTACCTTTCAATAATACTTCATATTCGAAGGTGTACGGCGAACTTTTTTTTTTTTACTTGTAACCTGGTACGCTCTAATGTACATATGTATATACCGTACATATTAGTATTGCAGGTCTTTTCAATTGTTGTTAGCGATGAACGCTTTTCTTTCGCGTTCAAACACCTAATTTTAAGATTCTATCTACAGTCATTTGCTTGGCACCAATTTCGAGAATTTGTGAATTTGGAGAAAATCTATATATATAAAAGAGTTGCGTGATTGAGTGACTGAGTTACTGACTGACTGATCACTCCACAGACCAAACGGCTAGAGCTAGAATCATGAATGAAATTTGGTGTGTACATTTCTCTTACAGTGAAGATGTGTGATAAGACGGGGTTTTTCGAAATTCGTACTTTTAAAAAAGGATAAAAATGGTACCACCGCAATGACCAAACGGCTGGGCCTAGAATCTTGAAATTTGGTATGGTTATTCCTCTTGCGGCAAGAAGGCATTCCAAAAAGTGGCTTTTGAAAAATTCGTACTTTTGGGGGGTTAAATGGGCCAAAAATGGTACCTACAACATGGATTAAGCTAAAATCATGAAATTTGGTATTGCCCTTACAGAGAAGAAATCAGATTTGAAGGAAGTTTTTCGTAATTCGTACTTTTAAGGGGTAAAGAGGGATAAAAATTGTACCACCGCAATGAAAAAACGGCTGGGACTAGAATCTTGAAATTTGGTACAAAAATTCCTCTTATAGCTTCAACGCGCCAAAGAAAATTCCAAATTCGTATTTTTTGGGGGTGAAATCGGGTAAAAAGGGATAAAAATAGTACCACCGCAATGACCAATCCTAGAATCTTGAAATTTGGTATGGACATTCCTCTTGTAGCATGAAGACATCCCAAAAAATGTCATTTGCAAAATTCGTACCTTTGGGGGGTCAAATGGGACAAAAAGGGACGAAAATTGTACCAACAAGATGGCTGAAGCTAAAGGGTGATTTTTTAAGAGCTTGATAACTTTTTTAAAAAAAAAACGCATAAAATTTGCAAAATCTCATCGGTTCTTTATTTGAAACGTTAGATTGGTCCATGACATTTACTTTTTGAAGATAATTTCATTTAAATGTTGACCGCGGCTGCGTCTTAGGTGGTCCATCCGCTTAGTCCAATTTTGGCATTTCCACGTTTTTGAGTAACAGAGACCCAATTGGTGCGAACGGCGACGAATCGAAAATTGGTGGTCATCATTAACACTGGCCGATACAGCTGCGATATTTTCTTCAGTTCGCACTCTACGTAAGCGTGTTGGTGGTTTAATGTCCAACAATGTAAATTTGGTGCGAAATTTAGTCACAATAGCCCGAATAGCCGCTTCAGTGGGTCGATTAAACTGACCATAAAATGGAAGCGCGCAATGAACTTTCTTAACAGAGCACGCATTTTGATAATAAAATTCAATAATTTGCAAGCGTTGTTCGTTTGTAAGACGATTCATGATGAAATGTCAAAGCATACTGAGCATCTTTCTCTTTGACACGATGTCTGAAATCCCACGTGATCTGTCAAATACTAATGCATGAAAATCCTAACCTCAAAAAAATCACTTTTTAGAATCATGCAATTTGGCATGTACATCCCTGAAAATGCTTTAAAACCCAAATTGAAGGAATTGTTCGAAATACGAACTTTTATGAATATATAATTTTAAACCACTTGTTGATATTTACATTTGTACTACCTGTTAATATTCAATACGTCACATGCTGGCATTTACTTTACTTGTTCAATATTGTAAGCTACTCGATTATTTCTATCTAAATTTGTGTATAAAAGGCAGAGCAGTTGCTCTGGAAATTCAATTCACATCGAACAATAGAAGCGAGCATTTATAGTTAGAAGCGACGGTGCCTTCTAAATAAAGAGTGAAAAGTATTTTATAAAACCTTCGACCTGTTTCCTTTCATGAAACCATACAATCTTAGGAACAATATTGTTTCACTTTAATTTTACGTGTGCACTCAGATAGGTACCATTTTCATCCCCTACAAATAAGAATCGGTTTATGGAGCACGTTTTTGCTATCAAAATATTAGGGGTATTTTCTGTCATTAGGGAAACATATTTCCTCTGGGCCGATTTCCCCGTTTTAAAACCAAGTCCGATATTTCAAGTTGTTACAAACGGAATGATAAAGTTATACCCCCATCCTATGGTGGAGGGTATAGAATTAAAATTCAGATTATAAAGTTCATGATTCATCAAAAAATGTTATGTGACGAACATTACACTCTTTAATTAAAAATACGAGGTATGCATAGTTATGAACTTATGATTATATAATAAAATATGATAAAAATAATAATTCGGAAATTTAAAATTTATGAATGTAAGCTGAAAAAATAATCTTTGATCTCGTATAAAGTAACTACTGAATATTTTCTCAAATTTCTTTTTTTATTTGAATGTACAATCCTTCCGGTTAATAATGGTAAATAATTTCATTCAAATGGCTGCCTCGTGCACACCACAAATAATAGTCCAACGGTTGAATAGTTGATAAAAAAAGTTAAATTATTGGACAAACTTATATTAAATGCTTACAATAAATGCATTATATATATGCATATTTTATTAACAAATATATGTAATTTTGGTATACCATTTTTTTAAATTTACCCATATGCCGTAGCACTCCTAACACAATAAGGAATAAAAGTTTGATTTTCACATTGTGAATGCATATTTATCAAAACCTTTTAATTAAAAAATAAACGTTTTCAGTTTTCAACAAATTACGAAGTCCGCACCCGCCAAGTGTATTGCTTAAAATTATTTGAAACAATTCTTATTTTGGTCAAAAAAATAAATGAAGGATTTACCGTAAGACCCTAAAGTTGGATTTTGACGTTGTGAATACATATTTATTAAAACCTTTAAATAATACGTCGTCGGTCGGGGAATATTCCGCACACTCGACTTTGGCACACCCTTCACAATAAATAAATAATAAATAATATATATAATATTTCAATAATCTTTTTTAAAATTATTTTATTTAAAATTAGTTTTAAAACATGCTGCAAATTCATTGGGCACTAAAATACACACCCTAAAGATGGGAATAAAAACATAACATTTCCACATTTGTTTAGTATTTTATTGAATATTCCTTTTGTTCAATTACATGTTTCAATCTCCAGTGCTTCGCTTCCCAGAGTTCAGATTTTTTATTTTTTTTAAGCTGAACTTGCTTTTCTACATCGTTCAAGATATTCCCATTTGGATTTAGATGTGGACTTTGTGCTGACCAAGGCACATACATTCACTAAACGGTCTTTCAAATATTTGCTTACCAATCGTGTGGTGTGCTTAGGACCATTATCATCCATAAATAACCATTTAACACACAAATTTGTATCCACAAAATTAATCTCCAAAATATCTTATATCAATCCTAGTTTCTGTCAATCCTAGTAATTGATCCTACCCCATGCCAAGTAAATGCTGTCTATACCATTGAACAACCTCCTCCTTCCAAATGTGATACTGCAAAGTCGACAGCCTCTAATATGCCGGTAATACTATGAAATGCACTCCATGGTGGAGTGTATATAAGATTAAATTTTGTTAAATTTTGTTTTGATATAGCTTCCATGCACATATTCATGTTGATTTGGCTTGTCCGCTATAAAAACACACTGAGATTTGGTACAACACGTTATCTTTCACCCATGTTATTTTCCTTACTGGCTAAAATTTAAAAATAACCATTAGTCTTCAGCAAATGCCAATACCGTGTTAAATTTTAAAGAGCCACACCAAAATCCATTCACTTTAAGATAACAATTAATCTATTTTAATGTTATCCACACATTTATCGCACTCAGTTTTCTGAGCATAAATCTCATTTAATTTTATTAAAAATTTTATGAAATAAAAAATGTTAAACCAGATATTGCCAGCAGGAAATTGTGCTCGAAAGCCAAACTGGTTTCCTTGTGGCCATCTAATTTATATGCAGATCTTGTCTACCATTTTGCTCAACGAATTATGCACTAAAGTGTGAAAATGATTAATATTGTTCGGGGTACATACTTATGTATACTCGTACTGCTGGTAAGCAGACATACTTATATACATACATCCACCAGTTGTACATCATCCATCCAGCCATCCAGCATAGACATGGCTTGGCTTGACTTTGGAAGTTATTGTCATAAATTTATTTATTATTTATAACATGTTGCAACATAAATTAAATTAACAAAATTTAAATGGACTGAGCAGTCTTTAGTAGGCAGTATCCCCAGATGCATGATTTCGGCATGGCAGCACCTGTAGAATAATTTAGTTCATTATGAACTTTTGTTCGTTTTGTATCGAAGACATTTATTTGCTAATTTATAATAACAACATTAAAGGCGAGCTGACGTTTTGTAGTGCTTCCAGAGATGGCCGGTCACTTGGAGACTACAAAATGGTATTTAAAGATGACAAAAATGTTACGTTTTATGCTTGAGGGTGGCGTTTTAATTAGAATGAAACGGCTAGAGGACACTTGTCTTGTTATTAGAACACACGCTGACGGTGTCTGCCAAAAGGAAATTCAAGGCTTGTCTATATATTTGGATTTTACTTATAAATTACATATGAGTCATTCCATGTCAAACCGGACAAAGGAAACTTCACAAGATATGTTATGTATAATAATTGAAAGCAATATTTATCCTTTTCATAATACGTAGTTATATTTACCGCAATCTTAGTTCCAAACGGGTGCATTTTCTATTAGAATATTTTTCGATTTCGAAAAAATGGAAATAAGGCACATTCCAAATTACGGTGAAGTTATATTATTAGTTCTAGACCGGTCGTGTAATACAAAGCTGTGACATAGAATAATTTTTCAAAACTAAACATAACTAACACAGTCTCCAAAAAACCAACCACTACGTTCAATATAAGGATTTAATATTATAAACACGATCCCATGAGGGATATTTTTTGGCGTCGAATTCAGACTTTAGTTCTTGCCGCTCTATATTAACTATTCCGAGCAAATATGTCACATAACCTACAAAAAATGGCATAAAAAGCGACTCGAAAAGGTTTTCAATTATAAATACTATTTTTGTTTTAGGAAGAAATTAAGAAATGTATTATTTTATTTCAAATAGCTTGCATTCTAACGAATAAATCAATGGTAATTTGAAAAAATATCTATGTATAAGTGCAAAAGTTCAAAAAAATAAGGAAAGGATAAAGTCTGACAGCGCCAACCATAGGACACTCTCCGCTTTTTATCCCATTACAAGGATTTTACTAAGAAAATTAATTAATTTCAACATCAATGCGCGATTATATGGACCTGATATCAAAACATTATTTTCATATGCATCATCATGGGTAAAATCATGGGCTCAGAATAAATGTGAATTACAAATTTATGGTTCCCATAGCGCAAACTATGAGAGACATTTGTAGGTCAAATATAACACGATGTGATAAATTATACAATATCTGTTTTATATAGATAGCTAAAAAGACAAAATCTCCTACAATGGTTAAAATATGTCGAAGCAAATCGGGATTGAGATTGGTATGGTGCCTATATGAAAACATGGATCGATGATTTGGTTTCTAGAACAGAAAAAATTTCAAAAATTTTGAAAAATTCGATGTCAACTCTGGAAAATATAAACTATCGAAAAGGCAGGAGACTTCACCTCCAAGGATAATCTAACGAGATTTACAATCTGTGGACAACAATTGTCCAAATCAGTTATTAACGGAACTCCGACAACAAGGTTAGTGCAGTATGCATACTCAACACGGAATAATCTTCAATAATGAAATTGGAAATAAACTAAGCATAAATTGTAAGGAATGACTACAGTTGATCGAAATGGAGATCAAGCAGTCTGTGAGCTAAACGTGTTTTGGTTGATTTATTAGACTTTTCCAGTTTTTTTTTGCACATAGAAAACTGAAAACTTTTTCTTATTTGGTGATAGTATTTCAAAAAAATAGCTGCAGCCAATACCTAAATGATGAACATCGTAAGGAAATTGACGCCGCAGCGCTCATTTTTGTAAAAAGAATTTGAAAATGTTGGCTCTGACGTAATTTTTTTCGTCCGATATTCATCATTTCAGCATCATTTGAAAGAACATCATTGGTTGCTTCTATTTATTTTTCATAACACCTTTTACAAAATGTTTCCAAGAAATATGAGTTTTTAGCTGTCATTTTGAAAAACCACAAAAACTAAATCTAAACATCCAAAAATACGACTACTGAGTTATTCTAAATCAAGAATAAAACATTATATTTAAAGTGATTCCAAGGGTTTATTAATTCAGTAAAAAAATTGACAAAATTGTTTGTAACGCCCAAAAGGAAACGACTTAGACCCATCGTTTATTTTACAGATCGGCATAGAAACACTTTCTGAGTCGATTTAGCCGGATTTAGACATATTACCCATACAAATGTCACTCCCAATTTGATTTTTTTCGCTTTAGAAACCACATATAGTACCCGATTTTCTTCAATTTTTGCCTAACACCTTATAATCCACCTAGAAACACCTATGCTGAAAGTGGGTAATATCGGTTCAGATTTAGATATAGCCCCCATACAAATGTCGCTGCCGCTTTGACTTTTTCCGCTCTATAAAGCACATATAGTATCTGATTTTCTTCAAATTTGGCACAACATCTCGTAATCTAACTAGAAACACCTATGCTGAAAGTGGGTAAGATCGGTTCAGATTTAGATATATATATTGTTTCCAAATGTTTAACCGATTTTGGCCAAACTTTATCTATATATCAAATAGGGATTTTTCGAAATTTGTACTTTTAAGGGACGAGCGGGACAAAAAGGGATAAAACTGGTACCAATTTAAGAATTGCAGCTAGAATCATGAAAATCGGTAGTAACATTTCTCTGACAACGTAGACTTGCAATATAAATTGATTTTTCGAAATTTGTACTTATAAGGGGTGAGCGGGACAAAAAGGGATAAAAAATGGTACCAACTAAAGTATTACAGCTAGAATCGTGCAATTTGGTATGTGAATTGCTCTGACCATATAAAAGCAAAGTAAAAATGGATTTTTCGAAAATTTTACTTTTAAGGGGCTGGCGGGATAAAAATGGTACCAACTAAAATATTACACCTAGAATCGTGAAATTTGGTATGTAAATTCCTTTGGCCATATAAAAGCAAAGTAAAATTGGATTTTTCGAAAATTGTACTTTTAATGTGCGTGCGGGACAAAAAGGGATAAAAATGGTACCAACAAGAGTATTACACCTATAATCGTGAAATTTGGTATGTAAATTCCTCTGACTATATAAAAGCGAAGTAAAATTGGACTTGTCAAAATTGTACTTTTAAAGAGCGTGCGGGACAGAAAGGGATAAAAATGGTACCAACTAAAGTATTACACCTAGAATCGTGAAATTTGGTATGTAAATTCCTATGGCCATATAAAAGCGAAGTAAAATTGAATTTTTCGAAATTTGTACTTTTTAGGGGGCGAGCGGGACAAAATGGGAAAAATTGGTACCAACTAAAGTATTACACCTAGAATCGTGAAATTTAGTATGTAAATTCATCTGACCATATAAAAGCGAAGTAAAATTGGATTTTTCGAAAATTGTACTTTTAAGGTCTTGCGGGACAAAAAGGGATAAAATGGTACCAATAAGAGTATTACACCTATAATCGTGAAATTTGGTATGTAAATTCCTCTGACTATATAAAAGCGAATTAAAATTGGATTTTTCGAAAATTGTACTTTTAAAGAGCGTGCGGGACAGAAAGGGATAAAAATGGTACCAACTAAAGTATTACACCTAGAATCGTGAAATTTGGTATGTAAATTCCTCTGACCATATAAAAGTGAAGTAAAATTGGATTTTTCAAAATTTTTACTTTTAGGGGGCGAGCGGGACAAAAAGGGATACAAATGGTACCAACTAAAGTATTACACTTAGAATAGTGAAATTTGGTATGTAAAGTCCTCTGACCATATAAAAGCGAAGTAAAATTGAATTTTTCGAAATTTGTACTTTAATGGGTAATAAAAATGGTACCAACTAAAGTATTACACCTAGAACCGTGAAATTTGGTACGTAAATTCCTCTGACCACATAAAAGCGAAGCAAAATTGGATATTTCGAAAATTGTACTTTTAAGGGGCGTGCGGGACAGAAAGGGGTAAAAATGGTACCAACTAAAGTATTACACCTTGAATCTTGAAATTTGGAATCTAAATTCCTCTGACCATATAAAAGCGAAGTAAAATTGGATTTTTCGAAAATTGTACTTTTAAGGGACAAAAAGGGATAAACATGGTACCAACTAAAGTATTACAGCTAGAAACGTGAAATTTGGTATGTAAATTCCTCTGACCATATAGAAACGAAGTAAAATTAGATTTTCGAAGTTTGTACTTTTAGGGGCGTGCGAGACAAAATGGGATAAAAATGGTACCTACCAAATTATAACACCTAGAATTGTGAAATTTGTTAAGTAAATTCCTCTGACCATATAAAAGCGAAGTAAAATTGGATTTTTCGAAATTTGTACTTTTAAGGGACAAAAAGGGATATAAATGGTACCAACTAAAGTATTACAGCTAGAAACGTGAAATTAGGTATATAAATTCCTCTGACCATATAGAAACGAAGTAAAATTGGATTTTTCGAACTTTGTACTTTTAAGGGACGAGCGGGACAAAAAGGGATAAAAATGGTACCAACTAAAGTATTACAGCTAGAAACGTTAAATTTGGTATGTAAATTCCTCTAACCATATAGAAACGAAGTAAAATTGGATTTTTCGAAATTTGTACTTTTAAGGGACTAGCGGGACAAAAAGGGATAAAAATGGTACCAACTAAAGTATTACAGCTAGAAACGTTAAATTTGGTATGTAAATTCCTCTGACCATATAGAAACGAAGTAAAATTGGATTTTTCGAAATTTATACTTTTAAGGGGCGAGCGGGAAAAAAGGGTACCAACTAAAGTATTACAGCTAGAAACGTTAAATTTGGTATGTAAATTCCTCTAACCATATAGAAACGAAGTAAAATTGGATTTTTCGAAATTTGTACTTTTAAGGGGCGAGCGGGACAAAAAGGGTACCGCCTACAGTATTTCAGCTAGAATCGTGAAATTCGGTATGTAAATTCCTCTGACCATATAGAAATTGGATTTCTCCAAATTTGTACTTTTAAGTGGCGAGCGGGACAAAAAGGGATAAAACTGGTACCAATTTTAGTATTACAGCTAGAATCGTGAAATTTAGTGTGTAAATTCCTCTGATCATATTGCAGCGAAATTCGTACTAAGGGGTGCGCGGGATGAAAAGGGATAAAAATGCTGTACAATCCTGTGTTACCAAATAAAGTACACCTTTTATGGGAGCAAAAACACATGTTACCTATAGTGATTTTTTAAAATGTGTACTTTTTGGGAAAGAGGTGCAAAAATTAATAAACTGGCTGGCTGAATCTAGAAACATGAGATCGAGGACATAAATGGTTGGATAAAAATGCTGTACAATCCTGTGTTACCAAATAAAGTACACCTTTTATGGGAGCAAAAACACATGTTACCTATAGTGATTTTTTAAAATGTGTACTTTTTGGGAAAGAGGTGCAAAAATTAATAAACTGGCTGGCTGAATCTAGAAACATGAGATCGAGGACATAAATGGTTGTAATTTTTTGTTAAAAACTTGGTAGAAAACTATACATACTAAGTAGTTCAGCTAAAATAGTGCATATCGACAAGCACATTCCTTTGACTGTGTGTGAGTGTTAGCTAATAGGAGCTTACCAAATTACTATTTTAGATTTATCCACCAAAAGAAAATTAAATAAATACTATCCAAAAACAGAGACGGATAAAATTAACGAATAACTTGCTTTTTCGCGTGCGAAGCAGCGGGTACTGCTAGTATATTATATTTCACCTATAAACATATATGGTGAAAGCGGGTCACATCGTTCCATATTTCAATACACCCCATACATATGTCCTCTCCGATTTGACATTTTTTACCAAACACATACATTTACAGGATACAAAAATTGGTCATAACTCGTGAAATTTTTTTTTTCCAAAAATACGTATACAATATTTTTATGAGAAGAATACATACACAAACAAGTGAATAAATGTGTATTTATTTTTCAATTACTGTTTCTTTCACTACAAATCTACAATTTTTCACAAAACAAAAGTTATGATTGTGTTAGTAAACCGCCAAGATATACACAACTTTAACGTTGCAATGTTGTCATAATTTTCAACATGTTTTCACCAAATTCCATCAAAATGGGAAGACCTTCGCAAATATAGCAACAGTAACATGTATCAATGAAATGCGACACACATTGTCGTGGTTGTAAGTTCATCAAGTTTATTTGCGATTGTTTTGACTACGGAAAAAATTAGAGGATATGTATTGAAAAAATAACGTCTATTTTTGGGACACCCACCCATGTGGCACAGTTTTACCACAGATTTTTCCGGGTGATATATGTAACGTATTTTGCACAAAGAAATAACAAAGTGATATGTTACATAGATACATATAAAATGATAATAACAAGTAATTTGAGAAGTAAATTTTGTTATCAAGAAATTTTAACTTATTTTTAGTAGCAACGAACACTTGGTACATTTCCAAGTATCCTTTCAAATGATAACATATTTTTCACTCTTATTGCGGGTTTCCTTACGAGCTCACCTAAAAAGTAATCCCAAGTACCGCAAAACGTTAAAATTTTAAATAAATGTCCGTATGTATGGGTATGTATGTGTGTGCATTCAAGCTAGACATTGCTTAAGCCATAAAAATAACCATTTCTTCCAAGCGAGTGCCGTTTTTTAATACTCGCAGTCACACAAGAGACCTTATGAAGATAAATGAACAAAGATTACGATGAGATTAATGGCAGTGACTAATGTGGTTAAATATTTGGTGCAATGGCTGGCTGGCTGGCTGTACTCGTATCGTTCCACCGCAATACTTAAATTCGGCAATATACCATTATCTACACAAAATATGCATTTAAATGGAAAAATGTTAGACATTAAACTAAGCAAAACAATTTTGAATCACAAGAGTCGCCTGTCTATACGGTTTAAATGATAAAGTTGTGACATTTCAAGTGTTGCACGTCATATCAGAAAGTTTATTTGAGTTGAGTTGAGCATACGACCCACAGTCATTCAATTAATAAGCCCATATTTATTTCGCCAACAATTACTGTGAAATTTATCACCAGCTTTTCCAGATCACACAGGTTTCAATTTCTTGCCAAACTTCGATTAAGTTGGCAATGCCATATCAAAATGTCTGCAACTTTTTGGTTTGGTTTCGGTTTTCGCTTTTTGTTCGACAAATAAAAGTAAAGTTCACGCATCTGTACAAAAAGTGAAAATCGAGAAATTTGATGGAAAAGTTAAATTGATTTTCATTGTTGGCCGGAATTAATAAAGCAACAACAATGGCATATTGTTGTCGTTTGGTTGGTGGTAGGTGGTAGATATGTTGTTGTGATATTCTAACCGGAAATTTACACCAACATCTGGTATCAAACTTGAGACGTTTTGAATAAATTCCAATGAAAAGGTGCTGATGTAGTCAGTGCGACATGGGTGCTCCACAGCAGGGGATGCTGATTGTTTGTAAATACAGCAAACATATTTCATATTTTAGTTACGGCTAAAATGAAAATGAATGAAATGTAAAAGGGCGTAGCAGAATTATTTCCAATTTCAAGATTAACACATTAACGACAAGTGGGTTGAAAAATACCGAAAAGGTGGATCTTAGCAAAATTCTAACTGGAGTTAGATGAGAAGCATGGCAAATCGGTATCCATGCGCATTTAGTTGATGAATGAAAATAGTTAAAATTTTGTTTGGTCATATAAGGTTATGTATTGGGGGTAGCTTTTGGCTATCTCTAAAAAACGTGCCGAAAGGTACACTCGTTTGTACTACAAGCTCGATTTTATGGGTAAATACCCATTCGATACTAAACACTAAACATTTGTATTCAAATTCGTATAGAACATTGCGTAAAATCTAAAAAAAGCAAGTAAGTTTCAGTCGGTTAAACCGACTTATATATACCTCTCTCTCAGAGAACATGTGTATGAAAGGACTTAAATTAATTTAACATAGGAATATGGACAATATGTGTGGGAGGTACCGAATGGAACGTGTCAGTTTCGCCCATCTTCAAACTTAAACTACGTTTGGGATTCCTTAACTCATGTCGAAAGTAATCGTGTACATCAGCCAGACAGACGGACGGATGGACATGGCTCAAACAGCTTAAAAAGCCGTGAAACTGATTTATTCCAAACATACTTAGGGTCTTAAGTTACTCCTTCAATATGCTACACTATGTTTCTGTCCCAAATTATATAGGGGTACTCTACAACCCAGCAAAAACTCTCATTACCAAGTAATGTGGGGAATAAGGCAAAACCAGAATCCTTCACTACTTATTTGTCGGATCCGTTTCTAATTATTTCTATAAAGGAATTGTAAAAAAATAAGTACTTCCACGCACGCTTACAAAAAGTTGAGAAATAAGTACTTCCACGCACGCTTACAAAAAGTTAAGTGGTTGACGTTGTTGTATGTTGTGGTTGGTGGTTTGAAAAAACACAGCAACTTCATTATATTTCAAAATTTGTATGATCATCTCGACAAGCGAACGTATACACAAAAAATACAGTTTTGTTGACGTAACAAAAGGTACAGAACAATAAGAAGAATTGGAAATGTATTTTCCATTCTTCTTATTGTTATTCTTGTGTTGTTATAATACTATTTTAGCAATAAAATAAAAGATTTTTTTTAAATTCCATTATTGTTCTACCAGTTAACTTTATTCTGCAAAGAAGTAACTCGCATTCCGCATAACATGTGCGCACTTCGATTGACAAGAAACAACTATATTTCGCGGCAACTTCAAAATGGCTGCATGACAAAGCTCCACTCTACTCTATGTATAGCAAACAATTTTTTTGTTTTATTAAATTCATTTCAGCCTTACACAATATAAAATATCTTAAATATAACAGTTGTAATTTACATCCTAGCATACTATAGTATCTTTCTACGACAATGTCATTTATACTAAAGTTATGTCGCAGCTTTGCTGCTAACATGGCATTCTTTAATTTTTTTACATTATGGTTTTCCTTAAAAATTAGAATATATAAAAAAATTATATAAAAAAGGAAGATCTTTTACATTTTGTTTCTTATACTAACACTTACACTAAATGCTTACAAACTACTTAAAAACTATTATATACAAATTATTGATTGGTATTGTATACCGTGTCGTCAAAGTCCAAGGTCTTAAACCGTCTGTGGTAGAACAAGAGTTTGTCCGCCCGGTAAATAAGTCCCTCGGAATCGAGAGTCAGTAGCACGGCAGGTGGAAGGAACTCATTACTGAGTTGCATTTCCACACTATCGGTCATCTCAAGACAACCCCTAATCAGTCAGTCAAGACAACCCTAATCCATAGAAGTTCAGAGCATTCCGGACAATAAAGACATCGATTCTATCGAAATCGAAAGAACCGTAAATCTATGTATAGCAAAACATGGATGTGTTGTTACCAATAACTACTTTTTTAAGGAGTCCGTTATTTCATACTTCAAAATAATGCAGGGCGTAATGGGCTGTCATCACAAGGTAATGTAAATAATAATGAGGTGGCATTATCGAGTTTTTGCTGGGTATGTTGTGTGAAGATATAACAATGGAGATATCGTAACGAAAGTTTGGGATTATGTACAAGAAAAAATGTTTCCAAAATTAATGACCTACAAGTTGTTACATATTTTTACAATAAAATTCCCAAAGTGGGAAAAAATGTTCCAAAATTTGGGATTTTGTAATATTCTTTACTTACCGCAAGATTGTATTAATATTTACTGAGTCAGAAGTCAACATATGGGGCTAAAAATATACTAACACCTTGAAATATCCACCTGAATTATATATATTTTTGACCGTCATCAAATTCGATCTAGCCATGTCCATCTGTTGGAAGCAAGCTAGCATCTGAACGAAATGATCTAGGACGTTCAAATTTTTCATGAATACGGGATTAAAAATGGGCGGAATCGGTCCATAGGCACATTTTTTTCCCTACTAAAGGCTGAGCATTTCTGACTAAAATTCCTTCAATCCTTTTATAGCATGAACGCGCACCGTAAGGTGATTCATACTTTCAGATAAAAAATGATACCAATAAAACTACAATAGCTTGAAACGTGAAATTTGGTGTCTGTATCCCTTAAATCGCGTGTACACATAAAATAAAGAGATTTTTCGAAATTTGTACTATTAAGGGATAAAATGTGGAAAAGGGATAAAATTGGTACAGACCAAAT
Source organism: Polietes domitor (assembly GCA_947397865.1). Classification (NCBI taxonomy): domain Eukaryota; kingdom Metazoa; phylum Arthropoda; class Insecta; order Diptera; family Muscidae; genus Polietes; species Polietes domitor. The sequence goes on from OX377618.1 coordinate 206,518,870, forward strand.
AACTGCAGGTAGACTCATAAAATTCGGTACCTACATTCCTCTGAGTCTGTAGACGTGAAAAATAAAGAAAATTTTAAGAAAATACATTTGTTAGAAAATGGAAAGAAAGGGGACAAAAATGGTACCAATCATGCGGCTGCAGATCTAATGGTGAGAATTGATGTATAGACTCCAAAAATGATTTTTTATATTCGTACTCTTAGGATCAAAATGGGATAAAATTGGCTGCAGCTATAAACTGACTACACACGCAATAAAAAGTATTTTTTGTCTACGATGATGCCAATCAAAGGCAGAAGCAACCAGATTCAAACTGGTACCAACCAAATAGCTGTAGCTAGAATCGTAAAATTATGTATGTACGCGATAGATAATGTATTTTTGAAATTCGTATCGTTTGTATAAAAGTGGGATAGAAGTGGAACCAACCAATCGGCTGTAGCTGAAACGAAATTCTGACTGTTGGAATAGAAAATGAATAGTGGACCGAGTTTCCACAATGATTGAAAATATTGCCAATGATCACTAATATTTACTGTATTTAAGCATGTTTTTTTACACCCCACCTCCAGGATTGAGTACACTAAGTATGCCATTCCGTTTGTAACACCTTGAAATATCGACCTGAAACCCTATACAGTATATATATCCTTGATCGTCATAAAATTCTACGACGATCTAGCTATATCCGTCCGTTTGTTGAAAGCACGCTAGCATATAAACTAAAGAAGCTAGGACTTCCAAATTTGGCAAGATCGATTGGGATTCGAAATGGGCGAAAGCGGTCCAGAGGGAAAACATTTTTCCTCACAAGGACTGAAAATACCCCTAGCAACCCCCGGGCTGCAGGTAAAATCATGGAATTAGGTTTACATTCGTTGACTGCTTAAATAGCAAAATCAAAAAGGTTTGCGCAAATTCGTACTTTTTGTACTTTTACGGCAATATGGGTAGAACCATGACGTTAAGTTATCTTGCACTACGTACGTGAGAGACAACATTGTTTCAAAATTTGTATTTTTGAATTAAAATAGGATGGAAATACAACCAACCAAACGGCTGAAAATGCAATGTTAAGAGGTTTTAAGTATTATTTCGATATATAAAGTATAAACATACTGGCATCCTTGCCTAATGCTGCATGTTTTAAAAATACAATTAAATATTTATTTATATTTATACACTCCACGAGAGTATTATGTCTTTGTGCATTTGTTTGTAACACCCAAAAGGAAGGGAGATAGATCCATTGTTAATTATACCGATCGGATTATAATCACTTTCTGAGTCGATTTAGCAATGTCCGTCTGTCCAACTATTGTTGTAATCACGATACAGGTCGCAATTGTAGCCAGAACCAAACGAAACTTTGAACAACGAAGTTTTTCGGGACAAGGACGAACGCTATAATTTGAAGAAAATCGGTTCAGATTTAGATATAGCCCCCATACGAATTTCACTCCCGATTTGACCCTTTTCACTCTAGACACCACATATTTTCTTCAAAATTCGCAAAACACCTTATATTTCAACTGGAAACACCTGTGGTAAAAATGTATTAGATCGGTTCAGATTTATATATAGGTCCCATACAAATTTCGCTCCCAATTTTTCCGCTCCAGAATCCACATATTTTAACAGATTTTCTTCAAAATTGACAAAACATCTTATATTTAAACTAGGATTTACATATAGCTCTCATACAAATTTCGTTCCCCCAGAAACCGCGTATTTTCAGAGAATTTCATAAAATTGAGCATAACACAATATGCTTCAACTAGAAGAACTTATTGTGAAAGTTAGTCACTTGTTTGGATATAGCCCTGATACAAATATTATTCTCGATTTGACAAATTGAACCAGGTCATATTAGCCTGTGAGTAGGAAGCATACAAAAAATTTTCCCGTTTCACTTTTTTACTGAATGGAATTGTATTCCCATATAAAGTGGAGTGTATGATATAGTCGGCCCCGCCCGACTTTAGCCTTTCCTTACTTGTTTTTTTTTTTCAATATATTTATTTGATTTGGTTTGTCTATATTAAAATTAACATTTTCCTGTAACGTCATTGCACTTCTTCTGAAGACAAAATGCCTCTGTGGAATGCAATCCATGGTGGTATATAGGGCCGACCGAACTTAACGCCATTTTACTTGTTTTATTTTTTGTATTATGTTGATATAAAGTTAATGCCTATCACTCAGTAAAAACATGTTTGTAGCCTCGCCAATAAGTGGTCTTGATATTCAAATTAATTATTTAATTTGAATTCAAAATTATAATAATAAAACATCCGATTGTATTTATTAAATATCGCAATTTGCAAAAAGTATGATAATTTCCCTAATATGTTACAGCCAGCCTCTAATCTACAGTTAATACTGTGGAATGCACTTTATTGTGGAGGGCATATATATATTCGGTATATATATATTCGTATATATATATTCGGCCCGGCTGAATTTTATGCCTTTTTACTTGACAGTAAATTTTAAACTCATTGTTGGTTTCACTTCTCATTTAACTTCCTACATATCGTCTAGGCACCCTACAGTGTAAGAGGATCACATCAGTACATTTTTCTATGCAGCCTTCACACAAATACATAATGAATATTGAATACGTATTGAAACTAAAAAGTCAAGGCAGACTGGCATGACCAAATTTTACGTTGACCGGGCAAATTTTTTTATAGCCTTTGAATGCATTTAAAATAGTCGCACAAGCTTACTATACCTAGCCTCCATTCTGCGTTTGAGGATATATCATTTGAGTAACCATTTTTGTTGAGTTGAGTTCTAGTTTTTACATTACATACAAATACTTCAAAGGGTCATATTTTTTGTCTGAAGGCTGGTAGGCTATTATCGTCCCCCTGATGAACGTTTAAAAAATTTTAAGTTTGAATTTTGTCAATTTTCGATTTTCAAAGATCAATTCTAATTCTACCCTCATCCGACACTATGGAATTCCGATTAAACTTTTTAATAGGAATCCCAATCTTTTCATCCTTTTGTATTTTTTTTATGATTGCTTTTCACACCACCTGTAGTTGAAGGGAGCACAAATGGCAACAACGCTTCTGTTTATTGTGCAAGTACCAAGAACTACTCCTGCATAAACTTCATAACCGGATGTACATTGGAGTGTATTGAAAATATATTGTTTCGAAATTTTAAGGAAGTTGAAGTTGTAATAGAACAAGAAGCAGTACAAGACATTTCGACAGATGGATGGACAAACGGGCGGACAAATAAATAAAAGTTAATCGATATGAGTCGAATATACTATGCAATCAAAAGGAAAAAACTGTGGGTTAAGGACAGACGTCAATAATGAAAAAAAAAATAGATTTTTATTTATAGAATCCAAATGTATTAACTAATAGAATGCTGACTTGATTGCACACTACCTCAATTATGATTTCCGTTCAGTGACGACCTTTTCAGAATGCTTCAAAGCGACTTTTCAACGAGATTCTTAAGTTACCTTGCCATTTAAAAAAAATTGCATTCTTTAAAATCCGTTATAACGACAAAAGTTCCAAGTCCCAAAAATTTCATATTCAACAGGATAGTATCGCTTCCAACGACAATCCGAATCTAACTGGTCTAAAACCGATTTCGACTGTAGATGCAACAAGTACTTGGCCAGGGACAATATCCTAGTTCAAATCGTCTCTGCTGGTACGAAAAAGTCGATCAACAATTGTTATATTATATACAATGTTATAAAATAATACAAGTAAGGAAAGGCTAAAGTCGGGCGGGCCGACTATATAATACCCTACACCATTCCCTGCGTATATACCTCGCTTTGATACCTCGCTCCCAGGTGTTTCATGAATTAAATAAATAAAATAAATTATTATCATAAATTAAATAAATCTTAATCAACATTTAACGCATTTGTAAATAATATGGTAATTAATCAAAATTTCCGGCAGATATTCCGAGTAAAGTAAATATAAAATGATCTGGAAAATTGATCAAAATCCAATGACAAATACAGATTACACAGCGGTAATAGGATGAATTGGACGGGCATTTGCCAAAACATGGGCTAATATAGTTCTCATTCACGGTAGGTATTCCTAGTTGAAATATATCATGATCTGCAAATAAGACGTAGTTTGTACAGCTGCAATAGAGTAGAATGCGGCCCATTTAGGTTGTACCAAAGTATGGACTCATATATTTGACTTTCATAGTATATATTCTTAGTTGAAATATAATAAAATCTGCAAAATTTTAAAAACTTCCGATGTAAAATGTGTGTCATAGAGGGGTAATAATAAAAATGGGGCCCATTTGTAAGGGCGCTGCATTAAAAAGTGGGTCCATACAGATCACTTTCAAAGTAGGTATTCTTAGTTGAAATAAAACGTGATCTTAACAATTGTATCGACTTCTAATGCAGGATGTGGGTTTTAGAGCTATAATAGAGTAAAATTGGGGCCCAATTTGTTTGGCAGTTATAGCAAAACATTGACTTTCATAGTATGCATTTTTCAAATATAAAATAATCTGCACAATTTGATAAACTTTCGATGTAAAAAGTGGGTCCTAAAAGGGTAGTAATAAAAATGAAGGGCCCATTGTTAGGGCGCTAGATTACAAAGTGGGCCCTTACAGATCACTTTCAAAGTAGGTATACTTCATTGAAATATAACATGATCTGCAAAATTTTATCAAGATCCAATGTAAGATGTGGGTTCTAGAGCGATAACAGTATAACCTGGTTGCCCATTTGTATGGGGGCTATACCAAAACATTGACCCATATAGCTGATTTTCAAAACAGGTGTTTCTACTCTAAATGTTACAAAGTGTGACAAATTTGATCAAGATCCGATGTAAAATGTGCGTTTGAGAACAGCAATTTTGTACATCGGAGGTACATATTAGCCCCCATACATATGTATCAAGCCATGGACCCATGTGGTCAACTTTCCCGCTAGCTGTTTGTAGTTGTAAATGAACACGATACTGAAAATTTTGTCATGATCCCATCTAAAATGTGTATTCTAGAGCAGTAAAAGTGTAAATTATAGAGATATTTGTATGGAGGCTATATCTAAATCTGAACCGATTTCCACCAAATTCAACACCTTGGCCAAAAAAAATAACTTCTGCAAAATTTCATGATAATCGGACATCAATTGCGACCTGTAGAGTGCGAACAAGCTTAGATGGACAGCAGACGGACGGACAGACAGACATTGATAAACTGACTCAGCTGGCGATTCTAAGCCCATCGGTATACTTAAAGGTGGGTCTAGCTAGAATAGTTCCTGGTGTTACAAACATTTGGCGGAAATCTAACTTATAACACCCTAGTCCACGAAGTGGTGTAGGGTATAATAACTTTGTTTGCATTACGTATACTTAATTAAAATATAATGTAATAATAGTAAGTATACGCTCACGTATTTATAAACGCTCATCCAAATCTCAAAATCTGACCCAATGTCAATCATATGAAAAAAACATACCAACGCACCAAACACTGGGGTACGTATTTTTGAAATAGATAGCAGAGTATATCAATGTCGAAGTAAAGAAAAATGAAATGAATTTAAAAAATTGTCGGGAAATTTTGCACTTTTGCGGCTACCTAAACGGTGTTAATCCTCTCATGCCCGAATTTTCTTCTTAATAAATATATAAAATTTTATATGATTTTTGATGATGTATGGGTGTAAATAAGATTTATATAGAGTTTTGGGGTTCTAATTCATACAGGACATAAGTAACAGGATTTTTCTCAAACTCATTATACTGCTGATATCGGATAAATAATAATCATATTTTGGATTGTTTATTCATTTTAAAGATCTTTATTATGCATCACTACGAATAACGAATAAAGTTTTTCTTGTACTCGAAGAAATCCTATAAAAATAAGAACAAATTCTAAACAATATTAATTACAAGATATTCAAATAATTGAAATTTGATGGTTCATATTGAGTAATCTTTGTTACTTATGTACAAAAAATAAAATTTATTTATTCAACAAAATAGGTGATTTTAAAGATTTTATAGGACTAACTCGTAATGTTGCCTATAGGCAACATTGGGCATGAAAGAGTTAAGAACCATTCCTAGGAAGTTCATATGTTCTAGAAAGTTGTTTATTAAGATCTTAGGTACATTTTTGTAGATGATTGTTTCCTTGAATTTTGAACGGTTTGCTACCTGTGGACCTGAACATGAGAAAAATGTTAAAAAAATCGAAGATAAAGTTTTGGCCTTGAAGATGACGTTTTTTGATTTTATATGTTCACAATTTTTGTTCTCTATGTCAAGAGCTAAAAATTGGGAGACATGGGTCGTTTTTGGTCTTTTATCACGTAGTGGTGATCGTATATGGACATATTTCTATGACTTAAAAAATTACAAACAGTGCAATTAAAAAAACATATTTCTTAAAAAACTTCTACAAAAATAACAAAAATGTTGTCGAAGGTATAATAGGTTCTCATATATTTTGGCTTCCTCTACTCGAAAACGATATTCAAGTTTTTAATGGATATATTTAAAACATACTAATATTCTAATTTGCTCCGAAGTTACCTTTAATATTTTTACGGTCATTCTGGAAATATTAGTCCGATAATTTCTACATTTATTCATAGATTTTCTTCAAACAGGGCTTGTGTTATTCGTTAAAACTCCAGCTATTATAGAATAAAACTATTTAACCTGTTATTTAATTTACAAAGGCTTTTTTCACGCTATTTAATCACAAATTTTGAAAATCATGATTTTTTATTTTTATGTTTGTGTCTACAAAGGGCCATAACTAATACATTTATCCATAGACATTGTTACTTACAAAATATTTTTCTCCAAAAAAAGTGTTTTTTTTTTCTCAATTTTTGGAAACCAATGCTTTTATGTGAAAAATTCACATCATTTGTAATCAGTTGTAACTTTTAACTTTTGCTGTAAAGACAAGTTATTCTGATAGGGCCTATATTTACAAAATGAGAGAACAAGTTTAAATTTATTCATTATGCCTCAACGCAAACAAAATATACATTTTTAGGTCTCGGACGACTTTTTTGATTTTTGTTCCATAATCCAACCAGAGATGGTAGGATATATGCACCCAAAATTGTAGTATACACTAGCTGAACCTCGCTCGCTTCACCAGGCAAATAAAAAATAGTAAAATTAAAATCAGTATTCATATTGGTCTTATCATATTGATATTATCGTGGTCCGTAATATACACCTTCCAATTTTCAGCCTCTTGCTCAAAAAACACTTTTGCCCCACAGTCCACGAAACGAGAATTCAAATCCGTCATCATATTTATCTTTCTCATGATCAGTAATATATACGCTCCAATTTTCTGCCTTCTAGCTCAAAAAACCCACTCCGTCCACAAAACGAAAATCCAAATTTCGGCATCAAAATGAACTTTCTCTTGGTGAGTAATATATACGCTCCAATTTTCAGCCTTTTAGCCCACGAAACGAAAATCCAAATTTAGGCATCATTTTTATCTTTCTCGTGTTCAGTAATATAAATGTACCAATTTTCAGCCTTCTAATTCTCAAAAACACTTTTGTCACGCCCCACCGACCACGAAACGAAAATTCAAAATCCGACATAATATTTATTTTTCTCGTGGTCAGTAATATATACGTTCCAATTTTCAGGCATCTACCTAAAAAAACATTATTGCCACGCCCTCTAAACGAAAATCCAAATTTCGGCATTATATTTATCATTCTCGTGGTCAATAATATATATTCCACTTTTCAGCCTTCTAGCTCAGAGAAGACTATTTTTAGACTTCTAGCTCTCAAAACGCTTTTGCCACGCCCCCACCGCCCACAAAACGAAACTCCAAATTTCGGCATCAAATTGATCTTTCTCATGATCAGTAATATATATTCCAATTTTCAGACTTCTAGCTCAAAGAACACTATTGTCACGCCCACTCCGCCCACAAAACAAAAATCCAAATTTCAGCATCAAAAGATCTTTCTTGTGGTCAGTAGTATATATGTACCAATTTTCAGCCTTCTAGCTAAAAAAACGCTTTTGCCACGCCCCAGTGTTCACCAATGATCTTTCTCGCGGTCAGGAATATATATATTCCAATTTTCAGCCTTCTAGCTCAAAGAACACTATTGCCACGCCCACTCCGCCCACAAAACAAAAAATTCAAATCCGCCATAATATTTATCATTCTCGTGTTCAGTAATATATATGTAACAATTTTCAGACTTCTAGCTCTCAAAAACACTAATGTCATGCCCCCTCCGCCCACAGAGCAAATTTTTAAAAATTCTATAGCATATAGTTCCTTCCAGACCTGCATCTATCTGTACTGAAATTTTCAACAACATCGGTTCAGCCGTTTACACGTGATTGCGGAACAAACAAACAGACAGACTTACACTAAGGTTTTATAATATTAAAGGTTTAGTAAAACAGTTGGGCCCATTAAATATGTAAATATGCCTTGAACAATAATTACGCTTGAAATTTTGAAACAACATTTCGACTTTTTTGTTTTCTTTTGTCAAACCTGGTGGCCAAAGTGTCCTCTTACATTTGGTACCAAATTCTAGGAATAGCAAAAATATACAAAAAATGTTTTAATAATTATATCCTTCATAAATGTTAGGTCCTTTTACACGTGAACTCGACCAAACAACGAAAAACTAACAATTTTCTTATGTTTTGTGTCAGCTTTAAGAATAATATGTGGGTACACTTCCATGACCCTTCAATCTTCTTTCACTTATTCGACAGAGTGAAGTATTGTGTATGAAATTTGCACTTCCTATGTGCACACTCATTCGTTTAAAAATTTCATTTTCGGTACACCCTAATATTATTACGAGTATGCATACATTAAACTGTGTAAAAGTATTGACAATATTCTACCAATAAATAAATTTTAAAGACTTAAATATTTGTTTGATAAAAAGCAAAGCTTAAAAAACTTCTTGAGTGTGTGGAAACAACTTTCCAAGTGCTCTTACAAACTTTTCTCCATAAAAGGGGTTTCCGGAAGAGCATGTATTACACGATTTTAAAATGCATGAAGCGCTAAAGTAAATAGCACATGCTATATTAGAAAATATGCAAAGAGGGAAACTTTTTTAAAACTCCTTAAACTTTATGAATATTAAAACTAAATATGTACGTACATATGTATGTTCTATAAAATATGATCTAATTGTGTTGTAAATAGAAACAACAAATAAGCCACATTTCGGAAAGCATCTTGCAGCAAAGTTATAGCAAAGTATAAAATTTCTATAAATCTTAACAACACCACAAATCAGCAAATAATCACCTTAGCGCTTCCTTCTTCTACATTTTGTGTGTGTTTTTTCTTCTTCCCATTCAGTTTGATACCTGCCGTGAGATTTTGCCTTTTGGTTGTTGAATAACAGATGGATAGCACCAAGAAACTCCCACTTATTTGCCAATCCACGGTGCAGGCAGTCAACAGCTCAGCAACATGAGAGGAGTACGACCAATTGATTTATGATTTAACCACAAGGCAACAATTCATGTTAAATATATTGCATTTAATAGGAGAGTCGAGCATGCGCACTCCGACAACGACAGCCACAGCGACAGCATGAAGAGAATGCATACGAGATGCAACAGCATTCAGCATTAACTGCTGCTATCAGACATAAAGTTTTCAAATTTGTAAGTGTTTTTTACATTGTAAATCATTTTAATACAATTGGGACAGGGCTGCCAGTTGTGATGTTACTCTAGTAAAATTGGTGTTTATGTAAGAGAAATCGGATAGTTGTGTGTTTTGTATTACCATCCACCTCCCGAATGGGGGTATACTAACTTTGTCACTCCGCTTGTAACCCTGTTGAAAGCACGCTAGCATTTGAACGAAAGGAGCCAGGAGTCCAAATTTCCCAAGAATACGTCTAATAGTTGTAGATCGGTTGGGATTGAAAGTGGACGAAAACGGTCCAAAGGGAAAAAATTTTCCCTCACAAGTACTGAAAATATCCCTTATATTTCGAGTACTTAAGCATGCTTTTGAAGATATCTGATTATATTTGCTTGATATTTGCACCAACGTGCACCATGAAGTGATTTTTATTTGTTTGGAGTGAAATGATGCAAAAAGGGATAAAAATTGTACCTATCAAACGACAAAAGGTAGAAACTCGAGAATTGTACATTCCTCTAATCGAGTGCATACTTAATATATATAAGTTTTTATACCCTCCACCACTAATATACCCCATATTCACTTTGTCAATCCGTTTGTAACACATTGAAATATTCAACGTGTGGTCTCCATAAAGTCTCCATAAAGCATATATATTCTGGGTCGTGGTAAAATTCTAAGACAATTTAGCCATGGCCGTCTGTTTGTCCATCCGACCGTCCGTCTGTCTTTTGAGAGCACGCTAGCTTCCGAATGAAATGAGGAGGTTCAAATTTCTTATGGTTGCAGATCGGTGGGGATTGAAAGTGGGCGAAATCGGCCAAAAGGGAAAAATTTTTCCTTCACAAGGACTAAAAGTACCAATAATAACATTTTCGAGTATTTAAGCATATTTTTCAATATGTCTGATTGTACTTACTTGATATTGGGTATGCGCATTCCCCCTTCAACAACGTGTACCATAAAGTGTGTTTTATTCACAGGGGTAAAATGGGACAAAAAGGGATTAAAATAGTACATATTAAACGACAACAGCTAGAAACACGAAATTTGGTGTGCACATTCTTCTTATTGAGTAGATACATAATATAAAAGTAGACACGTAAAATAAACGTATCTACGCAATCGTAATTTTGGGGTTAAAATGGGTAAAGGGGATAAAAATAGTACCAACCAAATGACCGCAGCTGGAGTCATGAAATTCGGAGTATACATTCCTCTGACTGCGTATACACTAAAAATAAATGTTTCTTTCCAAATTCGTACTTTCAAGGGATACAATGATTACAGAGGGATAAAAATGGTACCAACTAAACGACTGCAGCTCGAATGATGAAATTCGGTGTGTACATCGCTCAAATTGCGTAAACACGTAAAATAAAGAGATTTTAAAAAGTCATACTCTTAAGGATGTAAACTAGGAAAAAGAGGATAAAAATGGTACCAACCATAGACACACAAAATAAAAAGATTTTTCTAAATTCGTACTTTTTACTTTTATGGCAAAAATTGGTTGAATCAAGAAGTTAGGTTATTTTGCCTTATAAGCGTGGTTTGAAATAATAAAAATATTATATTTATTTATAAAATAATTTTTTCAATATTTGCATTTTGTTTGCGTATTTAAAAAATTATATTTTCCTGTAATATTACTGCACTTCTACGAAAATCGACAGCCTCTGTGGAATGCAATCCATGGTGGAGGGTACATAAAGTTCGACCCGGCCGAACTTAGCGCCGTTTTTACTTGTTTTTTTTTTTTTTAATTTGTAGTTTTAAGGGTAAAATGGGAATAGAGGGCAGCATCTAGAATAATGAAGTTCGGTGTACCATTCCTCTGATTTCGTAGACACGTAAAATAAAGGGATTTTTCGAAATTCGTACTTTTGGGGGGTAAAATAGAAAAATTGTTGGGGTTAAAAATTGTACCAATCAAATAACGGCAGCAAGAGACATGCAATTCGCAGTATACATACCTCTGACTGCGTAGACACGAAAAATAAAAAGGTTTTTCCAAATTCGTACTTTCTAGGGATACGATGGATACAGAGGGATAAAAATGGTACCAACTAAATGGATACAGATAGAATGATGAAATTTGGTGTACATCTCTCTAATTGCGTAGAGATGTAAAAAAAGAGATTTTCGAAAGTCGTACTTTTAAGGGGATAAATGGAAAAAAGGGGATAAAAATGGTACCAACCAAATAGCCGGATCTAAAATCATGGAATTCGGCCTATACATTCCTCTGGCTGCATAGACTCGCAAAATAAACGATTTTTTCAAATTCGTATTTTTCTTTTGGAGTTACACTAGGTTGGAAATATACCATCCACTATCTCCCAATATATATGGTATTTAAGTTTTTTTGAAGGTTGCTGTCTTATATTTACTTTTTGAATTGACTTGAAGTATTATTTCAATATCTTTAGTACAAACATATCGGTTGCATTGCCTTATAAGCGTGGTTTGATATAATTAAAATTTTATATTTATTTATAAAATTATTTTTTCAATATTTTGATTTGTTTCGGCAATATTAAAAGAATTAACATTTTTTGTACTGTTACTGAACTTCTACGAAAATCGACAGCCTTTATGGATTGCAAGCCATGGTGGAGGGCACATAAAGTTCGGCATGGCTGAATTTAACGCCGTTTTTACTTGTTCTAGTAGGTATTGTTGAGTAGAACAGGAATCTGCATTTGATATTTGCCAGACACCCCCAAAATCTTGAGTTACGGGTAAACAACGGGTTTTCGTACCTTTGCACACTTAGGCTGTAATATTGTTGGTTATCAGCCGATTTGAAATTTCTATACGGTTTTGAAAAGAAGAAAGTTGGACCTTTCGATAGATATGTAGAACTATAGAAAACTAAGAAATCTATGTACTTTTGTCCAGCAAACACAGTTTTTTAAACATTTGTTAACCATTTTTATATCCTACACCACTTCATGGATTATGTTACATTTATACTAGAAACACATATTTTGAAAGCCCCCATACAAATGGGCCCCCAGTTTACACTATTATCGCTCTAGAACCACATCTTACATTGGATATTGATAACATTTTGCAGATCATGTTATATTTCAATAAGGAATACCTACTTTGAAAGTGATCTATAAAGGCCCACTTTTTAATGTAGCGCCCTTACAAGTGGGCTCCCATTTGAATTATTACCACTCTAGGACCCACATTTTACATCAGAAGTTTTTCAAATTTTGCAGATTATATTATATTCATATTTCATTCTAAGAATACCTGCTTTGAAAGTGATCTATATGGACCCACTTTTAATGTAGCGCCCTTACAAATGGCCCCCATTTTTATTTTTACTCCTCTAGGACCCTCAATTTTCATCCGTCAAATATATGTGTCCATACTTTGGAATAACCCAAATGGGGCCCATTCTACTCTAATACAGCTCTAGAAACTACGTCTTACATAGGATCATGATATATTTCAACTATGAATACCTACCGTGAATGAGAAATATATAGGCCCATGTTTTGGACCAGACCCCAAGATTCATCTTATTACTACTGTATAATTTGCATTTGTCTGCCGGAAAATTGGAACAATTATCATATGTTTCACCATATTCGTTAAATATGACTAAAGATGAATTTATGGTAAACTGTATAATTTATATGAACTACATAAAATTGCTCCCATCACACACGTGGGTTTAGTAATAAAAGCGAGGTATATACGCAGGGAGTGGTGTAGGGTATTTTATAGTCGGCCCTGACTGACTTTAACCTTTCCTTACTTGTTCAACTTAGGCATTGCTTTTACACATTAGTTTGTTTGGTAACCAAAGTAAACTTATTTAAGTAACAAATTTAGGAAGGAGTAAAACGCCGCTTCGTCTTAAAACATTAGTCAGTAATTGACTGAGTTATTGAAATTTTTATAAATACCACATTTTTGCAAAAATACAAGTTTTGGTCATTCCAGTTAACATCTCTCATTATTTTACGAATTGAAGTCCAATAAAATTACTTATAAATTCATCAAAATAGATAAAAAGAAAAAAAAACATAAAAAATCCCCAATTTTGGAACACATTTCCCCACTTTGGGAACTTGGGTATTTTTTTAAAAAAGGGGAAATCTAGTAATATTTTCATAGTTTTATTGAACTTCAATTCGTAAAATAATGAGATATGTAAACTGGGATGAACCAAACTTGTATTTTCAAAAGTCATGAAACGGATTTGGTTCAAATTTGGCTAAGACTTATAGGTCTTAAATTACATCTCTGAAGTCTTACATGTTTCGTCTGTAATACTACTTAAGGCAGAGGTAAGGCGAGGATGTAGAGATATTTCAGTGAAAATATTGTTTACGAATACATTTTAGTTGCCTCTCGAGGGATTTCTTAAATCCACTTCCGAACACAATACTTTTGCATCCTACATCCCTGCCACTAATTCGCTCTGTACCTACAATTTTTCGTTAAGTATTGTTGCAGCATCAACCGTATGTGGCGATAGACGGCTAAACTTGTTTAGCCATAACAGATAGATGGCGCCTTTTGGCCTGGCATTTACAAGAGCAACTGTTTCGTCGTTGTGCTGCGTTCTTTGCAGATAGCAACATCCTCTGGTGATGCTTTATCTTGTTGTGCGTCAAGGCAATGAATTCGTGTCTTCGTCCATGTACATCTGCCGGCCAGCCTACCCAACAGTTGCAGTTACACTTGGTCAAGAGGTGGAAACATATCGATTCGATTCCCTGTTTAACCATTTAATATAATCGAAAACTAGAAGTGGGCGTACCTGTTTGTATCATATAAAAATTATTTATCGCTATTATCATCTTACACAAGAATTCATACATATGATAATTGTACATGGCCAGAGTAATTTGATATGTCTGTGAGTTTGTGCGAGTTTAACACAAATTTATTGATTTCCAAGTGTGTGCAGACATTTACTTCAGCAGAGGAACTGAATTTATTGGTTTTGCTTTCGTGAATATGTGAATACAATTAAATTGGATTCGTTTTTTGGAAGAGGTTGTTTCACAGTAGTTGGTGTAGTGGTATATTAAATCGAAACAAAAGGTATGTTCGGATTGTATTTCTGTTCTTGTTATGGAAAGAATGTCCCGTCTGGACCCATTTCGCCCATTTTCAAGTTTGCATAAAATCGTGGCGATTGTGTGTGAGGCACTGGAGGTGGCTTGGCACAAGCATAAATATTTTTTGGGTTTAAAAGGAGGATAAAAAACATTTTTAAATATCAAATTCTAACTGATTTTGACTTTCCCTATGGGTGATATAAAAGGTGATTTTTTAAAAGCTATAGGAACGTTTTTCAAAAAAAAAACACATACAATTCAGAAAAATGCATGAAATCTTTATTTGAATCGATAGTACGGTCCATGTAATTTAATGTTTGAAGATGATTTCATGCAAATGTTGACCTTGACTGCGCCTCAAATGGTCCATCCGCTTAGTCCAATTTTGGCATTTCCACGTTTTTGAGTAACAGAGGCCCAATTGCTGCGTATGGCGACGAATCGATAATTGATGGCCATCATTAACACTGGCCGATACAGCTGCGATATTTTCTTCAGTTCGCACTCTACGTAAGAGTGTTGGTGGTTTAATGTCCAACAATGTAAAATTGATGCGAAATTTAGTCACAATAGCCCGAATAGCCGCTTCAGTGGGTCGATTAAACTGACCATAAAATGGAAGCGCGCGATGAACTTTCTTAACAGAACACGCATTTGATAATAAAATTCAATAATTTTCAAGCGTTGTTCGTTTGTAAGACGATTCATGGTTAAATTATAGACCAAACTGAAGATGTTTGACAGTGAAACAAAACACGAAACGTGCGTCAGCTGTTTAAACCAGTGTTGCCAAAAAGATAATAGCCAAAAATTCACCCTTTATTAGTTTCAAACTGATTTTAAAACAGTACCAAATATCAAAATACACCTTATTCCGAATATTTCAGTGGAATACACTGTGAAATAAAAGTAGTCTTTCAGTTATTTACAATATTCTAAGCAAACATTGTTTCCTTAATGCTCAAATATACGTCGACACCATGCTTATGCACCTTTGTGTGGTGAGTACCGGACTTAGATATAAAAGATATTGGATATTCCCTAGCTGAGAATATTGGAACATACAAACAAATATGATCAAACACTTTTAACACTTCGGTAATTATTTCTCTGCAATCGCTAGGTCAATTCTGATATCATATGTGGTTTTTTTTTAATATTTTTATATCCTTCCTATAATTATTTTTTACCAAGATATAATTTAATCCAAACGGCAGTGCCGTCAAAACTACAATTTAGTATTGTTGAAATACTGTAATCATTATAAATGCTACTAGAATTTAACCCCTCTTGGAAATTTTAATATTTTGTAAATCAATAAGAAAGAGACATATTTTGGAGGATATTTATGGAACTACAAGGACAAACCACCTTCCAAAGAAGATGAACACCTCTCAGACGACACCAATATCATTAAAATCTGAAGACGAGTTCCAAAGTTATTACATTATTATCGAAATTATCTCTTTACAAAGGAACCAAAGAAAAATGGACAAAAATTAAAAATAATGATAAATGGACCTAAATATATTTAAAAGTAAATGCAAAATTGAGAAAATAAATAAAATGGGGGTATGCAAAATCTCTCTAGCTACGAGTTGGTAGAAGATGTAGACTAAATACTATGAAGGTATTCATAAAACAAAACAAGGTTTAATTAAAAACTTATTAAAATAAACATGTAAAACCGGCGTTAAATTCGGCCAGGCCGAACTTTATATACCCTCCACCATGGCTAGCATTTCACAGTGGCTGTCGATTTTCGTAGAAGTGCAGTAACAATGCAAAAAATGTTAATTCTTTTAATATTGCCAAAACAAAACAAATAAAAATATTGAGAAAATAATTTTATAAATAAATATAAAATTTTAAATATATCAAACCAGGCTTATAAGGCAATGCAACCAATATGTTTGTACTAAAGATATGAAAATGATGCTTCAAATCAATTCAAAAAGTAAATATAAGACAGCAACCTCCAAAAAAGCTTAAATACCATAAATATTGGGAGATAGTGGATAGTATATTTCCATCCTACTGAAACTCCAAAAGAGCATATTTTCATATTCCATTATCCCTCACGTACACAATGCACGATGACCCAACTTCAACACAAATACGAATTTGGAAAAATCGTTTATTTTGCGAGTCTATGCAGTCAGAGGAATGTATAGACCGAATTCCATGATTTTAGCTCCGGCTATTTGGTTGGTACCATTTTTATCCCCCTTTTTCCCATTTACCCCCTTAAAAGTACGACTTTCGCAAATCTCTTTTTTACATGTCAACGCAATTAGAGGAATGTACACCATATTTCATCATTCTAGCTGTAGCCGTTCGTGTCTACGCAGTTAGCGAATTGTATACTCAGAATTTCATGTCACTTGCTGCCGTTATTTGATTGGTAAATTTTTTATACCATTTTTCCATTTTACGCTCTAAAAGTACGAATTTCGAAAAATCCGTTTATTTTACGTGTCTACACAATCAAAGTAATGTGTACACCAAATTTCATTATTCTAGGTGCTGCCGTTTGGATGGTACCATTTCTATCCCTCTATTCCCATTTTACCCCTTAAAAGTACGAATTTGAAAAAAACGTATATATTATGCACCCGATTATAAGAATGTACACACTGATTTTCGTGTTTCTAGCCTTTGTCGTTTGATAGGTACCATTTTTATCCCTTTTTGCCCCTTTTCACCCCAAAAAAAATAAAACTCACTTTATGGTGCACGTTTTTGCAACAAGGGGAATGTGCATAACAAATATCAAGCAAATATAATCAGATACCTTCAAAAAACATGCTTAAGTAATCAAAATATTGGGGATATTTTCAGTCCTTCTGAGGGAAAATTTTTTCCCTCTGGACCGATTTCGCCCACTTTGAATCCAAACCGAACTACAACTATTAAGCGTATTCTGAAAAATTTTCATTTAAATGCTAACGTGCTTTTAACAGACGGACAGACAGGCTAGATAGTCTTAGAATTTTATGACGATCAAGAATATATATACTTTGTATGGTCTTATGTCGATTTTTCAAGGTGTTACAAACGGAATGACAAAGTATATCCCCATCCGGGAGGTGGAGGGTATAAAAATATAACTTGTGGTATAAAATACAAATTTATATTTATTGTATTAGCAACAAATATACCTTCAGTTTCTGTAAAATAAATTTTATTAATAGTTAATAGTACATGTTGCATGCTACCCATTTTCATAATTCTGTTCCAGGTTCTTACTCTGAAACAATTATAAACGTGACTGCTGTAGAAATTAAAAGTATTTAATATAAATAATTAAAATAACTTAATTTAAGCTAGCTTGACAGAAGTGTATGTTCCCGAGTGTATATTTGGTTCCTTTTATGCTGTATCCCAAAATATTTCGACTTTCATGTCCACTCGTGTCCATTAATTATTTGTATTAAACTTCAATTATTTTGGAATATTTACCGGGAACATCATCATGAAACTAGTGGAGCGTCTTGCTGACATTATTAACTATTAATAAAATTTATTTTTCAAAAATCAAAGGCATTATTTGTATACATTTGTGCATTTGTTTGTAACACCCAAAAGGAAGCGACATAGACCCATTGTTAATTATACCGATCGACTTAGAAAAACTTTTTGAATCGATTTAGAAATGTCCGTATGTCCATCTATTCTTGTAATCACGATACAGGTCGCAATTATTGTCCGATTCTAACGAAACTTTGTACAACGAAGTTTTTCGGGATAAGGACGAACGCTAATTTGAAGAAAATCGGTTCAAATTTATATATAGCCCCATACGAATTTCACTCCCGATTTGACCCTTTTCACTCTAGATACCACATATTTCAACAGATTTTCTTTAAAATTGGCAAAACACCTTATAAAGAGTGATTTTTTTGAGGTTAGGATTTTCATGCATTAGTATTTGACAGATCACGTGGGATTTCAGACATGGTGTCAAAGAGAAAGATGCTCAGTACGCTTTGACATTTCATCATGAATAGACTTACTAACGAGCAACGCTTGCAAATCATTGAATTTTATTATCAAAATGCGTGCTCTGTTAAGAAAGTTCAGAAAGAAAGAAATTGTGTTCAGCGACGAAGCTCATTTTTGGCTCAATGGGTACGTAAATAGGCAGAATTGTCGATTTTGGAGTGAATATCAGCCAGAAGCATTGCAAGAGCTACCAATGCATCCAGAAAAAGTCACAGTTTGGTGCGGTTTATGGGCTGGTGGCATCATTGGACCGTACTTCTTCAAAGATGATGCGAATCGTAACGTAACTGTGAATGGTGAGCGCTACCGTGAGATGATATCCAACTTTTTTTGCCCAAAATGGAAGAACTGAACTTGGTTGACATGTGGTTTCAACAAGATGGCGCTACATGCACACACAGCTCGCGATTCTATGGCCTTTTTGAGGGAAAACTTCGGAGAACAATTCATCTCAAGAAATGGACCGGTAAGTTGGCCACCAAGATCATGCGATTTGACGCCTTTAGACTATTTTTTGTGGGGCTACGTCAAGTCTAAAGTCTACAGAAATAAGCCAGCAACTATTCCAGCTTTGGAAGACAACATTTCCGAAGAAATTCGGGCTATTCCGGCCGAAATGCTCGAAAAAGTTGCCCAAAATTGGACTTTCCGAATGGACCACCTAAGACGCAGCCGCGGTCAACATTTAAATGAAATTATCTTCAAAAAGTAAATGTCATGGACCAATCTAACGTTTCAAATAAAGAACCGATGAGATTTTGCAAATTTTATGCGTTTTTTTTTTTTTAAAAGTTATCAAGCTCTTAAAAAATCACCCTGTATTTCAACTGGAAACACCTGTTGTAAAAATGTGTTGGATCGGTTCAGATTTATATATAGCTCCCATACAAATTTCGCTCCCAATTTGAATTTTCCGCTCTAGAATCCACATATTTTAACAGATTTTCTTCTAAATTCGCAAAAATCCTTATATTTCAACTGGAAACACCTGTGGTAAAAATGTGTTGGATCGGTTCAGATTTATATATAGCTCCCATACTAATTCCGCTCCCAATTTGAATTTTTCCGCTCCAGAATCCACATATTTTAACAAATTTTCTTCAAAATTGGCAAAACATCTTATATTTAAACTGGAAACACATATTGTTAAAATGGGTCACATCGGTTCAGATTTACGTATAGCTCTCGTACAAATTTCGTTCGCCCAAAAACCGCGTATTTTCAGAGAATTTCTTAAAATTGAGCATAACACGTTATACTTCAACTAGAAGAACTTATTGTGAAATTTAGTCACTTATTTGGATATACCCCCGATACAATTATTATTCTCGATTTGACAAATTGGACCAGGTCATATTAGCCTGTGATTAGGAAACATACAAACAATTTTCCCGTTTCACTTTATTTACTGAATTGAATTGTATTCGGATAGAAAGTGGAGTGTATCATATAGTCGGCCCCGCCCGACTTTAGCCTTTCCTTACTTGTTTTTATTTGTTAATATGAGAGGCAAATTACAAAAAATGTATTTAAATAAATTGATGACATACTAACTGGAGAAGTCATATTTTCGCTAAATTTTCGTTTATCAACACAGAAGAAAATTGACAAGAAAAGATGACTGATAACTTCAATGAAAAAGTAAAACAAAAATATTCGAAGAAAATATTTTTGGGAATAGTTCAAAAGTTTAGTCAAAATTAGAAACTCCTAAAATAGCACATTTGACTAAAACTTTAGAAAATGTTGTGGTTTTCTAATTATACATTTAATTGGAATTTTTTTGACTCTTCATAGAATTGACAAAATCGCAACGCCTTATCGCCTTATATTCAACTTTATCTTAATTCACCGTATACCGAGCGTAGTGCGATGGTAAGAATGCGCGACTACAAAGCTAACAAACCCGGTTCGATACTCGCTTCCGCTAAATTTTGTTTTCAATAAACGGCTTACTGCTTTTCATTCAATATGTAAATATCTTTATTAAGTGACTATGAAAAATATTTTCAATAAACGGCGTACAAATTTCTTTATTGATTCTTCGAATTGCTTTAGCACACCATTTTTGAATAATATTTCATTTGAATTCGTGAATCCAAGTTTTAATTTCTTCTGTGTAGGTTCTTGCGACTCCAGCAGGAATTATTATTATTATTATTTTGCCTGGTATTACAAAACAATTACTAGCTTATTGACACGACCCACTGAACCTGACGACCACAATGCGATTTATTGAGATGTTTTCTTATCACACAATCTGTGGGTATTTATTTATGTAGGTAAACGCCGTGGCAGTTGAACCTATTTTATTATAGCTCACGGTAGTATTGCTCACGAATATATATATATATATATAATCTTTATTTGTTTCCTCGTTTAATAATTCACTTTAAGAATTTATGTAAACTATATACAAAAACATGTATATGTACTACTATTATATTATTTAAAATCATTACAACCGGCCACAATCACCAATTAAACATCGTATATGCTCTATAGCAACACCTACAAGAATGCACATATACATACGTACATTAAGGTGTCCCGATGTGTATACAAAAGCTGGAGAGAGAAATGCGTTTTATGTTGAAACAAGGATAATCATACTAACATTTCGAGCAGATCAGCTACAGTTTTTATTTTATTTTTATTTTTTTTCAGGACACCTTAAGTTTCTTTGATATCAAATACGCATTTTTGTATATAGGTATGTGTTTGAAGAAAACATTAAGTTTTATTTAAATATATATGTTTGTATGTCTTTATGTATGCCCGTCTGCATAGGCGCATGTAGGAATGAAATAACATTTCAAACGAAAGGAATGTGTTTCGTGGCCATTAATCAAGTTGGTGCGGTTATCAAAACTGAAGACAGTAGCAAATTGTAGAGAACAATTTAAACTTGTTGTAAATGCACATTTAAGTTTAAATAAATTTAAATGAAAATTTAATTACAAATAACACGCGATTCGCGTAAAACACCATCCACAGTGGAGCTACAACAGCAACAGCAACACCAACTGCTACGACCATTACAGTTGCAATAAATGAACAAACTCACGTACACACACACTTCTTCCAAGCAGACCCAACGCCCACAGACCACCTACCTTCAATCAGGACCTATGTTTCTCTCATTATACGAGAACATATGGGGCATTACCGAATGGTTGAAAAATAATAGTTCCTTCTTTAAGACAATCATTTAAATACTGTGAAACTTAAAAGAATCGAGAAGAAAATGAGCTTCATGAAGGCCGATATCTTCTCGAAAAATTTCCATGTAAATTTCCTACAGTTATTTTAAGACTCACAACTTGAAAGTAAGTTCATAATATTTCCCAATATTTGTTCGAGCGTACAGCGTCCCTTTTTGCAAATGTCAAATATAAACCTTAAAATAAAAACAAGTAATGATAGGCTAAAGTCCGCCCCGCCCTGGCTGACTATATGATACACTCACCTTTCTATCCGAATACAATTCAAATGGGTAAAAAGTGAAAGCGGGAAGAATTTTTGTATGTTTCCTAATCATAGGCTAATATGACCTGGTCCAATTTGTCAAATCGAAAAGAATATTTGTATCGGGGCTATATCCAAACATGGAATGAAGTGACTCACTTTCACAATGAGTTCTTTCAGTTCAAGTAAACGTGTTATGCTCAATTTGAAGAAATTCGGTGAAAATACGCGTTTTCTGGTTCGAAAAAAGTCAATCCGGGAGCGAAATTTGTATGGGAGCTATATGTAAATCTGAACTGATCTGTCCCATTTTCACCATGGGTGTTTCTAGTTGAAATATAAGATATTTTGCAAGATTTAAAGAAGATCTGTTAAATTATGTGGTATATAGAGTGGAAAAAGTGAAATCGGGAGTGAAATTTGTGAGGGAGCTATATATAAATCTGAACCGATCTGACCTTTATTCACCATCGGTGTTTCTAGTGGAAATATAAGATATTTTGCCAAATTTGAAGAAGATCTGTAAGAATATGTCGTTGCTAGACCAGAAAAAGTCAAATCGAGAGCAAAATTTGTATGGGAGCTATATATAAATCTTAACCGATCTGACCCATTTTCATCATTCTAGTAGAAATATAAGATATTTTGGAAGATTTTAAGAAGTTCTGTTGAAATATGTGGTTTCCACAGCGGAAAAAGTCAAATTGGGAAAAGTCAAATGGTCGCTTGAGGACCAAAAATAAAAAAATGGGTTAGAATATTCCAAGAATCAGAAGTAGCGATCAGTACCTTTCTAGTGAGCTCTTTCAAACACAAATCGGGCCAGAAATGTGGAAGTAGGACGGATTTTATAAAAAATGCATTAAAACATCACTAAATCTTAAAAACTGGCTAGA
Organism: Polietes domitor; assembly: GCA_947397865.1. Classification (NCBI taxonomy): domain Eukaryota; kingdom Metazoa; phylum Arthropoda; class Insecta; order Diptera; family Muscidae; genus Polietes; species Polietes domitor. Next base: position 206,542,013 of record OX377618.1, read on the forward strand.
TCAGAAATGTATGGTGATAAAACCGAAATATTTTGGAAAAACACATTAAAGAAGTTTTGGATTCAAACTTAAAATAAGTTGTTTTAATCATTTCCATTAAATAATTGTGATTTCGACCGCAATCACGATTTTAATTAAGGTAGAGTAAGTACCAGGAACTCCATTATTTAACGTTTTACTGACACTATTACCTGCTAATAAAAATTAATTTTCGACATTTTGTGTAAGTAATTATAAGGTAAATAAATGTAAGGTGGTGTGAATAATTTTCTCAGGTAGTATATTTACGTCGCTCAATATAATAAAGAATGTGACCACAAAATAAACTTTTTTAATGTTTTTAACTCTAATGTCATAGGTTGAATTCAACACACTGAAGTCCAAAGTTTTCTCATAGCAAAACCTGTGGAATATTTTGGTACGTTGCCAAAAATGAAATTGGCGTTTTTCTTATCTATCAAACGGCATAAATAATTTTCTTTCTACACTTAGTATTCCAAAAATATCATTTAAAACCATAAAATATTCAAATTTTGGAAAGCAACTATAATTTCTGTGCCAATGGTCAATCTATTCAAATATTCAAAATGTAGAATATAAAATATAGTTTTTCATGATATGCAATGATTGGTGATTTTTTCAAGTTTTGAAGTCTTTGAGCTACAAGGATAATAGAGAATTAAAACATTTCAGACGACAACATAGCATTAAAATCTGAAAATGAGTTCCAAAGTTTTTGCGTCATTAACAAATCCAGTGATATCACAATGGACCTCTTCCGGTCTAAGTGAGCCAAATGCTAGCTTTCTGACAGCGATCATGACCTAGACATCATCAGTAACAATGAGTCTATGTCCAGTAGCTCCACATCCCATATAAAACGAAACCGAATGTCCATACTGAATTTCATTTTCCATTACTAAAAGGTTCTTATTACTAAAACTGAATAATATCAAAAGGGGGAATATGCTAGATTTCATCAATTTGCACTGTATCAAATTTGACCAAATAAGGTTGAAATATACCCTTCAAGAGAGGCATCCAGTCGTGAAATGTTTATAGTTGAAACGTAAGTTGATGCGAAATGTAGTGTAAATCTGACCAAAATCGATTGTCAAGAGCGAAAAGGGTGATATCGCCAAATAAAGGGTGGTAAAATTTTAAGGGCCGATGTTGATTTTGAATAAAACACAAATTATTTAGAAAATTATTGCCATTTCTTTTTATTATGATAATATTGGTATGGTTCACTTATGTATGGAACAATATATCGGCGAAATGGCCGTCGCGACCTCGGCGGCACTCCTCCCTCCGATGGTCCAAATTTTCGATGACGCTGAAGCATAATTGAGGTTCTATGCCATTAATGTGCCGAATTATCTCATCATTTACCTCTTGTATTGTTGCTGGCTTATCGACGTACACCTTTTCTTTCAAATTACCCCAAAGAAAGAAGTCCATCGGTGTCAAATCACATGAAAGGGAAAAATGTTTCCCTCACAAGGACTACAAATACCCATCATAGCCTCTAATATTTAGAATATTTTAGCATATTTGTTCAATGTCTCTGCTTGTACATACATGATTTTTGGGGTTAAAATGGAAAAAGGGGATAAAAACAGTACCAACCAAATGACCGCAGCTAGAGTCATGAAATTCGGAGTATACATTCTTCTGACTTCGTAGACACGAAAAATAAAACGTTTTCTCCGAATTCGTACTTTCAAGGGATACAATGGGTACAGAAGGATAAAACAAGTAAGGAAAGGCTAAAGTCGGGCGGGGCCGACTATATGATACACTCCACTTTCCAATCGAATACAGTCCAACTCGGTAAAAAAGTGAAAACGGGAAGAATTTTTGTATGTTTCCTAATCATAGGCTAATACGACCTGGTTCGATTTGTCAAATCGATAAGAATATTGTATCGGGGCTATATCCAAACATGGAAAAATGTGACTAACTTTCACAATAAGTTCTTCCAGTTCAAATATAAGGTGTTATGCTCACATTGAAGAAATTCGGTGAAAATTCGTGGTTTCTGGGGCGGAAAAAGTTAAATCGGGAGCGAAATTTTTATGTATATATGTATATATATAAATCTGAACCGATCTGCCCCATTTTTACCACAGGTGTTTCTAGTTGAAATATAAGATGTTTTTCAATTTTGAAGAAAATCTCTTGTAATATATGGTATCTAGAGTGAAAAGATTAAAATCGGGAGTGAAATTCGTAAATCTGAACCGATCTGACCCATTTTCACTATGGGTGTTTCTAGGACAAATATAATATATTTCGCCTAATTTGAAGAGGATCTGTTAAAATATGTGGGTTCTAGAGTGGAAAAAGTCAAATCGGGAGCGAAATTTGTACGGGAGCTATATATAAATCTGAACCGATCTGACCCATTTTTACCACATGTGTTTCTAGTTGAAATATAAGATGTTTTGCCAAATCTGAAGACAATCTGTTACAATATGTGGTTTCTAGAGCGGAAAAAGTCAAATCGGGAGTGAAATTTGTATGGGAGCTATATATAAATCTGAACCGATTTAACACATTTTTATCACTGATGTTTCTAGTTGGAATATAAGATGTTTTTTCAATTTTGAAGAAAATCTCTTGTAATATGTGGTATCTAGAGTGAAAAGTGTCAAATCGGGAGTGAAATTCGTATGAGGGCTATATCTAAATCTGAACCGATTTTCGTCAAATTAAATAGCGTTCGTTCTTATCCCGAAAAACTTCGTTGTGCAAAGTTTCATTTGGTCCTGTCTACAATTGCGACCTGTATCGTGATTACAAGAATAGATGGACGGACGGACAGACAGACGGACATTGCTAAATCGATTCAAAAAGTGATTCTAAGTCGATCGGTATAATTAACAATGGGTCTATCTCTCTTCCTTTTGGGTGTTACAAACAAATGCACAAAGACATAATACTCTCGTGGAGTGTATAAATAGTACCCACTGAAGGGCTACAGTTAGAATGATGTATTTCGGTGTCTACATCTCCCTAATTGCGTAGACACGTACAATAAAGAGATTTTTGAAAGTCGTGCTCTTAAGGGGGTAAAATGGGAAAAATGGGATAAAAATGGTACCATCCAAATGGCAGCAGCTAGAATCATGGAATTCGGTGTATACATTCCTATGGCTGCATAGACATGCAAAATAAAAAGATTTTTCGTACTTTTTACTTTTACTGTAAAAATTGGTTGAATCATGAAGTTAGGTTATTTTGCACTATGTACGTGAGAATTTTTCAAAATAAGCAGCTTTAGCAGCTGCTGATATAGTTGATGTTTCGTCTGCATTTCACATGTTCCTTGGACCGGTTGAGAATATTATTTTGAACATGACGAATTTATATGGCGTGCGAAAGTACAAGGACGAATGGGAAAACATTGATTTGGACACTCTGTACGCATACTTTGGATTGTTGGTGCTCTCTGGTGTGCATCGGTCATACGGTGAATGTGTAAACTGTGGAATAAAGAAACTGGTCGGTCAATATTTAGATCAACAATGTCTTTGAAAATCCATTCACCATTCAAATTCAAATCATTGAAGACTACAACAAAACCAAGAGTGGAGTTGATACTATGGATCAAATGGTGGCTACGTACACATGCAAACGAAAAGTCAATCGGTGGCCAATGGCTGAATTTTGTAACATGATTGATGCTAGTGCGTTGAATGCATTCGTGACGTTCATTGTATTGTTCCCGTATTGGAAAAATTCTAAAACGAACCATAATATTCGTCGTCGCCTTTTTATCGAGGAGCTTGGATTAAATCTCGTTGAAAAACAGATCACTAAACGTAAAAACAACCTAAAAGTAATGATGCTTCCAGTGTTATTCAAAGAATTCGGGAGATTCGCCATTTACCAAGTACATCAAAACGAGACCGATGCTACATCTGCACATATAAATATAACAAAAATCTTTTTGCTACACACTGTGAAAAGTGTAGAAATTTCAACTGTGCGAAATTTATGCGAAATATGTAAAAATAATTGACAAAAGTTAGAAATTAAATTTGTATCTAATATATGCAATATTCTAATATTAATTTCGTTCTAAATATTCCTTTATGAAGTTCAAATTTATGAATGTATGATAGTAACCAATATAATAAAAATAAAAAATCACAAAACATAAATGGTTGTTAATTTTTTAGCTTTTTTACAACTAAAAATATATGTGCATGTGCGCGCATACCATGGAACCGATTAGATGTATTTCTCGAGGGACCGATGAGGGTTAAATGTCCCGGTACGCAGAGTAAAGGTATTCACATTGCTGGTACAGGCTTAGCGCTTTTCGCCTCTGAAGTATGAAACCGGCTACGGAGAGTAAAGCTTTCCTGTATTCCGGGTCTTAAAGATTTTGTCTGTAATGTTTAAAGCCGATCATCTTTTATAATATACAAAATTTAATTAACTATATCAAGTTAATTCGCTGATGATTTTATATTAATTCCTATCTTAACTTCCCCGCATCTTCTCCCATTTCGTATTTCATAAAAATGGCAATGAACGCAAAAGGTCTGCAAAGAAATAGAAAATCAAAATTATACATCCAGTTTCACAGCAATATTTTTTCAACTTACTTGATCTCAATAATGAAATTGATTAGACCAATTATTTGTATTCACAAGAGGGCATAGTTCGAAATGTGCCGTCTATCGTAAAAATGATATTTTGGCTTTTTTGGAATATCCTACATTACAATTCTCCTATAGAATGTGTTGTCGATATGCTCGGTGATGATACGTTATGACAGAAATGAAAGTGACTATGGACATGATGACAATTATGGCGTCCCAGCATTATTTTATACAAATTATTTAAAGATACACCACAATCATTTAATTCGCAATATCGTCAGAATTTCAAATAATTAATCTACATGAAATTTAATTTCAAGTGCCAACTCTCTTCTACAATGGACTTACCCATATATAAGTATATTTGTATATAATAGCAATGAATTTAGTTGAGTACAAATCGTACGTAAATAGTGTGTACGTAAGTGTGTTTGTATTTAAAATGTGAGAAAATTATTTCAAGCATTGTAATTTAAATACACGAATACTTTGAATTATTTTACGCTAAAAAAAATACACGAAAACGTAACAACAACTACAGCGACAGCAAAAAATAAATATGTATGAATGAAGCGTACAAAAAATGTTCGAGTATTTTAAGGTATTTTTTAAATGAAAATTTACTACTTTGTATGCAAGTTGAACATCACGATTACAACTCGGCGTAGACATTCAACATCCGCACGGGCAGACATCACACTGTGGCCCGATACGGTCTGAAATTAGCTGAGTCGACAAATTGGCGAACAATTTCTTGCAGGCTCGCAGGATATCAGTGTAAATTGTCGAATATATTATAGTTGAAGGACTTCTTTAGGAATAATTTCAAAACAGAGTCTAAAAGATCTTTGTCGTTCCGCCTTGGAATTCTCGCTTCTTTGCCCGACAAGGCAGCCTACCCCAACTATGTTGGGGTATATGTCTTTCGTTTCGTTGATCAGATTTGGTTCCCTGTAGCATGTGAATGAACACTATTGGATTCATATTTATGCGTTTAATTGAAGTCAAAGGTTTATCTCATGAACTTCATATCTACACGTACCGTGCATGGAAATTTTCGAATAATAGTGGATATGTGCCTGCAAAGCCATGGACGTCATTTGATCGATTTGATATTTTATACATAACCATACACTCTATACTTTATGTTTGAATAATAAAAAATCACTTGAAAATTATTATTTAATTTAAATCTCGAGTAATTTTCTTCAACCCCTTTGAAAATTGTCTTTCATAAAAAGAATTCACAGCACAGAGAACACTGTGCACAAATTGGATGAATGGACGTTCAGCGTTTTAGTCGGAAACGCCGCAACTCCTACAACAGCCAACGCACGCTGCTACTACAAGTACCGGTAGTATACAATTAAATTGTTCCAGTTTGTGGCTATTTTAAAACTTAATGCGGAGGAATAGTTGTTGAAATTTAGTAAAGAGTAGGCTGGATGGCATTTCAAATGCTGTTGCCATCACTGTATATGTGTATATATTTGAATGTATATGTATGTATATATTTGAACATATACATACTATGTACGCGTATAGGCACATAAATATAAATTAAAATAATTCAAATTGTAATTTCGAATAAAAGAAATTCTTCACTGCCAAAATGCCGTTATTTAAAATCATTACTTTTTACAAAACCAAAAAAACCAATCGAAAGCTACAAAAATGTTTAATTACAAGCGCTGTGCGTAGACTGTACAATTGTATATGGTATGGGAGGCCATCATATACAAAGGGTATTCGATTATTTTGTCTTACAGACAAGCTATCCAAAATAATTATTCACTTTGAGGTAGAAGATACAGAAATGTACAATTATGTACATTAAAACATCAACATATAAAGTAAAAAATAAGTTGTTCTGAAATTAAGTTCTCTGTTGACTGCTGAAGTTAAAAAATCATTTGCTACAGACAAAAAGTGTAACGCATCGCAGGATTGACTTAAGACAATAGACTTCTTATGCGGTTGACTCATATGTAATATATATATATATATATATATATATATATATATATATATATATATATATATATATATACACATATATATATATATATATATCTATATATATATATATATATATATATATATCTATATATATATATATATATATATATATATATATATATTAGGCTGGGTAGCGGTCCATACAAATGGAAAAACAATTTCCAGTCACCCCGCGTTTCGATTGCTTACACTTGAAAGTACACCTAAAGATCATTTTTTCTCTTTTATTTTTATACCCTCCACCTCCAGGATGGGGGTATATTAAGTTTGTCATTCCGTTTGTAACACATTGAAATATCGACCTGAGACCATATAAAATATATATATTCTTGATAGTCATAAAATTCTAAGACGATATAGTCATGTCCGTCCTTCCGTTGAAAGCACGCTAGCATCTAAACGAAAGGAGCTAGGACGTACAAATTTTCCGTAAATGTGTCTTATAGTCGTAGATCGGTTTGGATTGAATCTGGGCGAAATCGGCCATAATAACCCCTACTATTAGTATTTAAGTGTGTTTTATCAATCAATCTTACTTGATATTGGGTATGCGCCTATAACAAAAACGTGCACCATAAAGTGATTCTTACTCGTATTGGGCAAACGTCAACAGCTAGAAACACGAAATTTGATGTGTACATTCCTCTAATTGAGTAGATACATAATGTAAAAGTATTTTTTCCAAATTCGTACTTTTAAGGGATAAAATGGGAATAGAGGAATAAAAATGGTACCATCCAAACAGCTGTATCTAGAATAATGGAATTCGGTGTAGACAATCATCTGATTGCGTAGACATGTCAAATAAGCGGATTTTTGAAAATTCGTACTTTTTGGGGTTAAAAGGAAAAAGGTGATAAAAATGGTACCAACCAAATGACAGCAGATAGAGTGGTGAAATTCGGCGTTTATATTCATCTGACTGCGTAGAAACGAAAAATAAAAGTTTTTTTTTCAAATTCGTACCTTCAAGGGATACAATGGGTAAAAATAGTACCAACTAAACGGCTATAGCTAGAATGATGAAATTCGGTGTGTACATTCCTTCAATTGCCTAGACACGTAAAATAAAGAGATTTTACAAAGTCGTACTCATAAAGGTGTAAAATTGAAAAAAGGAGATACAAATAGTACAAACGAAATGGTCGCATTGAATTTTGTGTGTACATTCCTCTTTTTACAAATTCGTACTTTTTACTTTTACGGCAAAAATTGGTTAAATCATGAAGTTAGGTTATTTTGCACTATATACGTGAGATAATGTATTTTCAAAATTTGTACTTTTGTAATTAAAATTGAATGGAAATACAACCAACTGTAGCACCCACTATATACCAATATTTATGGTATTTAAGCTTTTTTGAAAATATAAATATATGTAAGAATATTTATTTTTTGAATTGACTTGAAGTATTATTTCGATATATATATTTTAAACGTATTGGTAGCCTGGTCTTATAAGCGTGGTTTGAAGTAATTAAAATATGGAATGCAATCCATGGTGGAGGGTATATAAAGTTCTGCCCGGTCGAACTTAACGCCGTTTTTACTTGTTTTCTTTTGCATTTTTTCAATTTCTTTTCTCTGAAATAATATACCCTTGAATACACTTTCAATATAAATTTGGATTCTTGTCTCATTATAACTTATTGTTCGAGTTTTTGGACCTTTATAATATTTTTTTTGTGTCTTTTCATAGTGTCAATTGAAAACATTTTCGTGTTTGGTGTTAGTATTTTATAAACAATAAATGATGTGCATCGGAAGGAAATTGACTCCGCAGCGATAATTTTTGTAAATATAGTTTGTAAATTTTGGCTCTGAAAATGCATCTCCTGTATTAAATTATTTTATAAACCTTGACAAAAAAACAACAATAATAAAACCAATGAGTTCTAAGACAAGAATATTTTTTATTTAAAGTGCTTCCCAGCGTTTTACGTTTTTCAGAGCCTTTTATATCCTCTATCTCATGTTTCAAATTACAATTCTACTGCGTTTCTGCAAGGTCAGCGGTATTTACATTTCATCTGTAATACTTCAGTTTATACAATTTGTATGCCATTTTGTCCTGCTCACTCTTTAAAAGTAACAATTTCGTAAAATCAATTCATGTTCTAAGTATACGTTGTCAGGGAAATGTAATTAGCGATTTTCACGAATATAGCTACACTTCTTAAATTAGAACAATTTTTATCCATTTTTGTGTTTTACCTTACTTAAAGGTACAAATTTCGAAAACCCCGATTGTATTGCGCTTCTACGTTGTCAGATGAATTTACACACCAAATTTCACGACTGCAATACTTAAATTAGTACTATTTTTATCCCTTTTTGAAAATTTCACGATTTCAGATGCAATAATTTAGTTCGTATCAATTTCACCCTTTTTGTGGCGCTCACCCCTTAAAAGTACAAAGATTACAAATGCATCTTTTATCCATTTTTGTTACAAATTTCGAAAAATCCCTTTTTGTAGCTCGTCTGCACCGAATTCCATGTTTCTAGCTACTGCCGTTTAGTCAGGACGAATGTTTATCCCTTTTACCCCATTTAACCCCCTAAAAGTATGAATTTCGAAATATTGTAACTTAGTATGCTTATCCGTCATATCGAGAATCTACCTTCCTAATTTTGTAACTATGGTTTCAGAAAATCAACGAGTAATTGTTGAGAAACAAAAGCATCCAAGCTTTCCCTGGAAAATATGCGTTGATCAGAAATGAGTTTATGAGTAAAATAAATGACGAATCTTCATTTCACTTCTTGTCATGACCTTGTTGAACAACCCTCGTATATGCATTAGAATGCACAACCGATAGAAGAATCCAAATTTAGTTTAGATGTATTACCTTTCTTGCGCCATTATTCATAATTATGTGAAAAGATTCCCAGATACGATTGCACATTCGAATGTATTGTATGTGCATACATACATACACTTTGTGCACTTTGTCTTGCTCACAGACATTTCTTCTTACATAATCGTAGTTACATACATATGCACGTATGTAAGTGGCACTTTTTCGAAATTAGTAAGAATGCGATTTTCATTTGGTACAAAACAAAGCGTTGTATTTTTAATTGCTGGAACGTGCCATAAGTACATATTTCATAGTCACTGAAACAGATCTTATGTGGCAGGTTGTTTTTAATGAGAAGTGCAATAAATGATATGAACATAAATTCACACACACATCCATGTACACTTGGCAATAAACCATAAAAGTCACGTTTCTTACCCAAAAGTATGTAATAATTATTTCCTTTGATAAATACGAATGAATGAATGTATGTCTGGTGCAGTCAATCATAAGGAAAGGCATTTGCTGCTCTGCGGTTTGTTAGACTCGTACTTGTATACACAACAATGCCAACAAAATTGCATGGAATCCAACAAGAATTTGATAAAATATTCAAAATATTCTGTATTTGTTTGGGTAATTACATTTTCGATGACAAATTTGCATTAATACACAAATAATTTTGTTTGCTGTACCCGCTTCTTCGTATGCGAAAAAGCCAGTTACTTGTTATTAGTTTTATGCGCTTCTGTTTTCTGGATAGTATTTATTTGATTTTCTTTTGGTGGATATAGATAAATCTAAAATAGTAATTTGGAAACCTCCTATTAGATAGCACTCATACACAGTCAAAGGAATGTGTTTGTCGATCTGCACTATTTTAGCTGAACTCCCTATGTATGTATAATTTTTATTATTTTTTACCCAGTTTTGAACAACAAAATACAACCGCAGAGCCTTTTATATCCCCGATCTCATGTTTCTAGATGACGCCGATTGCACTTCTTTCCAAAAAAAATACACATTTTGAAAAATCACTATAGGTAACATGTGTTTTTGCTTCCCCTAAAAACATGCATTTTATTTGGTACCACATTTATCCCTTATCGTTCCGCATCCTCCTAATAATTACAAATTTTGTATGTGTTGTCATTTATTTTGGTTTAAGTCCAAAGGTTGTGCTGAAGTCTTCAGCAGAACCCAAAATTAGCAAAAAGGCAAAGTGAGACCTTTATTGTTGCAGCTAAAAGTTGACTGCGCAGTTTCGATGGGCGCTATCCCATCTCGTCAGAACTTTCGCAACGAATGTATGTCTTTGACTTAAATTAGGATTCATATTAGTACCAGCGGTCACATACGACAAATGAGAAGCGCTGATTCCACGGAACTAAGTCGACACACTAAAAATCTCACTTTGCCAATTCAATATTGTGCCTGTGCTCGCATCGCTCGCAACAATGCAAAGGTTGTTGTTGTACGGTATGTCCCGTCTTCACTGTACCTCGTGTACTTTTAGCTGCAACAATAAAGGTCTCACTTTGCCTTTTTGCTAATTTTGGGTTCTGCTGAAGACTTCAGCACAACCTTTGGTCATAAACCAAAATAAATGACAACACATACAACATAACAGAATAACAATACAAACAAACAACAATTACAAATTTTGTAATATTCACTTATGCTCCGCGTTTACGTAATTAAAGGGTTATACACCATTTCCATCCCTTTTTGTCCCGCGCACCCCCTAAAAGGTACAAATTTCGAAAAATCCAATTTTACTGCGCTTCTATCTGGTCAGGGGCATTTACATATCAAAATTCGCGATTCTAGCTGCAATACTTTAGTTGGTACCATTTGTATCCATTTTTGTGCCGTTCACCACTTAAAAGTATAAAAATACATATATATTGCTCTTTTGAATGGTGAGAGGAATTTACATACCAAAACGATTCTAGCTATAATAATTTAGTTGGTATTCACGAATTTCACGATTCTAGCTGTAATACTTAAGTTGGTACCATTTTTATCCCTTTTTCCCGCTCGCCCCTTAATAGTACAAATTTCGAAAAATCCATTTATGTTGCAAGTCTACGTTTTCAGAGGAATTTACACACCAAATTGCACGACTATAGCTACAACACTTGTGTTGATACTATTTTTATCCCGCTCAGTAATATTTTTATTCCGCTCTATAATTAATTTAGATTTGCGCTTCTACGTTGTCAGAAATTCCACGCCAAATTTCACGACTATAGCTGCAATACTTTAGAAGGTACAATTTGTATCCCTTTTTGTCCCGTTCACCCCTTATAAGTACAAATTTCGAAAAATAAATTTAAATTTGCATTTTTACGTTGTCAGAGGAATTTACACAAAAAATTCCATGACTATAGCTGCAATACTTTAGTTGGTACCATTTTTATCCCCTTTGGTCCCGCTGACCCCTCATAAGTACAAATTTCGAAAAGATCCATCTAGATTGCGTTTCTCGTTGTTAAAAGAAATTCGCGACTATAGCTGCAATGCTTAAATTAGTACTATTTTATTCCTTTTTGTCCCTCACAACCCTTAAAAGTAAAAAATTTAAAAAAATCTAATTTTAATTCTCTTATACATGGTCAGAGGAGTTACATACCAAATTTCACGTTTCTAGCTGTAATACTTTAATTGGTACCATTTTGTCCCGCTTCTTCGAAAACTTCGAAAAATCCATATGAAAAATCTATGATATCAGAGAAATGTAGAAAAATCTGTCCGTCCTTGATGATATAATGATATTTATATGAAATGACCAAAGTGGTTTTGTTGTGTTATTTTTAAGTATATCTCAATTTTAAATCTGTAAAAAATTAGACTATCCAAAAAAAATATTTTTAAATAGCTGGCATTCTAACGCAAAAACATTGTTTATATGTAAAAAATCTATGGATAAATGTAGAAGTTATGATACTCATTGTAGACGCAAACGATTTTTTAAAATCACAATTTTTTAACGTTTGTTTAAATATCTTAATAAACGAAGAAATCAAGGCTTAACTTAAAATTTATGGATAAATGTAAAATCTATGGTCTATGACTAAATCAACTTAAGCAAAAACTTTGTAAAAAAATGACACACGATTTTGTACTTACTTCTGCATAAGAGTTATAGCTTTTACATTTATTGATAGATTTTCTTCAAAATTGCCTCGTTTTCTTCGTTAATAATTTTTTATATGATTTGTAATGAGTGATTCCACGTAATGTAAACTTTTTTTGGCAAATTTTCAAAATCAATTTATAATTTAAAAAAACACCGATAAACATTCGTAATGTTTATACTTCTCATAATATATATTTTTGATAATATTTCAAAAAAGGACAACTACTGATTATATCCATTTCCAGATATAGATCGGTATCGTAACAGATTTTCCGTCAAAATGCCACGCCCATTACAATTTAAATATCATATATTTCCTATATTTATAAAGAGATGTCGGTAATGTATACTTTAGAAAACTACTCTTTTGATTAGTAAAATATAATAAAGTCATGTAATGCAAGAATATTACTCAAGATTTTTTTCAAAGCTAAAGTCACACCCGTGACACTATGGTTTGTGGAATATCTCCAATATTTAAAACACTAAGACATATTTATATGTGCAATAATATTCCGATTAGTAAAATTCGCAGTCAATGAATATGGGAGATATTTAAACATATTTAAGAAAAAGTGCCACACCCGTTCCAATGGAATCGCCCTAATGGGACTTTTCGCGCTATTTAAACAAAAAATAAAAAATTCTTTTGCGCCTACGAAATAATAGAAATAATAATTTTTCCCATATAAAAATATAGATAGTATGTAGTTTTGTGTCTTGAAAGTATCCTGATATATCTCTATTTCATATTATTAAGTTTTTTTGCCCTTGCTGTGAAATTATTAAAAAATTAGTCTCTTTTGCGTTTCAAGTGACGATATGAGTGTAGGCCACCACAATCCAGAATATATGTTAAATAGCGATTGTTGCACAGTGGTCAGAGAGAAAATCTGCTGTAGGTGAATATATTAGTAAACCAACTAAATATGGTGACATCGTCTGGGAATTATAATCTAAAAATTTCAAAATTCAAATGTTTCTATACCCTCCATAAAGTTATTATAACTTTTAACATTTGTATGTAAATCTCAAATGAAAGAGGTCAGAATACAAAGAAATTTGATATAAGTCACATTTGTAAGTTAAGTATGGACAGATTTCAGATTTAGATCACACCATTTTCATTGGAAATACAACAATAAAATATTCAGAAATCATATTGAAATTCAGAAAGACCAATTGAAATTGAGAAGATACAAATTAAAAATGAGAAATGTAAATTGAAATTTAAAAAGTACTATTTAAAATTGAGAAATGATATTTGAAATCGTGAAAAAAATATAAGTCGAAATTAAGAAATGTAAATTGAGACAAAGAAAATACTAATTGAAATTCAGAGATGTTAATTGAAATTGAGAATATACATTATATTGAGAAATAAACAATTGTAAATGATAAAATACAAATTAATATCCATTAACGTTTCTCAATATTAATTTGTTTATTCGCAATTTAAATTTTCAGTTCTGCAATTCATTTTGCACTTTCTCGATTTCAAATATCATTTCTCAATTTTAAATTGTATTTTTCAAAATTTCAATTTACATTTCTCATTTTTAATTTGTATCTTCTCAATTTCAATTTACATTTCTCATTTTTAATTTGTATCTTCTCAATTTTCATTTATGAATTTCAACTTGTATTTTCTCAATTTTTATTATACCCTACACCACTTCGTGGTCTAGGGTATTATAAGTTAGTTTCGCCCCAAATGTGTGTAACACCAAAAAATAATCGAGCTAGACCCACCTTTAAGTATACCGATCGGTTTAGAATCACCAGCTGAGTCGATTTAACGATGTCTGTCTGTCCGTCCGTCTGTCCGTCTGCTGTCCATCTAAGCTTGTTCGCACTCTACAGGTCGCAATTGTTGTCCGATTGTCATGAAACTTGGCAGAATTTATTTTTTCTGGCCAATGACCATCGGTATTGAATTTGGAGGAAATCGGTTCAGATTTAGATATAGCCCCCATACAAATGTCGCTCCCGATTTGACTTTTTCCGCCCTATAAAGCACATATAGTACCCGATTTTCTTTAAATTTGGCACAACATCTTATAATCCAACTAGTTTACACTGCTAAATTTATATTTGTATTTTCTTAATTTCAACTGAAAATGTGTAGAAATATCTATGGCGAAAATGTATCTCATTGGTTGGTTCTGCACGAGAAACTTTAAGTCATGATTCTGTAAGTCATATATTTGAAGTCAAATATTAAGAAGAATGATTTTAGAAAAAACGCGCATAACTAACATCAAAACATTTTGATCATTGTGCCACATCCTTCCATCTCATTCCCTGACATAAATATTATATTCCCACCGTCTAAATGCCACATATATTCCAAAACTTGTACCACTGTATCTGGTTAGCGTATGTAGTAACTCAAAGCCTATGCACAGGCATTCGAACATACATGCCCTTTCAATTGTAACGAATATGGGCTAAACAGGGAGAAAGAATCCTGTTAAAAACAATGGATACTGTTGTAGGTACTGTGCAGTGCGTCTTCATGGTAAATTGGAAAATCAGTGCGGTTTTAGCCATGAATGTATGCATGGCTGTACACGAGACCGACAACAACAAAATAACCGCTTCGAACCACTGAGGTAAACTCCACATTTGTGGTCAACTGTCATTGATAAATTTCACCTGCCATGTGAGTGCTTTCCCGCAAATTTATAAATAAGCTAATCTGAAATGTATGTATGTGTACTGCCAGAGCTGAACGTGATTTCTCCCATTTTTCCATGTCCTAGTCGGTGGGGGTCGATTTGTATCACAACTTCCGAGTTAATGCCAAAACGAAGCCAAATAAGAATTCTAAAGGACACACAATTAACTTGCCTATGATCCTATGAAGAATGGAAGTGTAAAGTTGATGTTATTCATGACAGCACAAAACGAATCCAAATGATAAAGAAGTATTAATAAATATAGCGCGTTTAAAGTTAAAGCGATTTGTTGGGTACAATGCAAACAAACGGATAAATATTTGGACATTGCCATTTACGGGTGAAAAGGGACCTGGCTGCCAAGGTATTTTTCTAGGAAATGCTGTTAAGAGCAGGTTTCCGCCTGAAAGAATTATCTTCATACTATTTATGATTTTCTCTTAACCTCAGCGAATATTTTCATTAAAAAGTCGCCACAGAAACACTTCATTAAATGTATGAAACATGTTTCGTAAAGCACAAATCAATGAAAAGTGTCATAGACTTTATGAAACGTTTCTTAGAAACTATGAATTGGAGATCTTCATTCGATGAAGTTCATTATTTTTCATAGTATGATTTATGAAAATTTTCATAGATTTTATAAAGAACCTTCATTAATTTTATGAAAAAGTTTCATGAATATTAATAATTTATACTGAAGTTTCCAATATAAACAAAAAGTCTGACTTGTTGGCTAAACCAATCCACACACCATCATTGTGAGAGTATTTACAATCAATATGTCTTTGACCTAAATCAGTGTAATTCTTATGTCAGAGATGACAGAGGACAAGTGAGAATTGCTAGCACTTAACCGAATAACTGAAGTAGACACGCTAAAAATGTAGTTCACGTTATGAAAAATTTCATAAAACTACCAGCAAATACCCGCTACTTCGTACGCGGAAAAATTGTATGGTATTGACAGTAGTTTGTATCGGTATTCAAACTGTTTTATTATATTTTGAAATTGCCTTAGTGTAAGGATATTACTTTCAGCATTTATACGTAGTCAATAGTATAATTTATAGGCACAAAATGGAAACAATTTTTCTACAAAAAATCATATAAAGTAGAAAATTATTTGCACGTTTCTTTCTAAAGCTGTGAAAATTTTACCCTCACTACAGAGTAGGAGCGTATATATTATTAGGGATAGAAAAAAAGAGTAACGCATTGAATGGGAGATTTAAAACCATAAGTATGTATGTTCCAAGTCCCTTTCACGTCTGTCTAGCTCGATGGTATACACGATGACTCTAGAAGGGACTTAAAGAATTTTTTCAAACTCTGCACATAGTACTATTTTTCCAAACTTAGTTTAAATTCGGGAATGGGGAAATTGATATACATCTTATGGTACCCACACACGTATAGATCATATTCCAAAACAAACGACCCGTACGTAAAATAAACCTAATATAACTTCTATACTTTCCACGGAAATTGGTATAAGCTTTGGTCAAAATAAAACTGATATAACTTCCATACGTATGGGTGAAATTAGTTACAATTCGAGTGATTACAGAAAATGTTTCTATAATCACTTTAAACCTACAAAATATGTATGCTTTTTCGCGACGTTGAAATTTAAAACCATAACTTCTATACTTAAAGGTACAAATTTCAAAAAATTAATTTATGTACTCGGAGAAATCCCCAATTTTGGTTGGTACCTTTTGCACCACTTTTGATCCGCTTCCCCTTTAAGGTACACATTTGATACAATCCAACTGTATTGTAGTATCCATATTAATCGCTTTTTTCCAAGTTGAACTTAAAAGTATAAATATTGAAAATCAGTTAATGTTTCGCGTCTACACTGTCAGAGGAATATACACACCGTATTTCACGATTCTAGTTTCAGTCGTGTTATTGGTGCCATAGGAATATAAAAAGGTACGAATTTCGAAAAATATATTAATTTTGTGTTTCTATGCAAGTACAAACCGAATTTCATGATTGGTACCGCTGTTATCCGTTTTTACCCAATTTCACACCTAAAAGTTTAAATTTATGAAATTTCGTAGTATGCGTTCCAAATTTCAAGATTCTAGGCCCAGTCTTTTGGTACAATTTGGTGGTGGTACAATTATTAACATATTTAATTCCTTAAAAGTACAAATATCGCAAAATTCCTTGTTATTACTCATCTACACTGTAAGACGAATATGCGCACAGAATTTAATTATTGTAGCGTCACCTTTTTTATTATTTGCATTTGTAAACACTTTCAGGGATGTACATGCCGAATTTCATGATTCCAGATCCGTCTGTTTGATTGGTACCATTTTGTATCACTTTCTACCCAATTTCACTCACAAAAAGAACGAATTTTGAAAAATATTTTCTTAGTCGCATTCGTGCTGTAAAAGTAATGCCCGTTCCGAATTTCATGATTCTAGGCCCAGTTGTTTGGTCTGGGCTGTGGTACAATTTTTATCCCATTTAATCCATTAAAATTACAATTTTCGAAAAATGTCTTATCAGTGATTTGCAATGTAAAACGAATATACACACCGAATTTCATTATAGCGCCATCCGTGTTGGTACCTTTTTTATCCCCTTTTCCCTTTAAAAGTAAAAATGTCGAAAATTCCTTCATTTTGCGATTCTAAACATTTTAAGAGATGTACACACCGAATTGGTACTATTTTATCCCTTTTTACCCGATTTCACCCCCAAAAAGTACGAATTTTGAAAAATATTTTCAAAATGCTAATCCCAGCCATTTGGTCATTGCGGTGGTACAATTTGTATCCCTCTTTAACCCATTTTACCCCTTAAAAGTACGAATTAAGAAGCGATGGTACTATTGTTTCCCTTCTCTCCCGATTTCACCCCCAAAAAGTACGAATTTTGAAAAATATTTTCTTGGGCGCGTTGAAGCTATAAGAGGAATTTTTGTACCAAAATTCAAAATTCTAGACCCAGCCGTTTGGTCATTGCGGTGGTACAATTTTTTCCCCTCTTTACCCCTTAAAAATACGAATTACGAAAAACTTTCTTCAAATCTGATTTCTTTGCTGTAAGGGAAATGTACATACCAACTTTTATGATTCTAGCTTCGTAGGCACCATGTTTGTCCCTTTTTGTCCCATTTAACCCCCCAAAAGTACGAATTTTTAAAATGTCACTTTTTGCGATGTCTTCATGCCGCTAGAGGGATATCCATAACAAATTTCAAGATTCTAGGCCCAGCCGTTTGGTCAATGCGGTGGTACCATTTTTATCCCTTTTTACCCCGTTTTACACCTTAAAAGTACGAATTTCGAAAAATCCCGTCTTATCACACCTCTACACTGTAAGAGAAATGTACACACCAAATTTCATGATTCTAGCTCTAGCCGTTTGGTCTGGGGAGTGATCTGTCAGTCAGTCACTCAATCACGCAACTCTTTTATATATATAGATGAAATACTTCATTATATTTATGAAGACACATTCCATAATCTTTAAGAATTGTTTCTTTAATGCAATGATATCTTTCCTTGATCTTATGAAACTTAGTTTCACTAATACAACAATTTTGTTTTATGAAATATGAAATGCTTATGAAAAAATTGTATGAATATACATATTACGAAAAATTTATGAAAAACATTTATGAAATCGCTTCATAAATATTATGAAGGAAAATTCTTTCAGCGTAGTCTTTCCTAATTGTTTTTCGTCGAAATATATTGTTAAAATTTTAGCTAAAAATATATATATATATAATAAATTGAGAAAATTTTTAATCGACAATCAGGCCTATACTGACTTTAATGCTTCAATTGTCATTTAGAAAATGTTGCTGAACATGTTGTTGTACAAAAGCATTGTCTTCCATAGTCGATGTCCATGCAAACCAACCAACCCTTTAGGTTTCATTTCCACTTCCTTTCGCTTTTCCATTTGCACTGAATGTTTGTGCAAAATTAATTGCCCACCAAACAAATTTATTTAATTATGTATTTCGTTTGTTTCTGACAAGTGTTGAATGGGCCATCAATACTTAAGAATGTACTCAATTGTCAGATGCTGACATCGCCTTTTGGTCGGGTTTCATTTGCCTTTCTTTACAGCCTCCTTCCTGGCCTTACGAACAATAGAAGGTATATTTACAGACACCCACTCACACAAAAGCTGATAATTCCAACCCAGGAGCGTAAGGGGTGAAGTCTACCAAAAGAAGGGCATCAACAAGGATTGATTGTGACTAGGAATGTCAAAAACGAAACCGAAAACTGGTTAACCGGTGTTAACTCCAACACCGTCCACCGGTTTTTTTAAAAACCAAACCGGGTAAACCGGAGCTTTCATATCGGTTAACCGGTTCTTAAATTATAAATCATTTGCATTTCGTGGATATATTCTACATTAAAAATACGCAAGGAAATGTGAGAGTAATTATTAGTTTTCCACCTGCGAATATAAAAAGAACTGACCTCTTAGTACATCTGGCATAAGATTTTCCCAAAACATTTATTTTTGACGTTGAAAAAACCAAGCTGGATAACAAATAGCTTCGTTTGGAGCTTGGTGTGTAATATCGACGCCATTGGCTGCTATTGATAATTTGTTTATTTGTTTATACATAAAGAAATCATGTCTTATTCGATCCAAATTTCGTTGCATTCACGTCTAAAAATATCGAAAATCTAATTGAGCGAGAAATTAAAACGTTATCACTCTGACAGTAAAAAGAAAAAAATCAAGAGTATTGATGGAGGCAGAAAAGTTCGTACCTTTTTTAACAATATTATTAACAATAATATTAACAGCGAAGTGTATAAAATTTGCGAACACCTCCTTTATATTTCCAATAATAAATTAATCTTCGAATACATGGCTTTGCTCATGTGTCTCATATTGAATTCTGACAGCATCGCCAATTTCGACATAATGCATGTTTCAAAGAAAGCTCAAAACAATCTTCACAATAATTTGGTAATTTAAATAAACAAGATCGGCGATTTAAATTAATTTTCATTTAAACTATGAAAATAAAATTAGAAAATTAGAAAATTGTAAATTTGTAACTATGTTTATAGTATTTGTGTGTTCAATAATCTCAAAAAAGTATAAAAATAATATAAAATGTTCCATTTTTGCTTATATATAAAAAAGCGGTTTCACCGGTTTTATCAAATTTAAAACCCGAAACCAGTTTTTTTTTTAAATTGTAATTTTTTGAACAAACCAAAAACCGGTTTCCCGAAGAGGGCCGATTTTTGACATCCCTAATTGTAACTTACAAATGATTCGATATGTACTCCTACAGTCATAAAGAGCAAATATGAGGCCCTCTTATCCCCTCTTTGCACCCCTGTGAAGTGAATTAACAAACACAATGGAGTGTGCGCATATGCTGTGCTGTCTGTGTGTGTTTGAGTTTTTGATTGAATTTGTGTGTGGGTATGGGTGTTGGCATTGAAGGAGTAAAGTTAATAATATTCATTTGTGCACAACAAAAGGATTCTTATGAATTATTGAAAGATATTGTATGAATGAAAGAAATAAATGTATTCATTTGATTGAATGGTGGTGACTGTGGTGTTGAAAAATCAAATGGACATTTCTGGTTTTAAATTCCTTATTCAATGTGTTCTGTAAGAACAGTGTTAATTAAAAAATCGGCCACAAGAAGAGTGGGGTAAATAGGAAAATAATCGGAATGAAAGGAACAGTTCAATCAGTAGCCGATCTCCAAGAAGTGGCTAAACGGAGAACCGATTTAAATTATTTTCTTAATGACTTTTCTTGTAATTTTCAAATTAGAGGCTTTTTCCTACTTGTTCATTGATGTTGTTTAATAATTTTATGCCTATGAAAGCACAACAATATTTAGTTCTGAATTTTTTTGCAACAGTTCCTCAAGCACTTGTTCTATGGGAACCTTCAATATTAGTAGTGTTTTCAGTCGTCGTTCAAGAAACCCTCTTTCCTTCAGGTCTGACTTCGCCCTTTTGCAATTTCATCATTCCAGCTACAGCCATTTTATAGGTATCATTCTCGAAATGATTCGTTCCATGTAAAGTGGTACGACTTTTAACCTCTATAGCTTGGATTGTTTGGAAAGTTTGTGTATGTATTCTTCTCATAAAAATATTTTACACGTATTTTTTTTAGAAAATATTATCTTCCTATCTATCTTCCCTTTGCGTTTTACAAACAAATACACAAAGACATAATACCAGTTTAACATTTTAAACACAGCCTTTCGACAAAATTATACACTTATACCCTTTTTGAACTTTATTATAAATATGACAAGTTTTTTTCGATAACCAAATGTAGATATAATTCTCCACCAGCATTCTAAAATCGAAAGTTTATTTAATATAAGTCTATCGATTTGTCATTTGCTTTTATTATATAGTCATCAATAACTGCAATACCTTCACTTTTAACACGAACTATTGATATCATTTATAAACCGTGCTGATTTATAATACCTGTTTATTTGTTGGAATTAATCCCACTTAGAATATGATAAGTAATAAAAGTTTAATTTATGTGCAAATAAAAATACTAGTTAGTGTCTCCCATAAACGTCGAATTTCAAGATATTTTAACATATTAAACACTTTAGTGATTACGCTATTTAGCAAATAATTTATCACAAAGATGGGACAATCTCGTATATTCGGAAATATATACAAATATTGGTTGAAATAGAAATATGTAGTCTGTAATGCCTAATTTCAGAGCTGATACTTAGTTTTTCCATCGCTTTAGTACTTTCAGTACAGTGGGTCAAAAATTTAGGGAAAATACTAATTTTTGGTCACAAGAAAAAAATTTCGGAATGCAAATGAAAACAATTTAGAAAAAATTTGCATATTTCTTTATTGTTCCTACAATTCCTGAATGCAGAAAACAAAGCATTTTGAAGAAATTCAATAAAAAATTAGTAATAGTTAAAATTAATGAGAATGACTGTTTCAAGATAAAACAAGTAAGAAAGGCTAAAGTAGGCGGCCGACTATATGATACCCTCCGCTGTCTACCCTAATGCAATTCAATTCGTTAAGAAAGTGCAATCGGGAAGGATTTTTGTATGTTTCAAATTATAATGCGTTCTGCCAAATTATTTAAAAGTATTCTATATATGTATGTATTTGACAAAAAATGTAAAATCGGAAAGGTCATTTGTATGGGGCTATATTAAAGCTTGAACGATGTGACCCGTTTGTTTATAGGTGAAATATAATATGTTAAGTTTGGCCAGAACAAGATTTGTATGGGAACTACATCTAAATCTGAACCGATATTACCAACTTTCACCACAGTCATTGCAATCTGGAATATGTGTTGAGAGGAAAATCGAATGAACTATGTGGTTTCTAGATCGAAAAAGTCATATCGGGCGTGTCGTTTGTACGGGGGCTATATCCAAATAAAAAACTAATATTACCCGCACTCCCCACAGGTGTTTTTAGTTGGATTATAGCATGTTGTGTCAAATTTAAAGAAATAAATATGTGTTTCAAGAGCGGAAAAAGAGAAATCGGGAACAACATTTGTACGGGTGCTATGTCTAAATCTGGACCGATCTTACCCGCTTTCACTAGAGGTGTTTCTAGTTGGATTATAAGATGTTGTGCAAAATTTAAATCAAGTCGGTACAATTTTTTTATGGGGGCTATATCTAAATCTGAACCGATTTGCTTGAAATTAAATAGCATTCGTCCTGGACCTTCAAAACTTACTTCTGACAATTATTGTTGAGATCAGACAGTCGCAGACCAGTACGTTGATAACAACAATAGATGGACATGCGGACATTGCTAAATCGACTCAGAAAGTGTTTCTAAGCCTGTATAATAAACGATGTGTCTAACTCGTTTCCTTTTAGTTGTGGCAAACAAATGCACAAAGACATAATACCCTAGTGGATGGAATAAAAATATTCAATTTGGCGCGTTTATGCACTTTTTGAATCTCCCGTGAAAGTGAAGCAGGTT
This sequence comes from Polietes domitor, assembly GCA_947397865.1. Taxonomy (NCBI): domain Eukaryota; kingdom Metazoa; phylum Arthropoda; class Insecta; order Diptera; family Muscidae; genus Polietes; species Polietes domitor. The sequence continues at coordinate 206,565,269 of OX377618.1, forward strand.
TGAAATAATAATAATTCAAAAACAAGTAAGGAAAGGCTAAAGTCGGGCGGGGCCGACTATATGATACACTCCACTTTCTATCCGAAAACAATTCAACTCAGTAAAAATTAAAAACAGGAACGATTTTTGTCTGTTTCCTAATCATAGGCTAATATGACCTGACCCAATTTGTTAAATCAAGAAGAATATTTGTATCGAGGCTGTATCCAAACATGGAATGAAGTGACCCACTTTCACAATAGGTTCTCCCAGTTCATGTATAACGCGTTTTCGTGGTACGAAATTTCTACGGGAGTTATATATACATCTGAACCGATTTGACCCATTTTAACCATGGTTCATCTAGTTGAAATATAAGAAGTTTTGCCAATTTTGAAGACAATCTGATGAAATATGTGGTTTCTAGAGCGAAAAAAGTCAAGCCGGGAGCGAAATTTGTATGGGAATTATATATAAATCTAAACCGATCTGACCCACTTTGTCAACAGATATTTATAATTCAAATATAAGGCGTTGTGCTAAATTTGAAGAAAATCGGTGAAAATACATGGTTTATACTGCGAAAAAGGTCAAGTCGGGAGCGAAATTTGTATGGGAGCTATATATATATATCTGATCCGACCTAACCCATTTTAACCGTAGTTGATTCTAGTTGAATTATAAGATAATTTACCAAGTTTAAAGAAGATATTTAAAAATATGTGGTTTCTAGGGGCGGAAAAAGTCGAATCGGGGCTAAATTTCTGTGGGAGATATAGATAAATCTGAACCGATCTGACCCATTTTCACCGCGGGTGTTTTTTTGTTGAAATATAAGACGTTTTGCCAATTTTGAAGAAAATCTGTTGTAATTTGTGGTATCTAGAGAGAAAAGAGTCAACTCGGGAGTGAAATTCGTATCTAAATCTGAACCGATTTTTATCAAATTAAGTAGCGTTCGTCCTTATCCCAAAAAAAACTTCGTTTTGCAAAGTTTCAGTTGGTTCTACCTATAATTGCGACCTGTATCGTGATTACAAGAATAGATGGACAGACAGACGGACATTTCTAAATCAATTCAAAAAGTGATTCTAAGTCGATCGGTATAATTAACAATGGGTCTATCTCGCTTCCTTTTGGGTGTTACAAACAAATGCACAAAGACCTAATACTCTCGTGGAGTGTGTAATGATTGCTTAGATTATTACCTTTCCAATGTCTTTTAATTTTATTGGAAATCTATTAAATTCGTACTAACTAATTGCAGTAGTATTCGCAAGACACCCTAATGTACAATATTCACTGAACAAGTTAGAGGGAAAATATTATTTAATACGGGCAAAACCAATAAGTCTGCATTGAATCTTGCTGATTCATTTAAGATATTTCCGTTTGCTCGATAGAAGTTTTTATAAGAACAATATATATTATAAGAACAATAGTACTTCTTGTATCTCAATGCAAATTATACAAATCATTTCGGAATTTATTAGAACAAGTTAAAAAGACTAAAACCACGCCACCCAATTTAGTACCGTATTTTGAATATCAATCATTTATGTATTAATTTTGCCAGAATGGGAAAGACATAGTGCATAAGTCCAAGGATATTTTTTCATATGGATGAATCAATTTGTACAGAATCTAAAGCGTGATCAAATTGGATCGGATCGATGTTACATAAAAGGTATTTGAAGCTAACTTTGATTATTAGAATTTTAAGTACAATGTGCAAAAATTTAGAGCATTTTAAAAATTTTCGAATTGCAAAAGTTGGTAAACAGAGCGGATTTTTTTTATTTTGTATGCAAACCGCTTGAAAAACAATAAGTTTTTGAAGAAAATTGGTAGATAAATTTGAATGTTATGTACAGGAGTAGTAACTAATAACACTGTGAAGTAGAAAACTCTGGGAAGTGATATTATTTTTCTTGTACGAATTGTCAAGTAGAAAAAGAATTTGTATTTGAAATTCGCCAGACACCCCAATAATCTTAAGATACGGCTAAATGGCAGCAGCTAGAGTCATGAAATTCGGAGTATACATTCCTCTCTCTGCGTTGACACGAAAAATTGAATGTTTTTTTCCAAATTCATACTCTAAGGGAACAGAGGGAAAAAATGACACCAAATAAACGGCTACAGCTAGAATGATAAAAATCGTATTCCTCTAATTGCGTAGCCATTTTAAAAAGTCGTAGTCTTGAGAGGGTAAAATGGATAAAAATGGATAAAAATGGATAGTACCAACCGAATTGCCACAGCGAGAATCATGGAATTTGGTATATACATTCCTCTGACTGCATAGACACGCAAAATAAACTTTTACGGCAAAAATTGGTTGAATCAAGAAGTTGGGTTATCTTGCACTGTGTACGTGAGATATAAAGGATTTTTATTTTTTTTTTACTTTTGGAATTAGGAAAATAGGATGGAAATACAACCAACTGTAACAACCACTATCAACCAATATTTATGGTATTTAAGCTTTTTTGAATATTGCTATCTTATATTTACTTCATGGATTGACTTTATTATTTATTTATTAGTATTATTTCGATATAAATATAGTATAAACAAATTGATAAGCTACCTTATAAACGTGCTTTAAAATAATAAAATTTTATATTTATTTATACAATTATTTTTTCAATTTTTTTGTTTGGTTTGGCTATATTAAAAAAAATACATTTTCCTGTAATGTTACTGCACTTCTACGAAAATAGGCAGCCGCTGTGAAATGCAATCCACGCCGTTTTTACTTGTTTTAACTAGCACAGTTGAGAGTAAAACGCCGCTTTGTTTTCAAAAATCCGCCAGGAATTGACTGAGTTATGAAGTTTGTGCTAAAACAAAATTGTTGCAATAATACAATTTTGGTCATTCCAGTTCAAATCTCTCATAATTTTACGAATTAAAGTCCAATAAAATACTTAAAATATAATAAAAAAAAATATTTTTGATTTTATCTTATTTGACATAGAGTATATTACAGATTTGAGATATTAACGTTGAAATTCATTTTATATTTTTATTTTTATAATTTTTTCGTAATACAGATTTTCACATTTTTCAGAAGTTGAAAGAAACCTAATTTCTTTTTTGCCCGATTTTTGAATGTTAGTATCTCACATAATCCTTGGGACCTTGGGCCAAATTTCAATTTTTACAAAACACAAAAATGTTTACTAGACCAAAATGTTCTTAATTTTAGCCGATGGAATGTGGAGTCCATTCATAGTTGCATTGACGAAAAACGAATTTAGCCAGTAATGTGTAGTACAGCCGCCTGTACAATTGATATCTGCCTAACGTTGTCATGTCCGGGATAAGATCAAGTATATCCGAAAAACAAACACAATGCGAGTACAGCGATACACTTTGACGACTTGTGTGAATGTAGGTTGTGTAGATATTGAGAAGATCAGACCCTTGCATCGTCAGTGAACATAAGAAAAACTGATGAAGAAATAACAGAGGCATGTGATACTCCCGCAATAAACCTATGCTCTTCGGGCGAGAAACCATCTACAACAACACTTATAGTGCGATCTGTGAGGAAACGAGAGAAGTCACTACCAACACCCATAAGACTTCAGGACAGTTGTTAGGAATCCGTTTAACTGTAGACATTGTGACAAAAACCACTGAAAGTACTTAAATTTATACACTTTTATTCGAAGATCGTTTAAATTCACTTTATCAGTGATAACAATTAAATCAATCATATTATTGATTAACCGGACCAGCCGTGGCCGCCTCCGTAGTTGCCACCGTAACCGCCACCATAGTTGCCACCATAGCCGCCGCCGTAACTGCCACCATAGCCGCCACCATAACCGCCACCATGTCCACCACCGCCAGAAACTTCGATGACCTTTAAGATAGTAACGCCATGGCCGCCACCATGACCGCCACCATAACCGCCGCCATAACCGCCTCCATAACCGCCGCCATGACCACCTCCATAGCCACCTCCATTATAACCGCCTCCATAACCACCTCCCCCATAACCGCCTCCATAGCCACCACCGCCTCCTCCACCGAGCAGAAATCCTGCTTGAGCCGATGCCACCAAACAGGCCAATCCCAGAATTGCTACAGATCCCTAAAAACAGCGAAACAAAAATGAACATCCGTTAGTATTAAAAGTCTAAAGCGCGTCTTCAACACCGAACTTACCTTCATTGTTTTACTTGCGAGAAACGAATGTATTCTGCATGTGAATCGCTCTTTTTTATACACAATTCACTTTTCGTCAAATGCCAATTTGTGGTTTCATATTGATTGCAAATAAATAAATTTATTATTTTTTTTTGAAATCATCACACACATCGTGGTCATAAACTATTCTAATCTAATCGTTAAGAAAAACACAAAAACAAAAGTTAACAATGAACATAAAATTGTTACTTATCATGGGCACTCCCCACAAGACGAGTTACGCTAATGAAGTTCGCTTTAAAGTGATAAACGAGAACTAAAAGTGTGAATACATATTTTTAGGCGACATTGTTTCAATTTTTAAAGCTTGTGTTAATTACGATATTAGCGACATCAGACTTAGTCATCTTGTTATTAAAACATATCGCATATTCGCGAGAATACAGTCATATCACGAAAAAGTGTTTGTTTTTTTCGCAAGACTGTCTTGATATTATCAATTTGTGTAAGATAATCATTGATAAGTGAATGACTCTTACGGCGAAACTAATGAGAATTGGTTTAACCTTTTTATGGCCAATTTTGAGCATAAATATATAAAATTCGCACTACACTTTCAGTGTTGCATAGGTTTAACTATGACTGCTGTTCTAAACATGTCGGTTTACTAAAAATCATCTCATCTGTATCATCTGTTTTTTTTTTATTTGAAATGCTTCTGCATTTTTAAAGTGTCAAATATTAATCTTTATTTTTTCGACTGACAGATACAATTCTTTGCCCTCCAAGAAATCCCATATGTTAAGTAAAACCAGTAAGGAAAGGCTAAAGTCGGGCGGGGCCGACTCTATGATACACTCCACTTTCAATCCGAATACAATTCAATTCGGTGAAAAAGTGAAAACGGGAAGGTTTTTTGTATCCTGTAAATGTATGTGTTTGACAAAAAATTTTATATCGGAAAGGACATTTGTATGAGGATATATTGAAACCTGGAACGAAATAGGTGAAATATAAAATTTATAGTTTGGCCAAAATCGGTTAAACTTATGGGAGCAACATTTGAATTTGGGCTATATTTAAATCTGAACCGATCTTACCCACTTTCACCATAGTTTTGTTTAGTTAGATTATAAGATGTTGTGCGAAATTTAAAGAAAATCGAGCATAATATATGGCTTTTAAAGCGGCAAAAGTCAAATCGGGAGCGACATTTGTATGGGGGCTATATCTAAATCTGAACCGATCTTACCCAATTTCTGCATAGGTGTTTCTAGTAAGATTATAAGATGTTGTGCAAAATTTAAAGAAAATCGAGTACATGTGGTTTCTACAGAGGAAAATGTCAAATCGGGAACGACATTTGTATGGGGGCTATATCTAAATCTGAACCGATTTGACCTATTTTCACAATAGATGTTCTTAGTTTAAATATAAGATGTTTTGCCAAATCTGAAGACAATTTGATACAATATTTGGTTTCTAGAGCGGAAAAAGTCAAATCGGGAGCGAAATTTGTATGGGAGCTATGTATAAATCTGAACCGATCTGACCGATATTCAGCATGGGTGTTTCTAGTGGAAATATAAGATGTTTTACCAAATCTGAAGACAATCTGATACATTATGTGGTTTCTAGAGCGGAAAAAGTCAAATCGGGAGCGAAATTTGTATGGGAGCTATATATAAATCTGAACCGATCTGACCGATATTCAGCATGGGTGTTTCTAGTGGAAATATAAGATGTTTTACCAAATCTGAAGACAATCTGATACATTATGTGGTTTCTAGAGCGGAAAAAGTCAAATCGGGAGCGACATTTGTATAGGGGCTATATCTAAATCTGAACCGCTCTTACCCAATTTCTGCATAGTGTTTCTAGTTGGATTATAAGATGCTGTCCCAAATTTAAAGAAAATCGGGTACAATATATGGTTTTAGAGCGCAAAATTCAAATCGGGAGCGACATTTGTATGGGGCCTATATCTAAATCTGAACCGATCTAGCCCGCTTTAGCCACAGGTGTTTCTAGTTAGATTATAAGATGTTGTGCTAAATTTATAGAAAATCAATTAGAATATGTGGCATTTAAAGCGGAAAAAGTCAAATCGGGAGCGACATTTATATGGGGGCTATATCTAAATCTGAACCGATCTTACCCAATTTCTGCATTGGTGTTTCTAGTAAGATTATAAGATGTTGTGCCAAATTTAAAGAAAATCGAGTACAATATGTGGTTTCTACAGAGGAAAATGTCAAATAGGGAACGACATTTGTATGGGGGCTATATCTAAATCTGAACCGATTTGACCTATTTTCACCATAGAAGTTCTTAGTTTAAATATAAGATGTTTTGCCAAATCTGAAGACAATCTGATACAATATGTGGTTTCTAGAGCGGAAAAAGTCAAATCGGGAGCGAAATTTGTATGGGAGCTATATATAAATCTGAACCGATCTGACCGATATTCACCATGGGTGTTTCTAGTGGAAATATAAGATGTTTTACCAAATCTGATACATTATGTGGTCTCTAGAGCGGAAAAAGTCAAATCGGGAGCGAAATTTGTATGGGAGCTATATATAAATCTGAACCGATCTGTCCGATATTCACCATGGGAGTTTCTAGTGGGAATATAAGATGTTTTACCAAATCTGAAGACAATCTGATACAATATGTGGTTTCTAGAGCGGAAAAAGTCAAATCGGGAGCAAAAATTGTATGGGAGCTATATATAAATCTGAACCGATCTGACCGATATTCACCATGGGTGTTTCTAGTGGAAATATAAGATGTTTTACCAAATCTGAAGACAATTTGATACATTATGTGGTCTCTAGAGCGGAAAAAGTCAAATCGGGAGAGAAATTTGTATGGGAGCTATATATAAATCTGAACCGATCTAACACATTTTTACCACAGGTGTTTCTAGTTACAATATAAGATGTTTTGCCAATTTTACAGAAGATCTGTTATAATATGTGGTATCTAAAGTGAAAAGAGTCAAATCGGGAGTGATATTCGTATGGGGGCTATATCTAAATCTGAACCGATTTTCTTCAAATTAAATAGCGTTTGTCCTTATCCCGAAAAACATCGTTGTGCAAAGTTTCATTTGGTTCTGTCTACAATTGCGACCTGTATCGTGATTACAAGAATAGATGGACGGACGGACGGACGGACAGTCAGACAGACGGACATTGCTAAATCGACTCAGAAAGTGATTCTAAGACGATCGGTATAATTAACAATGGGTCTATCTCGTTTCCTTTTGGGTGTTACAAACAAATGCACAAAGACATAATACTCTCGTGGAGTGTATAAACAGCGTTAAGTTCCGCCTGGCCGAACTTTATATACCCTATACCATGGATTGCATTTCACAAATGCATTTCACGATTTTCGTAGAAATACAGTAACATAATTTTTTTAATATACAGGAAAATGTAAATTTTTTAATATATCCAAACCAAATAAAAATATCAAAAAAAAAATAATTTTATAAATATATATAACATTTTTATTATTTTAAATCACACTTATGAGGCAAGGCTACCAATACGATTACACTGTATATATCGAAATAATAGTCATTTCAAAAAGTAAATATAAGACAGCAATCTTCATAAAGTTGGTTATATTTCAATGCCGTTATCTCTCACGTATACAGTGCAAGAAAACCCTAAATTAATGATTCAACCAATTTTTGCTGTAAAAGTAAAAAAGTACGAATTTGGAAAAGTTTTTTATTTTGCGTGTCTATGTATACACCGAATTCCATGATTCATAATTCAGGTACCATTTTTATCTCTCTGTTCCCATTGTATCCCTTGAAAGTACGAATTTAGAAAAACCTTTATATTTTTCGTGCCTATATAGTCAGAGGAATGTATACTCCGAATTACATGACTCTAGGTGCGGTCATTTGGTTGGTACAATTTGTATCCCCTTTTTTCATTTTAACCCCCAGAAAGTGAGAATTTCGAAAAATCCCCTTATTTTACGTGTCTGCGCAATCAGAGGAATGTATAAACCGAATTTCATTATTTTATGTGCAGCCGTTTCGTTGGTACCATTTTTATCCCTCTATTCCAAATTTTTCCCTTTAAAAGGAAGAATTTGGAAAAAATATGTTTTGACTAGATCGTGTTAGAATTCTATGACGACAATTTGGTCCCAGGTCGATATTTCAAGGTGTCATAAACGGAATGACAGAGTTAGTATTCCCCGCATCCTGGAGGTGGAGGGTACAACAATTAAGGAATGATTAAAGTTAGGAGATAATCTGAATTTCCATTATCTTGTGAAATAATTATTTCCATCCAATAGTTTATTTCAGGTGCACAGACGCAGAGGAAGTAATCGATTGCCTCTTATTCCTCTTCGTTGTATCCACTATGACGGTGATTGTTGATGATTTCCAATTGTCAAATCAACCGTCAGGATCACGATCACTCATTACTAGGGTTTCTTTTTTCCGGGACTCTTAGAGTTCCGGAGAAATAATTCATAGTTTCCCGGGATTTCCCGGTGAATATAAAAATCTTTATATTTGTAGCAATTATTTAAGTCAGAATTCTGGAAATTGAGTAAACTGGCGCATATAATTCCGTGACATTTTCCTAAATCTCTAAATATTTTATGTTTTACAAATTTAATAGATCAGATCAGATAGATCACACCTTCTGTCTAGCTTTTCTTTCGGATGCTACTACTGTAAAGCATCAAATATGTCTATAATCTTTCAAACCTTAAAATTTATAAATATTCCAAAGCCTTGCTTCCTCTTTTAATTATGCATTATAAATAAATTATGACGGTATTGCAATATATATGTGTTTTTTATTAGAACTATATATTTTATATAGAAATTCCAAAATCAACAGTAGACTTGATATTGGTCTACTGTTGATTTTGGTGATTTTATTAAAATGTATTTATTATTTCTGAAATAAGGTTAACATGCCAGATTTTTGATAACTTAAAACTAAATAATATTCACCAATGACTACTGTATTTCCTTATTTTTTTGAAATTGAAGATTATTATATTTAAGACAAAAAGTGTCGACAGAGACCTTTGAGTGTAAGCCTAAGCCCATTAGGGTGAGTTTTTTACACATTTTAAAAATATGCCATAGTGAAATATGCCTCCAACAAAATTGAATATTCAGTAAAAATCCATGACCACAAATGGCTTGGTTTTTCCTAGATTCAAAAAAGTTCTACTGAAGTTTGGAAAAAAATCATAGCACCTATTACGATGTTGTAAAAAATTTCAGTACTAAAAGGGCCGTGGGCGTGGCAAAAGTGATTTTACTATTGATGACGAGAAAGATCAATTTGATGACAGATTTTGGATTATATGCGCCTGGAAAGTACAAAAAGCCGCATTCGGTTTGCCAGACATGGATTCTCTTTCTTTGTACAATGGAAGGAAATTACCATAAAGGTTTTAGCTGTTATACTTATAGTTTAAGGATATTCGTTGCGGGCCCCAGGACTTTAAGCCTGTCTGGCACGCACTTTCCACCCCCGGACTGGTTGGTTGATAACTCGTAGGTGTAAGAGCTTTCTAAATAATCAAATACCAGCCATGATAAAATATTGTAAATATCACTACCCTTTTCGATCTTAAAAACACTACCTATTTTACCTTAAAAAATGCAGGAGGCAGACAAGCATATTTTTTCTTCTCATAATGTAAGGAGGTGACCATAAAAGTTTTGGCAGTTTTACTTATAGGGAAGTGGTAGAAATATCACTATTTTCAGTCGACCTTAAAGGGTGCAGGGGGGCCAAAGCCATTCCGAAAGTTTGCCATGGATTTTTTTCTTCTCATAATGTAAAGAAGAGGCCAAAAAAGTTTGGGCCGTTTTATTTATAGCGTAAAGAAATTCTTTATTGGCCCCGGACTTTGACCCTGTCTGGCACGCACTTTCCACCCCCTGATTGGTGTGGCTGCTTGGTTGGTAACTCGCAGGTGTAAGAACTTTCATATATATAAATGCCAGCGATGATAAAATGGTGTAAATGCTACCCATTTTTGCGACCTTTAAAGTCGCAGGGTGGCCAAAGCCACCCTAAAGGTTTGCCACACATGCATTTTTTTTCTTTCCAAAAATAAAGGAACATATCCTAAAAGTTTAAGCCGTAATACTTATAGTGTAACAAAAACGTTGTTGACACCCGGACTAATCCTCATAACGAGAAATATATTCCATGGACGAATGAATTTTCGCAAGAGTTGTTTTGTAGACTTATAGTTATTTCTCGACCATGTGAAATATCAAATAAATCAAAACTTTTTCAAAACTGTCTTCAAATGCCTTCCAGTGTACTTATGTACAACCTTAAATTAAATTTATTATAATTTACCAAACAAGTTAGTTTTGAGGATGACATGGTTTCTTATATAGGGTGGACCATGTAACATTTGAAATTAGAATCGGCTATAAAATAGTACTGATTAGTTTTGCAAATATCTTGTTTTATTTAAGGAATACATTACCATTCGTATGACTACCACGACTGGCTCGGCAGTACCTCATCCGATCAACCCAATTTTTCAGTACAGCAGAAAATCCACACCAAATAGTTACACGATGTGGATGCATTGACTTCTCAATAGTCACGCCTAGGTTCTCTGAACCCCATATGCGGCAATTTAGCTTATTAACATGGCCACCGAGATGAAAATGAGCTTCAGAAAGGCAGAACTGAAGGCCGATCTCTTTTGGAAACATTTCCACGTAAATTGGAAGTAAGTTTTAATATTTCCCAATTTTTCTTCCAATGTCAAATTCAAATGCCCTGAAAATAAAAATAAAAATGAATGTTATTCTACCTTTCAAAGTCAAAGTAATCAGTAATTCCACCCTATATTATGCACAGTACCAAGCAAAACCGAGAAAATGTTTCTGAATTTAGTCTTTGGAGCTATGTAGAAATACTAATCCGCGACCAAATTCAATGAAACTTGAAACATTTTATTCTTTGAATAAATTTTAACCATAATAGCACAAAATATTATTAAAAAAACTAATATATGACTATATGAGAATAGGAAAGATACTTAAAAAAACTATGTGCTCAGTTTTGCACGTCTGGCATACATAGATGAACTGTTACGCTGAGAAAATAAAAAAAAAATATTTAAAAAATAGATTAAATATAATCCAACACACAGTAATTAATGCCCACAAGAGGCATAATATTCCAAGTATGCCAAATGATGGAGGTCAGCCTAAACTACTTTCAGACTCCGATGCACATTTAATGGAACTGGAAATGAGGAAAAACTTTTCGATGACACCAAAAAAGGCTGCAGATGAATTAAATAGTGATCTCAGCGAGTGGGCCGCCCGGAGAGCGTTGCATAGAATCGGATTAGAGTCAGCAATTATAGAAAAAACCCGGCATTATCGACCAAAAATATCAAAGCACGTCTAGCCTTCTGAAAAAGTCACAAAAATGGAAGCGTTGAGTACTGGAATGGGTGATTGGTCGGACGAAGTGAAAATTATTTCAATCTGATGGGATAAACTATTACTGGAGTCAACCTAAAGAAGGTCTTCAAAGACATCAAGTGAAGCAAAGTGTAAAACATGGAGGTTTGATGGTTTTTGCATGCTTCAACTGGTGGCATGTTGGACCACTTGTTAAAATTAGTGGTATAGGGAAGAAAAAAGACTACCTGAACATACTGCAGACCAATTTGCCTGAATTCGTGGATTTGAGCGCATATCCCTTAGAAGAAGTCGTTTTTCAACAGGAAGGGGATCCAAAGCATGCCGCCAAAATTGTTGAAGAATGGCTATCCCTGCAAAATTTTCGGGTAATACAGTGGCCGGCGCAATTACCCGATCTCAATCCAACTGGGAATTTGTGGGCGATATTGAAAAGACATATTCCTGACTATTCTATTCAGAATCTTGCGTGCAAAACTGAGCACATAGCGCTTTTTTAAGTTTCTTACCTATTCCCATTTATATGTTAGTTTTTATACCCTCCACCTCCAGGATGGGAGTATTCTAACTTTGTCATTCCGTTTGTAACACCTTGAAATATCGACCTGAGACCCTATAAAGTATATATGATGATTCTTGATCGTCATAAAATTCTAAGACGATCTAGCCATGACATAAAGTGATTCTTATTTGTAGGGGGTGAAATGGGGCAAAAAAAGGGATAAAAATGATACATATTAAACGACAACAGCTAGAAACACGAAATTCGGAGTGTACATTCCTCTATTTGAGTAGAGACATAATATAAAAGTATTTTTTCCAAATTCGTACTTTTAAGGGCTAAAATGGGAATAGAGGGATAAAAATGGTACCAACCAAATGGCTGTACCTAGGTGTATACATTCTTCTGATTGCATAGACACGTAAAATACACGGATTTTTTAAAAATTCGTACCTTTTGGGGTTAAAATGAAAAAGGGATAAAAATAGTACCAACCAAATGACCGCAGCTAGGGTCATGAAATTCGGAGTATACATTTCTCTGACTGTGTAGACACGGAAAATAAACAGATTTTTCGAAATTCGTACCTTTTGGGGTCAAAATAGAAAAAGGGGATAAAAATAGTATCAACCAAATGACCGCCGCAGTACGGAGGGATAAAAATGGTACCAACTAAACGACTACAGCTAGAATGATGAAATTCTAATTGCGTAGAAACGTCAAGGCGTTAAAAATGGTACCAACCAAATGGGCGCAGCTGGAATCATGGAATTCGGTGTATACATTCCTCTGTCTGCATAGACACGCATAATAAAAAGCTTTTTTCCAAATTCGTAATTTTTCTTTCACGGCAAAAATTGGCAGAATCATGAACATAGGTCCTTTTGCACTATGTACGTCTGATAATTGATTTTCATTTGTAATTTGTACGTTTTGAATTAAAATAGAATGGAAATACAACCAACTGTAGCACTCACTATCTATGGCTATCTCGACAAGAAGTTGTACAGAGGATACTTGAACAATGGGAGCCATTACAATACTATTTCACAATGCAGTCTTCCAAGCATAAACAAAAAATGAGAAAGTTGAATTTTATATTTTATCAGTACTATCAAATACTTTTTATAAATTGCACTTTTTATTTCTGCAATATGTTTTGAAGCTTATAACGATGTAAATTTAGAAATGCAATCGGAGGATTTTCGTATGCAAATATTTTTAACACGATTGCAATTTTTATTCCTTCAAATAGGACGCATTTGTTGGATAAATCCATTTTGGACAATACATCGATTCCGAATATAAACTTAAGTAAAAACCAAATTGATGTTGAAAACATATATTGTGGGACTTATGTACATCTATACATATCTGAACACCATATTGATATTGACATTGTAAAACGTTTTAAAGAAAATAATAAAAAGTTTTATTTTAAGTTTAACGAAATGTACACAAGAAATTTAGTCCCGTAAATGTGATCTGTGGAAAAACGAATACTATTGTCCCATTTGTGTTACAAATGTTTCCGAGTGAAAAGAATCATTTTGAAAAAAATAACTCAATTCAGAGCCTTGGCTGATGTGGAAGAATTAAAATCTTTTAAAGATGAAAATATTTGTAATTTATTTGTATACTATATTAAAGATGAAAAATTCCTTAAACGAATTAATGTTTCCAGATATTTCAAGAATTGTAGGTGGAGTTTTAACTATCCCTCATTCTTCTGCAAACGTAGAACGCATTTTTTCTTTCCAAAACAAATTGTATAGAATTATTTCAGATCTCAAGCTAAACAATGGTCCAAATCATATCATATCCAAATCATGATCATATAGGATATCGCTCCTTTACAGCACTATTTATTTCGCTACCTCAAATACAATACAAAAGTGTATATGCTTTAAATTTTAGAATTTGCTAAAATTCCTAATTCCTCACTTTGTCTACCCACTTGTCTACACATACATAATTTTAAAACACATTTTTATCTTGGCCGCCTTCTCGCAGAATGTCACTTTTTGCGTCGAATAACTCTCAGTGGTATATTTAAAATCAAAATCTGTGAAACAACCAACAACAAATTCCCTATAGGTTCTTAAATTCAAAATCATATTTGATTTAAACAAACCAATCTAAAATCCGACAGTCATAACACCAATGACATGCTATTCCAAACTGTCTGCTGATAGAAACTGAATTTAATATTCCCCCCTCCCCTCTCAAAGTTCAAAGTAAACAAATCGAAAATAAAGGTTAAACAAAAGTTAACACAACCCGATATGAATCACACTGGGGCCCCGTGAGGGTGGAGGGCAAAACTTAAAATATTGCGTGACATTTATAAGATTTTGCCATTTCTTCAATGTGGTGTGCGAGCAGCGTGTCCCACACACACTGGCACAGACACAGGCACACACAACTACACACTACCCATAATGGAAACCATTTGTAAATGTAATGGGTTAAAGCTTCGGTCATTTATATGTTGACCAACAACGAAATGGGCTATGAATGGGCTACCAGAACAAAGACCACCGAGTTAGTGGTAGGGTAGGGTGGCTGGTGACTTCCCAATTAAATTATGTTGTGTCATGGTTTGGACACGATACGCAAAAGCAAATTATTCATGTATTAATAATTTTCACATCATCGTTACAAATACAAATTACAAATATTGATTAACATTTATTTACCTCAAAGGAATTATTCATATACAATATGTATGTATGTACATGCATATATACACAACGATGGATGTCAAAGTCAAAGCATAAATTAATTTAATTTTACAATCTAAGAAACATTCCTCGGCATAAAAACTTGCATTTCGCTTCATGCAGAAAGGACATGGCAGGGCTGCAATATTTTTGAGACCATCAGACTCGACATGACCTCATCCCCGACCGACTTACTCTCGTACTTGTCATCATGCTTATGGCTTCTATCCCTATGACTACACGTTTCAATTATAACGCTGGCGGCATTTGTGCCATTTAAGTGTATTTAATTTGTGGAAATTTTCTTTCGTAACCATGCTTTATACATCAATAAAATAAATAAAGGTTATTAGCCTCGAATGCTTATAATAATTT
Source organism: Polietes domitor (assembly GCA_947397865.1). Classification (NCBI taxonomy): domain Eukaryota; kingdom Metazoa; phylum Arthropoda; class Insecta; order Diptera; family Muscidae; genus Polietes; species Polietes domitor. Next base: position 206,580,480 of record OX377618.1, read on the forward strand.
CATTTATATCTTTATTAAATTTTTGATACCAACCCCGGGCCACATGAGGTAACCATAGTAGTAAGTAGTACCAAGTATCAAATTGCCCAAATCCACATGTGTATGCGTGTGTAATAAACTGGGTCGGACAAACTGCAGTCTACAGCAATTTGAAATAACCTGTGCACATCACATTTATCAAATTAATCATCAAATTAAATTAGCTTATTGACATAGCCACCGAGATGAAAATGAGCATCATGAAGGCTGAACTGGAGATTGCTCTCTTTTCGCAAATTTTCCACATAATTTTCTTACAGTTTGCATTAAAGACTCACTACTTTGGAAGTAAGTTTTTAATATTTCCCAATTTTGTTCGAGCGTATAGTGTCCCATTTTGCAAATGTCTAACATAAACCTGAAAATAAAAATGAATTTATTTTACCTTTCAAAGTGAAAGTAATCGGTAGTTCAAATTTAAAATGACCCTATATAATATAGCTTTAGGTGGTGATATTGATAAAATAAACAAATGTTTGACCGCATCTATTTCGACCCAATTTATTGTACATTTGCTCTATGCTATTATTTTTAACTACAATCCCACCCCCACACTCATGTGAGTGTGTATTTCACATACATGTGCTGTGTACTTAGATTTCGTTGAGTCTTTCTAAAATCAACTACAGATGTCGCGAAAATACTGGTGATAAATGGTTTGGAGACATTTTCGAACACAAAAGAAATTTTTGCTAAACTTTGCTATCGAATACCGAAGGCATTGTTACGCACATGTGGTGCTCAGATAGCTAGCAAAAATAAGTTTAGCCTCTCATGCCCGAATTTTCCTCTTAATAAATATATAAAATTTGATATGCTTTTTGAGTTTTGGGGTTCTAATTCATACAGGACATGAGTAACAGGATTTCTCTTAAAATCATTATACTGCAGATATCGGTTAAATAATTTGAATTGTATCCTCATTTTAAAAATCTTTATTATGTATCACTTCGAATAACAAATAGAGAAATCCTATAAAAATAAGAACAAAATCTAAACAATTTTAATTACAAGATACTCAAATAATTGAAATTTGAGACTTCACTTTTGTTTCGTGTTAATTTAAGCCTTTTTAAACAAATGTTGTTCCCATAAATCTTCTAAGGTTCGTGAAAGTATGAGAAACAATTAAACAGAATAGACTTTTTAAGTATATAGTCGATATACCTACATGTTTGAATACGGTTTAGTCACAACAAGAACTGGTTGTATTTATATTCCCCTGAGGCAGAAATCCACAGGCCTCTCTACTTATTTATCCATTTACACATTTAATGAGGACTGTATGTTGGAATTGAAGTTGTGTGCTCCATGATCCAGGCAGTAAGAGTTTCGAAAAAAATATATTTTAATAGAGAAGTTCGTTTTCCCTCATGTTTAAGCAGTCAATATTATCTTCACTTTTTTTAAAAAATACATAAAATGTTTGTACATAATTCACGTCCAAATGGGGAAATTCTGGTTTATAATATATTGAATTCTCTTTACAGAATCCGTATCATTGTGACATTTGGATTTCTGAATCATATTATAAACGATGGGAATAGCTAAAAGCGGAACAAACAAACTGCTGTTACTATTTATTGGAATTAAATATACTAATGTACATTTATATATACATATATATTTAATGGTCACATGCATGGCTATCTCATCTTTCTTTATTTCTCTGTGTTTTTTAAATATTATTTACTTTTTCATTGTTTACAGTTAGTAGCATAAATAAAACAAGTAAGGAAAGGCTAAAGTCAAGCGGGCCGACTATATGATACACTCCACTTTCTATCCGAATACAATGCAATTCGGTAAAACTGAAAACGGGAAGGATTTGTGTATGTTTTCTAATCATAGGCTAATATGACCTGGTTCAATTTGTCAAATCCAGAAGAATATTTGTATCCAAACATGGATGAAGTGACTAACTTTCACAATAAGTTCTTTCAGTTCGAGTAAACGTGTTATGCTAATTTTGAAGAAATTCGGTGATTATTTCTGTGGCGGATAAAGTCAATCCGGGAGCGAAATTTGTATGAGAGTTACATGAACCGATCTGACCCATTTTCACCATGGGTGTTTCTAGTTGAAATATACGATATTTTGCAAGATTTGAAGAAGATCTGTTAAAATTTGTTGTTTATAGAGTGGAAAAAGTGAAATCGGAAGTGAAATTTGTGAGGGAGCTATATATAAATCTGAACCGATCTGACCTATATTTACACATGGTTGTTTTTATTGGAAATATAAGATATTTTGCCAAATTTGAAGAAGATCTGTGGTTTCTAAACCAGAAAAAGTCAAATCGAGAGCGAAATTTAAATGGGAGCTACATACAAATCTGAACCGATCTGACCTATTTTCACCATAGGTGTTCCTAGTTTAAATATGAGATGTTTTGCCAAATCTGAAGACAATCTAATACTATATGTGGTTTCTAGAGTGAAAAGAGTCAAATCGGGAGTGAAATTCGTATGGGGGCTATATCTTATTCTGAACCGATCTTATCCACTTTCACCATAGGTGTTTCTAGTTGGACTATTAGATGTTGTGCCAAATTTAAAGAAAATCGGGTACAATATGTGGTTTCTAGAGCGGAAAATATCAAATCGGTACCGACATTTGTATGGGGGCTATATCTAAATCTGAACCGATCTTACCCACTTTCTGAATAGGTGTTTCTATTTGTATTATAAGATGCTGTGCCAAATTTAAAGAAAATCGGATACAATATGTGGTTTCTAGAGCGGAAAAAGTCAAATCGGGAGCGACATTTGAATGGGGGCTATATCTAAATGTGAACCGATTTTACCCACTTTCTGCGTAGGTGCTTATAGTTGGATTGTAAGATGTTTTGCCAAATTTAAAGAATATCAGGTTCTATATGTGGTTTCTAGAGCGGAAAATGTCAAATCGGGAGCAACTTTTGAATGGGGGCTATATCTAAATCTGAACCAATATGCCTCAAATCAAATAGCGTTCGTCCTTGATCCACAAAACTAACTTGTACCAATTTTTGTTAAGATCGGACTATAATTGCGACCTGTAATTTGATTACAACAATAGATGGACAGACGACATTGCTAAATCGACTCAAAAAGTGATTCTAAGTCGATCGGTATAATTAACAATGAGTCTATTTCGCTTCGTTTTGGGTGTTACAAACAAATGCACAAAGACATAATACTCTCGTGGAGTGTATAAAAATCATATATGACAAGTAACTAAAATTGCAAACTGAAATTTGATGTACATTGAAATAAGGATGTGCTGCTAAAATTAATCTCTAGTTGCTCTTACTACAAATATTACAATGCTTTAACCACCGTTGCATCTCCCTGCATGCATTTTTCGCTAAAAATATAATTTTCTCTTGATATCTCATCTTTAATATATAACAAGTAGGGAAAGGCTAAAGTCGGACGGAGCCGACTATATGATACATTCCACATTCTATCTCATTACAATTCAATTCTGTAAATAAGTGAAATCGGGAAGGATTTTTGTATCCTGTAAATGTATGTGTTTGAAAAAAAATCGGAAAGGACACCTGCATGGGGGTATATTGAAACATGGAACGATGTGTCCCGCTTTCGCCATGTATGTTTATAGATGAAATATAATATGTAAAGTTTGGCCTAAATCGGTTAAACATTTGGGAGCAACATTTGTATATATATAAAAATTTATATCTAAATCTGAACCGATCTTACCCACATTCACGATTCGTGTTTTTAGTTGAATTATAAGATGTTGTGCCAAATTTGAAGCAAATCGAGTGAAATATGTGGTTTATAGAGCGGAAAAAATCAAATCGGGAGCGACATTAGTATGTGGGCTATATCTAAATCTGAACCGATATTACCCACTTTCACCATAGCTGTTTCTACTTCAATTATAGGGTACTGTGTCAAATTTGAAGCAAATTGAGTGAAATACGTGGTTTCTAAAGCGGAAAAAGTCAAATCGGGAGCGACATTTGTATGGGGGCTATATCTAAATCTGAACCGATTTACTTCAAATTAAATAGCGTTCGTCCTTGATCCACAAAACTTACTTGTGTCAATGTTTGTTAAGATCGGACTATAATTGCGACCTGTAATTTGATTACAACAATAGATGGACAGACGGACAGACAGACGGACATTTCTAAATCGATCCAGAAAGTGATTGTAAGCCGTTCTGTATAATAAACGGTGGGTCTAACTCGTTTCATTTTGGGTGTTACAAACAAATGCACAAAGACATAATACTCTCGTGGAGTGTATATTTATCAACAGAGAAAAATATTGGAAAACATTTTTTGAGGTCTTGTCATTAAAATATGTAAGACCGTACAGACTGCTTCGTTAAATCGCATGATCTCGTGTGGCGACATCTTCGTGCTTCAAACTGTTGACCACTCTATTTTACTGCTGCAGAATCGGCATTTTACATCTTATTTTTCGTGCCAACAAAAATATTAAACAATCAATATTTGGCGACTGTTGCTAAACCACTACTTCTGCGTGAAGATGATGAGGATTTGTAGCCCATGATCGGACTTTTACTGTCATTTAGATGCTAAAGGCACCACCAACGAAAATTGAAATTTTAATACACAATTTTTAAAATAAAAATTTAAGTTCAGTCCCAACAAAAATACCCATAACATTCCTTTTTGTTGATTTAATGCATGCCTCAATATACACCAAAAATAATTTTTTAGGTCTCTGAATCAAAATTGTTACTTTTGTTGCCTAGTGTTACAAGAATAGAACGATGGATCATTTATTATTCAAACTAACCTTCAGCAGAAAATATCTTATAAAGGATTCGAGCATTTCGTTGACTACATCAACTCCACAGGAGAATTGAAATTTCGACAATTTGTATCTTTCGAGCTCATGTGGACCGGAGACCTTCAGAAAGCTCAGCAAAGTATTGGAAACTATAGTGTCGGTGAAGCCATTGATGTCACCCTACTCCTATCGGATAAGACTGTTCCAATTTAGCCAGCTGTAAATGTGTACTACCTACATCTCACATGGAAAGTTAAATAGATAAACAATAGATGCATGACTCATCAAGAACATTGACTTGATTCAATTGCACAAACGCCTCCTTTGCTAACGCAAAATGATTACACTTTATCCAATTGTTTTTTTTTTTTGTGCAACTGCTGTAAATTAGCCAACAAAGCCTGATGTTCCATAACACCTGCAAATGTAGGGCGTTACATAAACGCAAAAGAACAAAATGCTGCCAACAATGCAAAACAGAAATTGTGTTAATTGTTATTTATGGAGAAAATGCAATTCGACATGCTCATATCAGTCACACAAACACACTTGGTTCATATCAACGTTGCATGCCCCGAAAACTGCAGCCAACAGCTAGATTTTTTAAGGCCAGCCAGCAAGTCAGCCATCGCTTCAAATTCAAAATTGATGAACTTAACAAAAAATGTTAACAAAATTCGTGGGGCTGGTACGATAATTGCAGGTAATTTCATTAGCCCAGAAAAAAGAACATGCCTGAAATTGAGAACAAATCCAATTTTTTTGTGCCTCGATATGTTCATATGTTGATAGCTGTTCACTGTTCGCTGTGCAGTCGCGCACACAGTCGTCCCATCAAACAGTCAAACAAACAAACATCCAAACGAGCAGAGTAGCCGAAAAAAAACAGGAAAAGTTTAGTGAATGATTTTTTAATTGATAACTACAAAAAAACTTTAACGATAATTGTTTGGAAAACAACAAATAAAAAGCAATCCTATGGATGGTGTTCCTGTGTCTGTAAACTGGCAAAAAATAAAATAAAATGAAATGAAAATGTAGAAAGAGTGTTGAATATTTAAATTGCATAACAAATGTATAAGAAAATAGAACAGCAGTTGTTTATTTGGTGCTCCAGCACGAAAAATTAGAATTCGATTTCTATCGCTGAATGGCCTTCCACAGGGTGGTGGACTAGTGCTGCACGCGCTCCCTGCAGTGATAAATAAATGTTCTTCCCAATATTTATTTTGAAATGGAGTACTCACCAGTTTTGGTTGGGGAAAATTGTTTATTTTGGAGGAATGGTGTCGACATTCGAAATTGCATGCATTCAGTGATACTTTTATATTTTGTTAAATACTTGAAATGACTATACAAACATTCACATGCAAGTAGATGTACATATTTGGAAATGAACATTCGAAAGTGTAAACAACATGAATTTATTGATCATCTGAAATCAGTTTCCAAAATGCAGTTCCCAAAAGGGAAAGTATTTTTTGTTGCGGAAGCACGTGGCTGTCCGTCAGCCTGCCAAGCGATAATTTCAGCTTCTGTCAAATTAAATACCGTCCTCATAAGCATAGAGCCCAACAGGAGCCCATGCAGTTATAGATGAATATTTCGAACGACAGCGTTGACGCTGATAATCGTTTTTTTTTTCAGATCTTTTTGATGTTGTAATCAAATTACCGGTCGCAATTATAGTCCGATCTTAACAAAAATCGGCACAAGTATGTTTTGTGGATCAAGGACGAACGCTATTTAATTTGAGGCAAATCGGTTCAGATTTAGATATAGCCCCCATACAAATGTCGCTAACGATTTGACATTTTCCGCTCTAGAAACCACATATTGTACCCAATTTGCTTTAAATTTGGCACAACATCTTATAATCCAACTAGAAACATCTATGCAAAAATTGGATAAGATCGGTTCAGATTTAGATATAGCCCCCCTACAAATGTCGCTCCCGATTTAACATTTTCCGCTCTAGAAACGACATATTGTACCCGATTTTCTTTAAATTTGACACAACATCTTATAATCCAACTAGAAACACCTATGCAAAAATTGGGTAAGATCTTTTCAAATTTAGATATCGCCGCCATACAAATGCCGCTCCCGATTTGACATTTCCCGCTCTAGAAACGACATATTGTACCCGATTTTCTTTAAATTTGGCACAACATTTTAAAATCCTACTAGAAACACCTACGCAGAAAGTGAGTAAGATCGGTTCAGATTTAGATATAGCCCCCCTACAAATGTCGCTCCCGATTTAACATTTTCCGCTCTAGAAACGACATATTGTACTCGATTTTCTTTAAATTTGGCACAACATTTTAAAATCCTACTAGAAACACCTACGCAGAAAGTGAGTAAGATCGGTTCAGATTTAGATATAGCCCCCATACAAATGTCGCTCCTGAATTGAAATTTTTCGCTCTAGAATCGACATATTGTACCCGATTTTCTTTAAATTTGACACAACATCTTACAATCCAACTAGAAACACCTATACAGAAATTCGGTGAGATCGGTTCAGATTTAGATATAGCCCCTATACAAATGTCGCTCCCGATTTGACATATTGTGCTCGATTTTCTTTAAATTTGGCACAACGTCTTATAATCTAACTAAATAAAGCTATGGGGAAAGTGGGTAAGATGGGTTCAGATTTAAATATAGTCCAAATACAAATGTTGCTCCCAAAAGGTTAACCGACTTTGGCCAAACTACACATTTTACATTTCACCTATTTCATTCCAGGTTTCAAACACATACATTTTTTGTCAAACACATACATTTAAAGGATACAAAAAACCTTCCCGTTTTCACTTTTTCACAGAATTGAATTGTATTCGGATGGAAAGTGGAGTGTATCATAGGGTCGGCCCGCTCGACTTTAGCCTTTCCTTACTTGTATTCATTGCAATTGCTAAAAACAACCGCTTTCATGAAATTTATTGACAGAAGTATTGTCACCTTTTCATAAAATGAAATCTTACCTAATTTTGTAAAAAGGAACATGTTAACGGAACTTTAAAAGTCTGTCTGTCTTCTGAAAGCACCCTAACATACGAATTTTGATATTTATGGTACGGAAAAAATAGAAATGCGTTTATGTACATTATGATATTTGTTTACTGTTTCAAAATATAAGGCATACTTATGGGCACTGTAAATAATTTATGATTCTTCATTCATTCATTCCCCCAGAATAGACTTCGTACAGCTGTAATTTCTTGATTCCAGCTACAGACTAAATATCTAACATTTTGATACAAAAATTACTAATACTGAAGATACATTATTAGGGTTTGCATTTTCCCGTACTTTTTATTTCCCTGGACACGGGAATTATTTTTTCGATTTCACGGGATCCCAGGACAGAACGGGAGATCGTCAAGATATTGTTTTCTATATAAAAACATATTTTTCCGAATAAAACATTCGAACTTTAATAATGTAAATCTATATATATAAAAATCAATGTGTGTCTGTATGTTGCGTATAGGACGCCAAACCGGTGGACCGATTCGCCTGAAAATTGTACTGTATCTATCTTTTGGACAGAGGATGGTTCCTGGATAGTCTAGGTCACGATAGGACAAAGGGGGGTGGTACCTCCCACACAAAAAATATTTTAAAACTATCACAACAGGCATACCGATGGGTGGATTCGCTCTATAATTTTACTGCAGCTAACTTCTGGGCAAGGGATGGTTCCAGGATATACTAGGTCATTATACGAAAAAGAGGCGTGGCACCGCCCACACAAACTATATTTTAAAACTATCATAAAACACGTTCCGAAGTGCGGATTCTCTTGAAAATTTTATTGTGACTAACTTATGAACTGAGGATAGTTTCTGAATGGTGACTATACAATGGTCATGATACAAATGGACGTGAGACTGCCCACACGAACTATATATTAAAATTATCACAAAACAAGTAACGAATAACGGATTCTCTTGAAAATTTTACTGTATCTAGCCTGTGGAAAGGGGACGTTTTCTGGCTATAATAGGGGAAGACACGACAAATGGGCATCACAAAAACTATATTTTAAAACTATAACAAAATACATAGATTCACTTCAATATTTTTTTGTAACGAAAAGAGGATGACCCTTGACTATAAAAAGGTCATGCTACAAAAAGGGACTAAAAAGTAGCACGTGCCGATTTTATTCTGCCGCTACGTTCAGGTAAGGGTTTGGTTCTTGAATATAAAGGGTCATGGTATGAACAATTGGCGCGTTTCCTCATACTCGAACAAAGCAAGGTGTTGCAGTAGATGGGTATCAAATTGTTTACGTTTCATATGCATTGGGCCGTGTTTATACCGTACACCCAAACAACGCAGAATGTTATTATTTGAGAATGTTATCAGTTAACGTGAGAGGACCCACTTCAGTTTAAAATTTAAGAGCAGTTGAGAGAGGCGTGTCAGAAACTGGGGGACCACATTAATGTATGCTTCTGTCAGCTGTCATCCTCTCCAGATACGAACTTTGTTTGCGACAATATTAAGAACTTGCTCGCCATCTAACCCAAAAGACCTGTGGGAAAAATTCAAAGAGGGTATGAGTGAGAATATTTTGCATCATTATAGCACCGTTACGATTTTATATCATTTGCGATTAATATTTTCAACGATACGCTGATAAAAATTTAAGACATATTCCTAGCCATCAGCAACAAAACTCTTAATCAACTTGGATTGATGGTGCCTGAACGTTCTGTTGATTCTCCAACCTGTAATATTGCAAAAGTTCAGGCATGGCGAAAATGCTGAAAACATGCAAGCTGATTGTGTGGGATGACTGCACCATGGCACATAAGAAATCCCTACATGCGCTTAATCGGACACTTCAAGATTTTAGATCAAATACACAACCATTATGTGGAACTCTTATTTTACTAGCTGGAGACTTCCGACAGACCCTTCCAGCAATTCCAAAATCAGCACCCGCATCTCTGGCGATATGTACAAAAAATTTTCGAAATATCTACTGGATGTTGGTAATGGAAAAGTATCAGTTGATGCAGTGAAAAGGAGTATTACATTTTCAAAAAATGTCATTCAGGAATCAATTCAACAATTAATCGAGAAAGTCTTCCCACAAATTACCACAAACTATGGAAACAAAGAGTGGTTTTACGTCCGTGCTATATCGGCTGAAAAAACAACGATGTTAATAATTTAAGCGACTAATGCCCAACGTCATTGATTGCTAATCAAAGTACAGGACAATCACTTGAAGTTTGTGGATTGAATCGGGAAAATCCATGTTTTTCACATGCTTGCTCTCAAACCCTAAAACTTTAATTTACTTGAACAAGGTGGAAAAATTGTAAATATCGTGTATCCCGAAGCACTCCAATGAAATACTGACTAACTTAACTAATAGACACAAAATACATTCTTAGAAATAATTACCATAATTAATTAACTCTCTAATAAATGTTTCATTTTCTTTAAAGAAACACTGAAAAAATTATTTAAGTTTTCATGAAGTTTTTACATTTTAAAAATGTAACTTATGAATTTAAATAAATAAGTATTAATTTAAACTAATTTACAGAAGTAAAAATATACAAAACAAAAATTGCGAGCATCCAAAGTTATATACATAAGGAAGACGAAAACCCGTGCAACGCCGGGTACAAAAAGCTAGTATATATATAATATTTCTGTATTACAAACCTTTGGTGTGAAACAAACTTATAATGCCCTATTCCACGAAGAGATGTAGAGTATGAAATGTAGGCACATTTTTTAAATTAAGAGGTTTTTTGAGACATAAACATTTTAAAGCAGACAACCAATTTAAAGATTCATGAGTCTATTTCTAATTTTATTGGAGAAAGTGAGCGTGGAAGTGTTAGTAAATCGTAAATTATCAGTTCCCTTTCCTGTAGCTTCGAAAACATAAATTTATATTTTGAGGCAGTAATATAGCAATTTTTTAATACATAATTGTTACTTTAGATTGTATATATTTTTAATTTACTATAATATTATATATATATTTAATTTATTATTAAAATTGTGTATAACACCTGTACGATTTCTCCACAGATATTAGCATATCAAGACTTTTTTCATAAAGATATCAAAAATTTTGAAATTGAATTAACTCAAAATATTAATAACGTTATTGTAGCCTTCTATTCTGTTATATTCAGTTTATATTGAATTACGTTAGAATATTTATATCGCCTAGCTGACACATATCTAATTAAAAGTGATATTTTTTTAAATTATTTTGTAACTTTTAAAATTTAATTGTGAAAAAGTGGTGAAAAATATGCGAGAAATAGGTAAAACTGGCTGCTGAATTCCTGCGGGAATCCCGTACAAATTTCCCGGGATACGGGAAACTGAAAATATGCAAATTCCCGCGGGAAGTCCCGGGATGCAAACCCTATACATTATATTTCGTGTACACATATAATTTTCTTTTTTAATTTGACGCTAAAAGTACGAATTTGAAAATAGTCCGATCTGACGAGACGTGACTGTGAATTTCATCATTCTAGTTACCACCGCTTGGTTGGTTCCAATTATATCCCACTTTGATCCTAAAGGTACAAATGTCAAAATATATATTTATTGTTCGTGTCTACGCAGTACCATTTTTATCCCCTTTCGTCGCATTTCCAAAAGTACATATTTCGAATAATTCCTCTATGTTTTGCGTCTCAACAGTCAGATGAATACATACACCGAATTTCATGATTTCAACTTCATTGATTGGTATCATTTTTATCCCTCTTTTTCAAGTGTATCCCTTAAAGTAAAAGAAAAATCCTTGTATTTTACATGTCTACGCAATTAGAGGGATTTACACACCGAATTTCATGGTTTTAGCAGTTGTCGTATCATTGGTACCATTTGTTGTCCCTTTTCGTCCCAAAAGTACAACTTTTGAAAATCCCTCTATTTTACGTGTCTACACAATTATACGCTTTCCTTGTAGCTTGAGCCCCTTCCAGTACCTCCCACACAAATCATGCAAAACTACGTAAGACAAGTAAGTAAGCTTCAGGCGGCTAAACCGACTTATATATACCCTTACTCTCAAAGAACATATATACGGAAGTTCTAAGGAATTACATTTTACTTACATTGTTTCATTATTTAGTATGCTAGCTATCAAGTATATTGTTTCGTTTTTTCCTACTTTTTATGGATTCCTCGTGCCAACAAAAAACTACTTTTCCCTAAACCACTGCTTCTACGTGAAAATTATATTCAGTATATTAATAGCCCTTACCCCTAAACGTTGCCTTATTACGTTACCTATTTATGTTTTGAACTGGGATATTGTCCTGGCTCATGACCATTTTGCATCTATATTTAATAGAATGCAAATTTATTTACAAATGGCATGGTGACATTTATTACCTATTTATATTATTATTACCTATTTATATTATTATTTATTATTTCTTCGACGAAAATTGGATTTTTTTAAATTTATCAATAAACTGAATATAAATTAATCGCTTAGGATGATTTTGCTCAAAAAATACATTTCTTTTCAAAATATTGACCAACAAGGGCAATGTAGAGCTCCATCGAATTACTAACACCAAATAGATATCAACCATTTTGTAGGTTTATAACACATTACACTTTTTTGACAGAATTCAGAATAAATCTTACTACAAACAAAATAAAAAAGACAGATCTTTTATACCTTCCACAACGGTGTTTATTCCATATTATCTCTTTATTTTTTGCGTTTACGCAGTTAGAGCGAAGTATACACCGAATTTCATTATTATTCTATCCGTGATTGGTACAGCCGCTTGGTGGGTATCATTTTTATCCCCTTTCGGACGTTCCCCCTAAAATACTCAGTTCTAAATTTTTTTTGGAGTCTGTAGTCAGAGGAATGTAAACATCGAATTTCATGATTTTAACTTTAGCCGTACGTACCATCCCTTTTAAATTTTCCCCTTAAAAGTACGAATTTTGAAATTTTACAGCGACCTAATATATATAATATTTTATTGGGTCTACGATTAATATTTCATGGTGTTTCAAACATAATAGCACGATTAATATACATACATAACATTTGGGTTTGCACCAAGTATATTTTCCATGCAGAGATAATTTGCGGCAAGCGTGTGGATTTTAAATAATAAATATGAAATTGTGGCACAACATCAATGCACAATGTCTCTTGAAAAAATGGCCACTAAACTATACATCTGTGATATATCGCTAACAGCGGAGAACTCATTTAGAAACGGTATGTTTATTTTTAAAATAAATATTCCATAGGGGAAACCACCTACGCAACTATCATAATTCATTCATATGGAGGTGGGCCTGGGTTGTGAACAATATTCCGTCATGGAATCAGTCACGCAAACATTTTATATTCAAATAATCTACTTATCATCATTATACATGCATATGCATATATTAGCGTTGTCCTTAATGCAACATACATTTTTCATAATAATCCTTCCAACGAATATATTTTCTTTAAAATTTATTTCTTCAATTTGTTTATATCAAATTGGAATATCAATCTAGCCCGGAAAAAACGGACTTAGCATTCAATTTAAAGAGTAAAATTCGTGGAGATCGTAAAGCAACACAGCAACATATGAGAAAAATTAATGGACACATTAAAGCATATTTCGGACAAAGCTGTACAACTTCAAGATCTTTACTCACTGTCTTCCCGTTGTCCGAATAGAATACCATTTCATACCATGGAAGGAGCCACACTTTTGCAAAGTTCAAAAATTAGGTCAACCCTAGTACAAGAGTATTGGCGTGTTTCAATCTGCATTCTTCAAACTCATTTGGTACATTCTGTCGTATCCAGATTATATAACAATACATTTTAATTGGCAAGAATGTTAGTTAAACACTTGCATTGAATGCTTGGAACTCATATCAATTGTGTACAGTGTACACTGGGCATACATGCATTTAAAGGACGCCATAATACACACAATTATTTATATACCAACATATGTCTGTATGAAGCTTTAAATGTTTGTATAAAATTTTAACAATGCCATGAAGTCTATGAACAGAACACCATCACATGACACAGTGTTCAACTTTTGCTAATTTTGCAGCGAATACAAATGAATTATATTGGGTATATTTGAATTGTCACAGTCTTAAATACATGTGACACATATATTTATAGCTGCAGAAAAAGCAATCCTAAGGAGACTTCGAGTTTCGTGAATAATACAGAATCTTGGAATAATTTATAATAAACCTTCAAACAAACCGAAAAAGTCGGGAATTTCATCACGGCCCAGTAAATATTTCCATGATATATGATCTTTATAAGAAACTGTGTTAGTACCTCATCCAATGATGTAGAATATACAATAAATATAAAATAGCAACCTCGCCTTCTAAAAAGAAAGTTTCGACTTTTTCTCTCTTGAAAGTTTAAAAAATTCGCACTATTTACCCAAACATTAAAAAACTTAATTTTTTAAAAAACCTTTGCGTCTACCAAGAAGGCCATAACTTCTACATTTATAAATATATCATTGACATATAGACATTGTTTTCTTCGTTAGAATATTATATATTACGAAATCAAGCAATATATTTTTTTCTCTTTTTAAGATTTTATGTTTTTTTCATGTCATTAGACTTCTACACCTTTTCATTTTATAATAATTTGATTATAATAATCAGAACATACAAATTTATATTGAGATTTGCAAACCCATATTAGGAACATGTAAATTCATAATGGATAACGTAAATTTATATTGAGAATTATTAATTCATAATAGCAACATACCAATTCATAATGAGAAATACAAGTTCGTAATCATAAAATCCAAATCCATAATGAGAAAATATTTTTTCTTATTCAGAAAATGTTAATTCAAAATGGGAAAATATAAAATAAAAAGCGCCCGGTAGTCAAGTTGGTAGCGAGCTCGGTTATCAGCGTGGGGGTCGTGGGTTCGTTTCCCACCAGAGGCTCTGGTCTGTCGCTGCAATAACTACCCTGTAGGAAATGTCAATAGTGAAACAGTACTGACTTACTATTGACTGTGTCGCCAGTACTACTGACCAAATATACCCCAGACAATGTAAAATTCTATTGACATTTAACATGTACTTGTCATTGAGAATGAACTACTGACACAAGAACTACTGACTAGGTGGTACTTTTGGAACCATATGGAGACATTGGAACCACTGAATCAGTAGTCCATTGTCACCATTTTGTCAACACTTTTTTACCAAATAAAAAGGCGTAGAATTAGAAATTAAAATCATATTTATTATGTATATTTAATTAAATTAAAGAAAAATTCAGTCTTTTTCATGGGCACTATTTCTTCAAGGCTGGCCATACCTTCCGTCTAGGCCTTCCTCCTGCAATATACTGAGCAGCTTCTCCAAACACTTTCTGGAAGGCAAATCAGCTAACTCAAAATCTTCAAAAGTTTCACAATTTTCTTCTTGCAGCACAAAATCACTGAAAGTGCTCTCTCTAGAAATTAACTCCTCTTCAGCATTTGCTCTATCCTTGTACAATTTTAATTGCTTTTTCACAAGTCTTTTGTAATTTCTTTTATTCATTTTTTAATTCACTTATAAAACTCACTTTTCTTTTTAAACTATTGTCCAATTATTGCGATACCACGTGTTTTCACAACCAAAAAAAGCGAAACAATGAAAAGGAAGAAGAAGCATTGACTCTCATTTGTCATAAATTTCTCTACACATCAAAGCCTGTAGACAAATTGTTGACAATGTCACCATAACAAAGCGAAACAATGAAAATGAAGAAGAGGCATTAACGCTCATTTGGCATACATTAAAGCCAGAGAAATATTTGTAGACAAGCTGTAGACAAATTATCGACAATGTTACCATAATAGTTGACAAAAGTGGTGACATAGAGACACATGTCCCCAGACTTCCTACAGGGTAGCTACAATGGTCTTAGTCACCCCGGCTCAATCCCTGGACCCAAAATTAGAATATAAATTTACTTTGTATTGTAATTCATAATAAATAAAAAAATATAAAATAAAATATTATATTTAAAATTTAATTTAAAGTAGTGCACCTGATTGAAATATGGCCGCATGTTGCACTTTTTTTACGTAGCCTCTTGCAGTTATAGTTGCATTTACCTCATTCACAACGGTTCGAGGTTGTGGATGAGGTTCTCTGTTCGCACAAGCTATTCAAGCCGATATTCTTCGCGAACGCATCATACGAAAGATGTTTCTATCTAACACCGCGCAATACCCATCAATATGAGCAATACATTGCTTCGATTATAAATTTTCCTATATCTCATTATGAATATATAAAGGGTGATTTTTTAAGAGCTTGATAACTTTTTTTTAAAAAAAAAAACGCATAAAATTTGCAAAATCTCATCGGTTCTTTATTTGAAACGTTAGATTGGTCCATGACATTTACTTTTTGAAGATAATTTCATTTAAATGTTGACCGCGGCTGCGTCTTAGGTGGTCCATTCGGAAAGTCCAATTTTGGGCAACTTTTTCGAGCATTTCGGCCGGAATAGCCCGAATTTCTTCGGAAATGTTGTCTTCCAAAGCTGGAATAGTTGCTGGCTTATTTCTGTAGACTTTAGACTTGACGTAGCCCCACAAAAAATAGTCTAAAGGCGTCAAATCGCATGATCTTGGTGGCCAACTTACCGGTCCATTTCTTGAGATGAATTGTTCTCCGAAGTTTTCCCTCAAAATGGCCATAGAATCGCGAGCTGTGTGGCATGTAGCGCCATCTTGTTGAAACCACATGTCAACCAAGTTCAGTTCTTCCATTTTGGGCAAAAAAAAGTTGGATATCATCTCACGGTAGCGCTCACCATTCACAGTTACGTTACGATTCGCATCATCTTTGAAGAGGTACGGTCCAATGATGCCACCAGCCCATAAACCGCACCAAACTGTGACTTTTTCTGGATGCATTGGTAGCTCTTGCAATGCTTCTGGCTGATATTCACTCCAAAATCGACAATTCTGCCTATTTACGTACCCATTGAGCCAAAAATGAGCTTCGTCGCTGAACACAATTTCTTTCTTTCTGAACTTTCTTAACAGAGCACGCATTTTGATAATAAAATTCAATGATTTGCAAGCGTTGCTCGTTAGTAAGTCTATTCATGATGAAATGTCAAAGCATACTGAGCATCTTTCTCTTTGACACCATGTCTGAAATCCCACGTGATCTGTCAAATACTAATGCATGAAAATCCTAACCTCAAAAAAATCACTCTTTATTTTCTGAATATGAATTTATTTTTTCTCATTATTAATTTGGATTTCCTCATTTTTAATTTATATTTTTCATTATGAAATTGTATTTCCACCTGTCTGTCTAGCATCTCAATGAAAGGAGCTAGGACGTCCAAATTTTCCATAAATGCGTCTTAGAGTCGTAGATCGGTTGGGATTGAAACTGGTCCAAATGGGAAAATTTTTCCTCACACGGACAAAAAACACCCATAATAACCCCTAATATTTTAGAGTATTTAAGCATTTTTTCAATATGTCTGCTTGTACTTGATATTGGGTATGCGCATTCTATAAAAAAAACGTGTACCATAAAGTGATTTTTTTTTTTGTAGAGGGGTGAAAAGGGGTAAAAAGGGATAAAAATGGTACATATCAAACGACAAGAGCAACTAACACGAAATTACGTGTGTATAATCCTCTAATTGATTAGATACATAATATAAAAGTATTTTTTCCAAATTCGTACTTCTAAGGTGTAAAATGGGAATAGAGGGATAAAAATGGTACCAATCAAACGACTACATGTACAGCGAAATTCGGTGTATACATTCTTCTGATTGCATAGACACGTAAAAAACGGATTTTTTGAAATTCGTACTTTCTGGGGTTAAAATGGAAAATAGGGATAAAAAATAGTACCAACCAAATGACAGCATGGCTGCGTAGACACGAAAAATAAAAGTTTTTTTTTTCAAATTTGTACTTTCGAGGAATACAATGGGAACAGGTGGATGAAAATAGTACCTACTAACGGCTACAGCTAGAATGATGATATTCTAGCTACATAGACACGTTAAATAGAACAAGTAAGAAGGCGTTAAGTTCGGCCGGGCCGAATCTTATGTACCCTCCACCACGGAGTGCATTCCACAGTATTACCAGCAGATTAAAGGATGTCGACTTTTAAAGATATCCCCATTCACCCCATTCTCCGCCCAAATGTACAAATTTCGAAAAAACCCTTTTTCAAGTCTTCATAGTCAGAATGTATTTCATGATTTCAACTTCAGCGGTTTGGTAGGTCCCATTTTTATCCCTCTTTTTAATTATATCCCTTAAAATTACAAATTTCGAAAAAGCCCTCTATTTTACGTGTCTATGCAATTAGAGGGATGTACACACCGAATTTCATAATTCTAGCTGTTGTCATTTGGTAGGTACTATTTTTATCCCCTTTTTCCATTTGAACCCCAAAAAGTACGAATTTTGGAAAGTTCTTTTATTTTACGTGTCTACGCAATCAGAGGAATGTATATATCGAATTTCACTATTCTAGGTGCAGCCGTTATGTTGGTACTATTTTTATCCCTTTTGCCCCATTTAACCCCTTTAAAGTACGAATTTAGACGAAATACTTTTATATTATTTATCTACTCTATTAGAGGAATGTACACGCCAAATTTCGTGTTTCTATCTGTTGTCGTTTGAAAGGTACCATTTTTATCCCTTTTTGTCCCATTTTGTCCCATTTCGCCCCCTACAAATAAAAATCACTTTTTATTCTATAAAGGGATGGCGCATTGCGAATATCAAGTAAATACAAGCTAATATGTTCAAAAACCATGCTGAAATACACAAAATATTAGGGGTATTTTCAGTCCTTGTGAGGGAAAAATTTTTCCCTCTGGGCCGATTTCGTCCACTTTCAATCCCAACCGATCTACAACCATAAGACACATTTAGGAAAAATTTGAACCTCCTAGCTCATTTCGTTCGGCCGCTATCGTGCTTTCAACAGACAGACGGACAGACGGACAGACGGACATGGCTATATCGTCTTAGAATTTTACCACGACCCAGAATATATATACTTTATGGGGTCTCCGATGAATATTTCGAGGTGTTACAAACGGAATGACAAAGTGAATATACCCCCATCCTGGAGGTGGAGGGTATAAAAAAGGGGATAAAAATGGTACCAACCTAATGGCCGCAGCAAAAATTGGTTGAATCATGAAGTGTACGGAAATAATGGATTTTCATTTTTTAATTTCGGAATTAAAATAAATATTTATGGTACTCAAGCTTTTTCGAAGATATACATATAAGAGTATTTATTTTTTGAATTGACTTGAAATATTATATCGATATATATAGTATAAACGCATTGGTTGCCTATATTCATGTATATAATTATTTTTTCAATATTTGTATTTGTTTTGGTTTGGCTATTTAAAAAATGATATTTCCTGTAATGTTACGGAAGTCGACATTTCAATTTTCGTGAAGGTGCATTTAATGTTTAATATTTGTAGCCACCATTTCAGGATTATAATAACAAATTTGGAATATCAATCTATTTTACGTGTCTACGCAATTGCATTCCAAATTTCATGTTTCTAGCTATTGTCGTATCTTTGGTACCATTTTTATCCCCTTTTGTTCAATTTCACCCCCAATTCATTTATTTAAGATTTATTTTTATTTAAGAGGAATGTACGCAACTAATTTCAAGTGAATATAAAGGAGAAATTTACAAAAATATATAAGGGATATTTTAAGTCTTTGTTAGGAAAAATGTTTTCCGTCTGGGCCAATTGATAATGAGAAAAAATCATATTCAGAAAATATATATTCATAATGAGAAAATATATAGTCATCGTGAGAAACAGTAAAATTTATAATCGACTCTAGGTATAGTTTGGTAGAAAAATCTTTCGTAAGATGCGTTCGCGAAGAATATCGGCATCTCATGAAGCTAGTATGCTGTGTGCAAACAGAGAATGCTGTATCTCGAAAGCGTTGTTGTGTTAAAACAAGAAATTTACAATTTTAAATATTATCAATTGTAATAAAATACAAATTTATAAGCATTTTTTTTTCAAGAATATATAAATAGTAAGTAGTATATCGAGATATCTCCACAATTGTCCCATCTACGCAGACTGGAAGAAATATACACATATTTTCATTATTCGATCTGTAGTCATTTGACTGGTACCTACAAGAACAAATTTAAATAATGGAATGGAGTGACTAACTTTCACAATAAGTTCTTCCACTTCAAGTATAACGTGTTGTGCTCAAATACAAGAAATGCGGTTTCTGGGGCGGAAAAAGTCAATCCGGGAGCGAAATTTGTCTGGGAGCTATATGTAAATTTGAAACGATCTGACCCATTTTCATTTTTAGTTGAAATAAGATATTTTGCAAGATTTGAAGAAGATCTGTTCAAATATGTGGTTTCTAGAGCAGAAAAAGTCAAATCGGGAGCGAAATTTGAATGGGAGCTATATATAAATCTGAACCAATCTGACCTATTTTCACCATAGGTGTTCCTAGTTTAAATATAAGATGTTTTGTCAAATCTGATACAATATGTGGTTTCTGGGGCGGAAAAAGTCAAATCGGGAGCGAAATTTGTATAGGATCTATATATAAATCTGAACCGATCTGACCTATTTTCACCACAGGTGTTCCTAGTTTAAATATAAGATGTTTTGCCAATTTTGAAGAAAATATGTTGTAATATGTGGTATATAGAGTGAAAAGAGCCAAATCGGTAGTGAAATTCATATGGGGGCTATATCTAAATCTGAACCAATTTTCTTCAAATCAAATAGCGTTCGTCCTTGTTCCGAAAAACTTCCGTTGAGCAAAGTTTCGTTTAATTTTGGCTACAATTGCGATCTGTATCGTGATTACAAGAATAGATGGACAGACAGATATTGCTAAATCGATTCAGAAAGTGATTCTAAGTCGATCGTTATTATTAACAATGGGTCTTTATCCCTTCCTTTTGGTTGTTACAAACAAATGTACAAAGACATAATACTCTCGTGGAGTGTATAAAAAGGCCTTCATATGGCGTGAGAAGGCAGTCAGATTTTGATTTGTACCACTTTTATCCCATTGTATCCCTTAAAAGTATGAATTTTAAAATACCTTTATTTTACTGATGCACATCAAATTTCATGTTTCGACAATAGTCAAGTTTTCACTCCTAAAAGTATAAATCACTTTATGGTTATGAGAGGTCTGAACATACCAAATAAAAAGTACATACAAGGCGGAAATGTTCAAAAAGTAGTATGTCCTTCTTAGGAAAAATTGTATAGCTCTGGGCCGATTTCGCCCATTTTCGACCCCAACTGAATTTTATTTCGGTATTCGTCTGATACCTAAATAATATTTGAACCTCCCAGCTTCTTTGGGTTAATTGCATATATTCTCTTTACAAAATTTAGAACACTTATAAAAACGCACACTCCTGTAGATGTAGTTATTGTCCGAAAAATTCAAAATAATGTAAATAATGTATTTTGATACCAAATATTAAAAATCCTTACACTGTGCAGCGTACACATGAATGTGGACAAAATATTTCGATGTGTGCAATTTCTTCGTTTGTATTATATTGTGCTAGCCTGTGAAATATTGATAAATAATTGAATGTTCTATAAACACGAACAACTTACATAAAGTTTTATGGAAGCTATCAGTACAGAATATAGTATATTTATAATCGATAACAATTGATTCTACTGAATTGGAGGGAACGTAAAATAAAAGGCGTGCATGTTATTTATATTTAACTCATACTCAGAAAAAAGACAACAAATTATAGAATACAAGTTGTCAAGAAAATGAGTAATTAGCGTCAAATGAAACCTTCCGAAATATAAAAATATTTAGTAAAATATTTGAATTTATAGAAAGCACAAAATTACCACAGGCTCTTCTGACTGCATGGACGACAAAACAAAACCAGGGAAGATCAGCTATGAAATTTTGAATTAATTTGGCCTCCATGATAGCCACACTTAAAGTCGTAGATCTCTTTATAAACAGAGTTTATTTAAATAAAGCAGAACGAGCTTTAAAGGACCACATTCGATAATTGCAAATATAGAGAAGAAAATGCGTAATCAGAGAATAAATCAATCAATCAAATATTATCAGTTTAACCATAAAATTTAATTTAACATTTTTTACTTAAAAATGTCAATATCTTGACATTAGATATATTGCCATCTCCAACAGTATTTTACGAGTACTCAAAAGAGACATGTCACAATGTATAAACATCACCAGGCCAGGGAGAGTTTGCAACGAATGCGCCCATAGGACATTCTACATTAATGTCTCATGCATGTATTGATGCAGAGTGAATGTCCTGGTAGCCCTCATGACACATGTCTAAGTGTATATGGTTGTGTGTGTGTCGTACATACATATACTCGTTGTGTTATTTTTCCATTTCAATATAATATAAGGCTCATATAAATCTTTACGCGCCGTTAATTTTTTGACGAAGTTCAGTCAGATACTTTTTACGCGAGGATTTATTGACGCGACACCATAAAAATCAAGTGTATCTACTAACATTTTAGATAGCAACAGAATACTAAACCACCACAACACTCTCCAGACACACGACCGGGTCGAGTGGGAAGTGAGAATAAATAAGTAAAAAACCCTCCACCACGGAGACCGCCGACAGATTAGAGGCTGCCGGCCTCACGTAGAAGGGCTACAACATACTGGATGGGCCATTTAAAATTTTAAATTTAAACTTTCGATTACTTTGACTCGAAAAGGTAGAATAATATTAATTTTTATTTTCAGGTTTATGTTTGACATTTGCAAATTGGGAAATATTAAAAACTAATTTTTGCTCAATGGACATGCCAATAAATAATATTCACGCATTCGGAGTGAAGAGAACCCACAAGAAATTCACGAGGCATTACAATGTGTTGGTAAGTTAAATTTTGTAATATGTTCTTCAGATATTAAAAACTTATTGTCTACCAATATATATTTTTTGGGTTATTACCAAATCTTCTGATTAGACGATTTATCTAATTGACAATATTGGGACGACATGAAATAAAATTACACTAGTACCCAAATTTAAATTTGCCTGTGTCGATTTTTCTTAAGTTTTTGCTCTTTGAAGTATATTTAAACCACCTTATTTTAAAAGTAATATATTAACTTTTTATTAGCGTGCTTCGAAGTAATTGGTCAAAAATATAAAATAAAAATAAATATAAATTAAGTAAATGATTCTCCCAAAGTTAATTAAAAATATCGTACATTGTTTTGTTTTGTCGATCTTTTTCTTTTCATAAATTTGTTTCTATTTACTCAGGTTCGAGATCATGTTTCTGTTTACTCATAAGTAAACAAAGTTTTTTTTTGAATGAAGTCTATGAAATGTATTTCGCGTCCTTAGAACAACAAGGTTCTAACTGAACCAAATACTGTTTTGAGAAAACGTAACTGCAATGTTTAATATGCTGTACTGACTATTAATAAATTTATTTAAATATGTTAAAGTAATTTAAACAATTTATTTTAAGTGATTTTAAAAATTTAAATCTGAAGTATAGCCTCGACTGAACTTCTAGTTTTCTAGAATTGTATGTTCCAAAAATGAATAGAAGTTTGATGTTAATTTATTTTGAAAAGATTCTATGTGACATTTAGAAACTTGTAGATCTGGAAAACTTAAAATCATCCCATAAAAAATTGTTGCATGAATCAATTTTGAGTGAATATAATATTTTATTTATTTAAATTAGTTTATTACTGAAACTTATTTCTTTAAATAAGAGATATAAAAAATAAGACTTGGAATTCAGACAGCCGGTTACTTATTTTCTTAAACTATACGATTTAAATAATCAATTCCATCTGCTAGCTTAATGCACATGAAATCATTTTCCTCTATGTTTTATCTAAAAAAAATATTATAAAACAAGTAAGAAGGCGTTAAGTTCGGCCGGGCCGAATCTTATGTACCCTCCACCACGGAGTGCATTCCACAGTATTACCAGCAGATTAAAGGATGTCGACTTTTAAAGATATCCCCATTCACCCCATTCTCCGCCCAAATGTACAAATTTCGAAAAAACCCTTTTTCAAGTCTTCATAGTCAGAATGTATTTCATGATTTCAACTTCAGCGGTTTGGTAGGTCCCATTTTTATCCCTCTTTTTAATTATATCCCTTAAAATTACAAATTTCGAAAAAGCCCTCTATTTTACGTGTCTATGCAATTAGAGGGATGTACACACCGAATTTCATAATTCTAGCTGTTGTCATTTGGTAGGTACTATTTTTATCCCCTTTTTCCATTTGAACCCCAAAAAGTACGAATTTTGGAAAGTTCTTTTATTTTACGTGTCTACGCAATCAGAGGAATGTATATATCGAATTTCACTATTCTAGGTGCAGCCGTTATGTTGGTACTATTTTTATCCCTTTTGCCCCATTTAACCCCTTTAAAGTACGAATTTAGACGAAATACTTTTATATTATTTATCTACTCTATTAGAGGAATGTACACGCCAAATTTCGTGTTTCTATCTGTTGTCGTTTGAAAGGTACCATTTTTATCCCTTTTTGTCCCATTTTGTCCCATTTCGCCCCCTACAAATAAAAATCACTTTTTATTCTATAAAGGGATGGCGCATTGCGAATATCAAGTAAATACAAGCTAATATGTTCAAAAACCATGCTGAAATACACAAAATATTAGGGGTATTTTCAGTCCTTGTGAGGGAAAAATTTTTCCCTCTGGGCCGATTTCGTCCACTTTCAATCCCAACCGATCTACAACCATAAGACACATTTAGGAAAAATTTGAACCTCCTAGCTCATTTCGTTCGGCCGCTATCGTGCTTTCAACAGACAGACGGACAGACGGACAGACGGACAGACGGACAGACGGACATGGCTATATCGTCTTAGAATTTTACCACGACCCAGAATATATATACTTTATGGGGTCTCCGATGAATATTTCGAGGTGTTACAAACGGAATGACAAAGTGAATATACCCCCATCCTGGAGGTGGAGGGTATAATAATCATATTTGAAGATTAATATAAGAAGACTATTTTTTTTAAATATGATTCGTCGTTCTGTGATAGACTAAAATGGCAAATTGGGAACATTTTTAAATAGTCTTAGCTGAATCCTGAATTTATGTTAATTTTTGAAATAAAGAGTGATTTTTTTGAGGTTAGGATTTTCATGCATTAGTATTTGACAGATCACGTGGGATTTCAGACATGGTGTCAAAGAGAAAGATGCTCAGTATGCTTTGACATTTCATCATGAATCGTCTTACAAACGAACAACGCTTGCAAATTATTGAATTTTATTATCAAAATGCGTGCTCTGTTAAGAAAGTTCATTGCGCGCTTCCATTTTATGGTCAGTTTAATCGACCCACTGAAGCGGCTATTCGGGCTATTGTGACTAAATTTCGCACCAAATTTACATTGTTGGACATTAAACCACCAACACGCTTACGTAGAGTGCGAACTGAAGAAAATATCGCAGCTGTATCGGCCAGTGTTAATGATGACCACCAATTTTCGATTCGTCGCCGTTCGCACCAATTGGGTCTCTGTTACTCAAAAACGTGGAAATGCCAAAATTGGACTAAGCGGATGGACCACCTAAGACGCAGCCGCGGTCAACATTTAAATGAAATTATCTTCAAAAAGTAAATGTCATGGACCAATCTAACGTTTCAAATAAAGAACCGATGAGATTTTGCAAATTTTATGCGTTTTTTTTTAAATAGTTATCAAGCTCTTAAAAAATCACCCTTTATAATATTCAAGTGGACATTTTTCAACGGATCATTTTTTAAAATAAAACAAGTTTTTTTGTATTTACCAATTTTTTTAAATGTGATGGAGTTATTGGAATTATACCAAATAGCCTTTGAGAATAAGTTTAACCACTATTTGTGAAAAATATTCGTGAACTGACAAGACTTTGTTCAATTTGCACGAGGACAAGATTAAACATTTTGAATATCAAAAGTTAATTTCAAAATTCCACATACTTCCTCCAAAACCTTCTGCTCTCTTATCACGAAGTGATAATCTCGTTCGTATATAATTTTTTCGTCCAAATGTAGTTTTGTGAAATGAAAACTTTGTGTAATGAAAACTGACAAATTATATGCAGTAAAGTTGTATCAACAATACTTTAGTACTTTGTTTATGGATGCAGAGTTCTATCCGGTTGTTAGAAGTTTGTTTACTAAAGTGTTATAAGAAAATTGTTAGTTAGAATTTTATTGCTTTGAATATCCCGTAAACGGCAAGATCAATTTATCAAAAAATTCGATTTAGAATCTTGTTCTAAGGTCGCGATTTGTTTCGCTTGCAGGCATTGTAGACCGTTTCGGAACCGCCAAGCTCCCTCGTCAATACCCATTGTAACGACTACTCTGTGTATTATCGGTCTAATATATGAGTTTCTCATTTTCACTAAATGAGAATTGGATAGATCGCGAGAAAATTAGAAAACAAAAATGTCACGCATACACGTAATTTTAACCATATCCTCCGCTAAAATGAAAATTTTGTAAAAATATTCAATTTGTGTTTTATGTTTATCTTGCTCAACCAAAAACCTCAGCTTTTGTTGAAAAAGTTCGATCTTCAAAAAAAGCATGGATGAATAAACCTAGTACTTTTTTGTATAAGTTGGTGTGCAGTTTTGCTAATTAAGTGTGAATAGATTTATTTGCAATTTTGGTATTTCTCAATGGGGATCACAAGTGAAATTTTCCGGCAATTTTTTGGTCAATATTGACCAATAAAGAGATATAGTCCTGACAATAAGAATCCTCTCATACATTAATTTACAATATTATTTTTTCATTTCGTATAATGCTCCCTGTAAAAAGAATCTCAGAGCTACTGGACTATAAGTTTATTCTGCAAAATTGATCTGAAAATAATATTGCTCTAAAATGACTATTGTGATTCATGCACCTATTTGACTTCTATCCGGTCTAATGTATGTATGCTGGTATGAGAGTCAATACGGTCATACATACATATATCCCTGAACGATTATATAGATATCACGCGAAATAACTACACGGAATATTGACAAACACACGCACGCACACACATACGTAGATACAAAATATACCTACGTTTAGAGTGTTCAGAGGATTTTTGTGCCATGGAGGTGAGGTGACTCTTCCACTCTACTAGACACCATGCATTGAGACGGATGAGCATGGGTGAATGTGTATGTGAGGTAGTGTTTATAACAGCCGTATTGATAAAATGTTACGTGTTTGATAGTGTGCGTTTGTGTGTCGTGTGTGTTTGTGTGTCGTCGCTAAAAATTTCAGACTTTCTGACATGTGAGCGCAAGTATGTGAGTGTTTAGTGTGACACCCGACACACGACACCCCCTGTCTCTTATCGAGAATGACGTTATATCTGCTCTACCTTTTATTTTCGAGCTTTTTTTTTTGCTTTGTTTGTCAGTTACTTCATGCCATGGGAAATACTTTTCATAAGTTAAAATGTTACGAGTTTTATAGGCTATAAATGTCACGGCATATTTAACACTTGAAGTGCTAAATAAAAGTGACGTTTTAAAAAAAGAGAAAACGTCTAAGCTGTTTTTCGTTGTTGGCGTTTTGTTGTTGTTATTATTTTTCGATGTCACATAGCAGGGGAAACGATTCCATTATCATTTATTGGGCTCAATTGAACCGAGGGTTGACTGAACGTCGTCTACTTTTTTTTGAGATGAACTTTTTAATTGCCTGTCTTATTGCCACAGTAACAGGAACGTTAAAAGTTATTGGCAATTGTGCGAGATAATGTGTCTAGTTTATGAAAACAACATGTTATGATCATGTGAGGGAGTCCTAAGACAGTTCACTAAGGACCAACATTACAGAAAAAATTAACCATTTAAATCTATCAAAACTAGATGATTTTAAAATGGTGCTGTGATTTGAAAAAGCCCTTGTGAATATTAGGAACTTTATAAGTTAGATTTGTTATTAAGATATACTTAAGTAAATCCAAATCTCTGGGAATTTTTTGATAATCTCTCAAAACTGATAATTTGTCAAATTTCTGTCTCTATAAGAAGTGAAATAGGCAGTTTGAAAGGGGAAATTTCTAAAGAATAATCGATATTATCCATTTTCACTGTATACTTTTGATATTTTTGGAAATTTGGCCAACATAGTTCGGGAATGATGAATGAAAATCCATCGGCCAAAAATCAATAATTTTTGTTCTAGTAAACATTTTAGAGTTGTAAAAAAAATTAGGTAAGGACCCAAGGATTATTTTGAGATATTAACATTGAAATCGTGCCATCGGATATATTATAGAAATTGACTACTTTTCGTATTAATTATTATTAATTAAAGAAAATTTGATTATGTTTTTAGCTTCGTACTTACTTTTTGAAAGTTAATGAAAACATACTAATACTCTCCGCCACGTAGTGCATTCTACTGCAAAATTAAAAATTGTGATATTTTGTTGGCACATTGCGATATTTGTTTTCTATTTTAAACTAAAAGACGCACTTATGAGCAGCGTTTTAAATAAACTGTGATGTGATCCTTTACTATAAATAAGTATAGTACATCAAATGTTATCAAAAAGTGAACATGAGGCAGCAATCTTCAAAAATGTCTCTGATGTATTAGACTATCATTATCATTATTATCAGTCGTCATTAGAGAGAAACATTTTCCCTCAGGGCCGATTTCCCCTATTTGTGTTTTTTGATGCATAGCTGCGAGCACATGCATGACATTGAATTGGCAAAGTGAGATTTTTAGTGTGTCGACTTAGTTCGGTGGAATATTTTGTTTATCAGCGCTTCTCATTTGTCATATGTGACCGCTGGTACTAATATGAACCCTGATTTAAGTCAAAGACATACATTCGTTGCGAAAGTTTTGATGAGATGGGGTAGCGCCCATCGAAACTGCGCAGTCAACTTTAAGCTGTAACAATAAAGGTCTCATTTTGCCTTTTTGCTAATTTTGGGTTCTGCTGAAGACTTCCGCAAAAATTTTGGTCTTATTCCAAAATAAATGACAACAAATTACGTTTTTCTTTATTTTTTTTTTTTAATTTTCAAAATCTGAAAAATGTAAAGACTGTAAATCGAAAAAAATTAAAACATTTTCACCGCAAATACGTAGAAATATGTTAAAAACAAACATCGGTCTCTATGTGTGCGACTTACTTGATCGTTTTATTTCAAAACTAAACCTTCATGAAAATACTTTTATCAAAGCCGTTTACGATGAACAGAAACATTTTAGTTGGTCAAATACGAACTATCTTTCTCCTGTTGGGTATATGAACATTCGCCAATCGGACTTTAGTATCAATAACAATATTCGCCATATATTTTATAACAAAGCTCCCCTTGGAATACACAGAGGATAAACCATTCTTACTTTACAGCTACACGTTCTTTTATACACTCTTAGATTTTATTTTTTTTATTAAACATATATTTCGTATTTGTAAATTTTATATTAAGCTAATATAATGAGAACAACTCTCCAAAAATGTATAGTCCCAGGAGCAAGGACGTTTTAAGAATTACACCTACAACAGAAACCGTTTAATATTCTTTCACGATAAAGCATGGTGCTGTTCAAATTCTCACATCTATTAAGACATTACATTATAATCTTAAGTTATCCTACAAATCACTTTTGTTATTCTTAAAAAAATTTTGAAAGGCTCAATAAAACCAAACTTCAAACTTCGAACTTCATAAAAACAAAAAATAACAAATTTACAAAATCGAAAAATACGAAAATTAGTCAATTTTGGGCTAATTATATATATCCGAGTTTCCTATTTTAAATGTTAATATCTCAAAATAAATCTCTTCTAATTTCAATTTTGTAAATAGCTTAAAATGTTTACTAGAACAAAAGTTATTGAATTTTGAAAAAAAAAATCTTTTTAAAAAGTTTCTTTTGCCTCGGGAAATAATTGCGATCTGCACTTTGATGACAAGAATAGACGGACGCACAGAAATCAACTAAAAATGATTCTAGATTGATGGGTCTATCTCCATTACCTTGGGTGTTAGAGCGTATAAAAACGAGACAAGACACATTTTCTTAGCATTATTAAGTGGTGCAGAACTAATATATGTTCCATATATCCACCACAATCATAACAATCAACCATAATTCATCATTAAATGCACATTTGTTTTTTTATTCCAATTAATAAATCTCAGATATGATGAAAGGTGATATAAAATACGAAAACACTTACATCAGTTAAACCAATTGATTTATGTGAGTTGATGTATAAATATATTCCGTTTGACATTTTCGTTAGTTACTCATAATCTCGTCCGGTAATAACAGTTCGAAACAATGAAACCATTTCGAAATACGAGTATTGCATAGTTAAAATTCGAATGGGAATTTAAGCCTAAAATACGGATATAACTATGAAAAATAAAATTCAATAACACTATTAATCCTCGCCATGAACCACAAATACATACATAGGATTTTAGTTATGTGAATACGAATACGAGGATTGTATGAATTAGAGAAGCAATCTAATACTAAATAGTTTATTTTTGAAAATACGAGGAGGTAGACCTTGTTAAATATTGGGTATGAGTTAGAGAAGCACACATAGAAAATGTTTTTTTCTCGTTTCCCTTTCATATAGTGTGAAAGTGGAATATAGTCTAAACTTCATCAATAATCACCCTATTATAAACATGGCCATTAAATATTACCACCATAACACTTTTAGTGATTCTGAAAGTCGGGTCGTGATTATACCGCATTATGTAGCCTTACGTTCTCCATATTGTGGGGGTATATATAATTCGCCCAGGCCGAACTAATCTGTTGTTTCCTCGATTTGGCAAGACCTTTAGGCGGTCCAATGAGAACGTGTGCGTGTATGTAAGTACTTACATCGTCCTTTAATAAATACAGTTCTTGTATGTCCGAGTGTATTTATATCTGTATTGACATTGGTGTGGTCCAACATTTTAACGAATTGATATCATCTGAAAAAGATTTACAACTCTTCTTTCCGAATCTGTATGAAAATATGAATGTGCTTCTGGTTCAAGGATTCCAAAAATTAAAAATAATTGTAATCCTTGAATATCCTAAAAAACATACCTTAAGTTAATTGGCGTTTTTGGTTTTTCATTTTCTCATCCTGTTGCCCCTTAAAAGCACTACAAAGTTTCAAAGGATACAAATTTTCAAAAAATACTTATTCGCAGAATAAGTGTGGAGTTAAGATGAGAATATCTGCTAAAAATACTTCATATATGAATAAACTAAATAAAAAAGGAGGTAAAATGAAATAGTTATAATATACTAAAATAATACAGACAGGAGCATGCAAATTGAATTATTTCTTTAATTTGACACTTATACTTGTAATCGAGGAACTGTTATATGCCAGATTTAATGAAAATCGAAGGAAGTCAAAAATCCAAAAAAAATTTTAAATTACGTTTTCAGTTTTTCATATTATCATCCTGTTGCCCCTTAAAAGGACTACAAAATCCAAATCTTATGATGGGGATAATATCTGTAAACAAGTAAAAACGGCGTTAAGTTCGGTCGGGCCGAACTTTATATACCCTCTACCATGGATTGCATTCCACAGAGGCTGTCGAATTAAGTAGAAGTGCAATAATATTACAGGAAAATATAACTTTTTTAATATAGCCAAACCAAATACAAATATTGAAAAATTAATTTTATAAATAAATATACCATATATTTATATATTATATTTTCAAAAAAAAATAAATACCATAAATATTAGTAGATAGTGGGTGCTACAGTTGGTTGTATTTCCGATCTATATTAATTCCAAAAGTACAAATTTTGAAAATCCTTCATGATTAAACCAATTTTTGCTGTAAAAGTAAAAAGTACGCATTTGGTCAGAGGAATATATACACCGAACTCCATGATTTTGGCTGCGGTCATTTGGTTGGTACCATTTTTATCCCCTTTCTCCTATTTTACCCCTTTGAGATTACGACTTTCTAAAATCTCTTTATTTTACGTGTCTAAGCAATTAGAAGGATGTTGTCGTTTAGTTGGTACTATTTTTATCCATCTGTACCCATTGTATCCCTTGAAAGTACAAATTTTGAAAAATCTT
The DNA here is from genome assembly GCA_947397865.1 of Polietes domitor. NCBI lineage: Eukaryota > Metazoa > Arthropoda > Insecta > Diptera > Muscidae > Polietes > Polietes domitor. The sequence goes on from OX377618.1 coordinate 206,612,527, forward strand.
TTATTTTTAGTGTATTAGGAATGTATTCTCCGAATTTCATGACTGTAGCTGTGGTCATTTGGTTGGTACTATTTTTATCCCTTTTTTCTTTTTATACACCGAATTTCATTATTCTAGATGCAGCCGTTTGGTTGGTACCATTTTTATCCCTCTATTCCCATTTTAACCCTTAAAAGTACGAATTTGGAAAAGATACTTTTATATTATGTATCTACTCAATTAGAGGAATGTATACACCGAATTTCGTGTTTCTATCTGTTGTCGCTTAATATGTACTACTTTTTATCCCATTTTGTCCCATTTCTCCCCCTACGAATAAAAATCATCTTATGGTGCACGTTTTTGTTATAGAGGGAATGCGCATACCCAATATCAAGTAAGTACAAGCAGACATTATAAAAAATTTGCCTAAATACTCTAAAATATTAGGGGTTATTATGGATATTTTTAGTCCTTGTGAGGGAAAAATGTTTCCCTTTGGGCCAATTTTGCCCTGTTTCAATCCCAATCGATCTACGACTATGAGACGTATTAATGGAATATTTGGAGCTCCTAGCTACTTTCGTTTAGATGCTAGCATGCTTTCAACAGACGGATGGAAAGACGGACGGACATGGCTAGATCGTCTTAGAATTTTATCACGATCAAGAATATATATACTTTATGGGGTCGCAAGATGTTCAAGGTGTTACAAACGGAATGACAAAGTTAGTATACCCCCATCCTGGAGGTGGAGGGTGTAAAAATACTTCAGATGCCATGCTTCTGAAATTTTGTAGTCATGTGTAAAAAATGAATCCTACAATAATACAAGTGCTTTCATTTTTTCCAACCAAATACTCAAATTCCAAAAGTTTGAAAAATATGTTCCATTTTTTTACAGCATTAGTGAGATAACGTTTCCTGCTATCATGTGGAGTTAAAAAATACTAAATTGGTGGATGCGAATTAGAGTTTACAAATAAAATGGTTTATAAGCAGATCTGTGCAGACCCGTGCATATGAATGGTGTGTCCGATCCGAGGATACATATGACGACGATGGAAATTTGGAAGATTCGCACTACAACTGCCACCGAAGCACTTGAAGCCGTTGGTCACAAATTAGATGTAAAGAACGAGAATTAACTGGAAGAAAACTTGCAATGTGTCCCACAGTGCGACGTAGAATATAGACATTTTTCCCCGCATACTGTGGAGTCTTCAAGTCCTGAAGTGTATGACTTTACCATAATTGCACTAACACTAAAATTCAGCTTGTTCACTACGAAGTCAACTCGCATTTCACACTATATTTTCGCGATTTTAAAAACTACATTGGTTATGTATTTTAGACCACCCTAATGCACACATATATCTGGAGAATGGCTGATATTATTTTATAAATTAGCAATGACATGCCTGCTGTTACGCTTGTACGCTCGTAAATATCCGCATTGGAAATCACAAAATCAGCATGAAGTAATAACTAAGGCTTAAAATGCCAGCGGGTTTATGATGTTTGCAATTGTATACATTAATTTAATATGGCCAAGCTTATGCTGGCGCTCTGGTAGTACTGGATCTGAAACTGGTGCTGGGGCTGGTGCAGTAGATGCTGTTCGTAGCTGTCTGTCTGTCTGTCGGTGATGGTGATGGCGATGGAGTAAAGTGGATATGAATGCACTGGTATTATTGAATTTGTTGTTTTCATTGTTATTGGCAAATGTTGATATTAAAATTGCATACATTCATACAATGATTGCTTTATAATGACGATTCGTTTGGATGGTCGTAAATATGTATATGCGCACATATACACTATCGAACAAAATAAACTCGATATGTTGCACTGTCTTCATATCGATATCTCTGAATTTCTATTAAACAAAGAAAGCTTTCATTGAAATATCACTCTGGACAATGCATATCTTCTAGTTATGCGTACACATATTTGGAAATGCCGTCAAATCGCACTGAAATACTATTCGTTTTGTAAATAATTTGACGCCAATGCCAGGGGGCTGAAGTAAAAATTCAGAGATTTCGAACGGAAAGAAACAACAGTCGAAAATAAATTAGATTCTCACATTCAGAAATTATGATAAGTGATGTGGGCAATCGAGTAAATTTATATGTAAATTCACACTCTATAGATTATAGATGTATAAATGCCTTCTAATAAAATTTATTAATTATAGACAAAATAAAACAAACGAAAAGAACTAAAAATGGAATTAACAAAAATAAAACAAGTAAGGAAGGTTTAAGTCGGGCGTGGCCGACTATATGATACCCTACACTTAGTCATTATTCCCTATGGTGTAGCATATAAAAAGGTCATTACATTTCAATCGGGTTATATACGATGCAGCTATAACAGGAGAATATACTACAAATTCCATACTTCTATCTGTATTTGTAAGAAAATTTGAACACAAACTTTGAATGGGAGCTATATACAAATCTGAACCGATCTGACCCATGTTTACAAAGGTTTTCTAGTTGAAACATTAGACGCTTTCCTAAATTTTATGGAGTGTTAAATATGTGGTTTCCATAGCGGAAAGAAAGAAAGAAAATCGGAAGGTATATATAATCTGAACCGATGTGACCCACTTTCGCTATAGTACTTTCTATTTGAAACTTTACCTGATGTGCCGAATTAGAAGAAAATCTGTTCAAAAATGCTATTTCAAGAGCGAAAATAATCAATTCAGTAGCGAAATTTGTAATGGAGCTATATATATATATATATATATATATATCTGAACTCATCTGACCCATTTTCACCAGAGCTGTTTTTTTTAATATAAGTTCTTTTGCCAAAAATCAAATCTATCAAAGTATGTGGTTTCTAGGGCGAAAAAAGTCAAATCGGAGGAGACATTTGTATGGCTATATATAAATCTGAACCAATCTATCCTATTTTTACCAGAGCTGTTCTTAGTTAAAATATAAGCTGTTTTGCGAAATTTGAAGAAAATCTGTCAAAGTTTGTCGTTTCTAAAGCGGAAAGAGTCAAATCGGAGGAGACATTTGTATGGGAGCTATATATAAATCTGAACCGATCTATTCTATTATATTTTTACCAGAGCTGTTTTTAGTTGAAATGTAAGTTGTTTTGGCAAATTTGAAGAAAATCTGTCAAAGTTTGTGGTTTTTAGAGCGGAAAGAGTCAAATCGGATGAGACATTTGTATGGGAGCTACATATACATCTACACTGATCTATCCTATTTTTACCAGAGCTGTTTCTAGTTGAAATACAGGGTGTCTTACCAAATTGGAGGAAAATCTGTTTAAATATGTGGTTTCTAGAGCGAAAAAAGTAATATAGGAAGCAAAATTTGTATAGGAGCTATATCTAAATCTGAACCGATTTGCTTCAAATTAAATAGCGTTCGTCCTTATTCCATAAAACTTCGTTGTGCAAAGTTTCATTTAGTTCCAACAACAATTGTGACCTGGACTTTGATTACAAGAATAGATGGACAGACGGACGGACATCGATAAATCGACTCAAAAAGTGATTCTAAGGCGATCGGTATAATAAACGATCGGTCTATCTCGTTTCCTTTTGGGTGTTACAAACAAATGCACAAAGACATTATACCCTGTGGTGTAGGGTATAAAAATTGGTGTATATTCCATTAAAGCATACAATAAAAGTATAGCATAGTGTATTTAAATCCTCATAAGTGCAGTGAACGGGCTCTCCATTGTCTAAATTTTATCTTTCCATACTTCTTTTTCACCAAGAAAAATAAAAAATATATATTCATATGTTTAACATCATATGTTCACAATAAGAAATTATATTTTACGACTCATTTTGCACGACAGTGTATGTATGCTCGCGAGTTTATGGAGATGAGATCGTATATTTGTGTTTATGTTGTCTGCAAACAAAATATTTATTCTTGCATCAAACAACATGATTTTTATTAAATTATTATAAATTGTTTAACATAAATAACAATTCAATTTCCTGATGTCATAATTATGTGTGTGAGTGAGTCGTATGCATATACAGATACATATATGAATGAACGCAAATGACTGTGGGGCTTTCTGCGTAACAACGTCTTCTTCAGATGTACATATTTTGAAGATTTCACAGCGAAATTGTAATATTTTGACAATTATTGCAGGGTTGTAGAGTAGGGGAATGTAATTATTGTAATAAACACTAAATACAAATGACAGCAATTTTTTATTTAAAAATATTTTGATTATATTCCCAAATTATATTTTACTTAGTGAACATTTGTGACTATATAACTATAGGGTGATTTTTTAAGAGCTTGATAACTTTTTTTTTAAAAAAAACGCATAAAATTTGCAAAATCTCATCGGTTCTTTATTTGAAACGTTAGATTGGTCCATGACATTTACTTTTTGAAGATAATTTCATTTAAATGTTGACCGCGGCTGCGTCTTAGGTGGTCCATCCGCTTAGTCCAATTTTGGCATTTCCACGTTTTTGAGTAACAGAGACCTAATTGGTGCGAACGGCGACGAATCGAAAATTGGTGGTCATCATTAACACTGGCCGATACAGCTGCGATATTTTCTTCAGTTCGCACTCTACGTAAGCGTGTTGGTGGTTTAATGTCCAACAATGTAAATTTGGTGCGAAATTTAGTCACAATAGCCCGAATAGCCGCTTCAGTGGGTCGATTAAACTGACCATAAAATGGAAGCGCGCAATGAACTTTCTTAACAGAGCACGCATTTTGATAATAAAATTCAATAATTTGCAAGCGTTGTTCGTTTGTAAGACGATTCATGATGAAATGTCAAAGCATACTGAGCATCTTTCTCTTTGACACCATGTCTGAAATCCCACGTGATCTGTCAAATACTAATGCATGAAAATCCTAACCTCAAAAAAATCACTCTTTATAATCATTTTTATATGGGTGTAACATTTGTTTAACGAAAGAAGTGCTTATGGAAGTCATTTTCATGGGTTCATTTACAGATCCCAGTCACTTCGTTTGAATGAGTGCTAAGAAGCACTGCACTGTTCGATGCTTACGTGATATTTTTTTCATAGGTGAAAGTTATCCACTTTTGGATACATTGTGAGAGTTCTTATGAATCACTTCTCTGAATTAATGAAAATGCAGTGAAACAAATCTAAGTCTTTCTTAAAACAGATATTGCATTACTTCGGTTTAATTTTAATAAAACTCCACTTGTACAGGCGTATTTGGCAATATTTAATTTTATTATCACATTTTGAAAGCTAAAAATATATATATTGATGTTTCGTTTTTTATTATAATTAAGCTCTAGGTCAGTGCTTCAGAAATGACATAGGTGCACGTTGATTTTTCGCGTGTTTTTGTTTATTTATAATTCAATTCCTGAAGATGATGCTCGAAAGGGATCGAAATATTGAATAACCAGTAAGGAAAGGCTAAAGTCGGGCGGGGCCGACTCTATGATACACTCCACTTTCAATCCGAATACAATTCAATTCGGTGAAAAAGTGAAAACGGGAAGGTTTTTTGTATCCTGTAAATGTATGTATTTGACAAAAAATTTTATATCGGAAAGGACATTTGTATGAGGATATATTGAAACCTGGAACGAAATAGGTGAAATATAAAATGTATAGTTTGGCCAAAATTGGTTAATCTTATGGGAGCAACATTTGAATTTGGGCTATATTTAAATCTGAACCGATCTTACCCACTTTCACCATAGTTTTGTTTAGTTAGATTATAAGATGTTGTGCGAAATTTAAAGAAAATCGAGCACAATATATGGCTTTTAAAGCGGCAAAGTCATATCGGGAGCGTATGGGGGCTATATCTAAATCTGAACCGATCTTACCCAATTTCTGCATAGTGTTTCTAGTTGGATTATAAGACGTTGTCCCAAATTTAAAGAAAATCGGGTACAATATATGGTTTTTAGAGCGCATAATTCAAATCGGGAGCCACATTTGTATGGGGCCTATATCTAAATCTGAACCGATCTAGCCCGCTTTAGCCACAGGTGTTTCTAGTTAGATTATAAGATGTTGTGCCAAATGGTTTACCAAATCTGAAGACAATCTGATACAATATGTGGTTTCTAGAGCGGAAAAAGTCAAATCGGGAGCGAAATTTGTATGGGAGCTATATATAAATCTTAACCGATCTGACCGATATTCACCATGGGTGTTTCTAGTGGAAATATAAGGTGTTTTACCAAATCTGAAGACAATCTGATACATTGTGTGGTCTCTAGAGCGTAAAAAGTCAAATCGGGAGAGAAATTTATATGGGAGCTATATATAAATCTGAACCGATCTAACACATTTTTACCACAGGTGTTTCTAGTTACAATATAAGATGTTTTTCCAATTTTAAAGAAAATCTGTTGTAATATGTGGTATCTAGAGTGAAAAGAGTCAAATCGGGAGTGAAATTCGTATGGGGGTATATCTAAATCTGAACCGATTTTCTTCAAATTAAATAGCGTTCGTCCTTATCCCGAAAAACATCGTTGTGCAAAGTTTCATTTGGTTCTGTCTACAATTGCGACCTGTATCGTGATTACAAGAATAGATGGACGGACGGACGGACAGACAGACGGACATTGCTAAATCGACTCAGAAAGTGATTCTAAGACGATCGGTATAATTAACAATGGGTCTATCTCGTTTCCTTTTGGGTGTTACAAACAAATGCACAAAGACATAATACTCTCGTGGAGTGCATAAAAATAAAAACGAAAATATGAAAAAATTACCTAGAGCTTAATTGTTATAAAAAAAACGAAACATCAAAATATATCGGAATAAAAATTGCAATAAATAATATAAACATCCACAAAACAAATATTTTTAAAAATATATTTAGTTGTAAGTTATATACTTAAATAGTTTTTTTGAATACATACTGTATTCTCTTTGAAGGAAGTCTCTCCGGAACATTCTGATCTGCGGAGTTTTTGTTTCTATTGTCGAATTCTTCGCAATTCTTCAGTTCTCTCTCCGATTTAACCCATATATATTTCTGTAATTATTTTTTTTTTTTTTGGAAATTTGAGATAAAACTTTCATGTTATCAGTGGTCCACACCAGAAGCGTTGGAGAACGTCTTTTGTGTGCGACCTTATGGTCACGCTAGCACCTTTCGGGTTAAAATACTTTTCAGTATATCCTTCCCAGTGTTTTGCCCAAACTTCAAAAATTAGCACTATATAAAATTTTAAAACTTTTTGTTAAATATGTAAATTTTTAACACTACCAACATTTTATATTCTAAAAATGTTCTCATTTTATAACTTCTTCTTCATCTACGAAAAATGGTCCCATTAGTACAGTATTTTGATGACGCTCCAAATTATCCAATAAAAAATATTTGAGATCGAAATTTAACAAATAAATATTTCTATCCTACCCATAAGACCCATATTAAAATCGATTGCATAAACCACAATTATTCATTTAACATACAATGCAACAGAATTATTTTTTTTTTCGATATTTGTTTATTTTACAATTTCTATAATAAAGATATGAAATGATAAACTTAACTTAATTCTATTGAAAAAGAAAATTGTAATTTATGATTTATTTATTCGCATTTGAGAAGCTATTTCGAATGAATTATCTTGAATGTATGATTGAGGAGCAATTAAGGTGTCATTCATTTGGAAATGCTTCCATTTTTTTTTTGCTAGGAAAAAGTGTTAAACTATTTTTTTAAGTGTTTTTGAAAGATTTCATCAGATGAGAAATATATTTGCATTTGAGACACTATTTCGAATGAATTTGCTCGGATGCATGATTTAGGAGTAATGCCATTCATTTTCAAGTACTTCAAAGTTTTCTTTTGCTGGGTAAAATTGTTCAAGAATAGTTATACATTTGTAGATAAGTATCGGCTCAAAAACATTTTTAATGCAGATTACGACATAGTGCACAAGGCTGGAACTTGGTAAAAATGCAAATCGTACATAGCCCAGCAGAAAAAATTGGCAGTATTTCCGTAGGAAATCGAATGGTTCGAATCGCGCCTCGAGAAAAAAACGTTTTATTTTGAGATGTTTAGAGTGTCGTAGAAACAACGAGAAGGTTCCCCGGTAGCGGGAACTATTGAACAAGTCGTTCCTTTGCAACACTTTAAAATAACTTTTAAGTCTTTTACAATCTCTTTCACTTCTTAGTGTGATCTCTTTTTGCTGGGAGGTAATGCTACTTTAACTCCAACTGATTTATTTACAATAAAAAAATTCATATAATTATAAGAAACTGTTAAAGAAAAATATGTCATTATTTTTAGATGATATATATCGGTATACCAAACTCTACTTATATTTGAGAAATGATTAAAAACAAGTAATTTGCTATTTGAAAAACGGACGTAGCAAAGGATTTTTTTATAAAATATCACAGTAATTGAAAAGAAAATAAGTGACACCCCATTACTGGGTTTTATTAACAAATCTGAATAACTTCAAAATGTCAGTTAAAAACTCTGTGTCAAATGGCCCACTTTCACGGTAGGCGAGGTGATAATAAAACGATCTGTATTTTTTTTATCCAGATCCCATGATTATGATTCCACAGCAGACAGCGGTCCAGAATAAAATTCAATAACTCTTGATCTAGTAAATATTTTTGAGTTTTTGTAAAAAAAAATAAGTCAATTTGTGCAGATTTTTCGTATTACAGATTTTCTGATTTTTAAAATTGAAAATTTTCGCATACATTTAGAGAATCTTATCAATAAATACGTAAAAATATGTCAAAAATGAAAGAAAATCGATTTAAATTGAAAAATAAGAAAATAGTCAATATTGGTCAAATGTTTAATGTATACCTGATTGATAGATTTTCAATGTTAATATCTAAAAATAATTCTTGGGGTTTTCCCTATTTTTTTACAAAATTCAAAATTTGTTACTACATCAAAATCTAAAAAGTTTTTGTCTATGGAATTTGATTCGTAGTAGTAATAGGATAAATGACAGGGCACGATAGTATTTTTTATTTAAATCTCGTTATATCGATCACCTATTCTAGTATACGGGAACAAATCAACAGGGAAAACTGATACCAGTGCCACTGAGAACACTTCTTTCGAATACATTTTCTGTCTAAATTGAGTTTACACAGAATTCAATATATGTACTTGCACTAGCACAGTCAACATTTTCTAGCTAAACTTATTTTACAGAGAATTTAATGTAGTTTATAATACATTCTCTGTCACAGTCAACACATGTGTTAAGGAATATTCTTATTAACATTTTAAATATTCATGTTAAATTAACTTAAGTCCAAAACATAACATTCGGCGTTGCAAGTTGCAGCACTCAGATGTAACCGAGTGACATGTAAATTAAATTAAAATAACATGAATTGTACTAGGAAAATTCTGTCCCAGTGCATGTACATCAGGATGGGTCGCTAAAATATAGTGATGCGGTCACCACACGAAATTGAAGATTGGATTGTTTAATAATGATTTGCAATATATTACGTCCATTAGACCAGCCATGAGTGAGTCAAATGTTCCTGAAAACACCTTTCAAAACCATGTTTCTCTTGTAATTTTTGTATGTTGTACTATTAAATTTTCTTAATTTTTTTCTGAAGTACAGAACATTGAAAGCTCTTTAAATATACATTTTTATTCTTGCCTGAGTCTAACCTATTGTTCGAATTATTACATTATATTTTTTGTGGTTTTACAAAATGACAACTAAATACTAATTTTAATTCTTGGCAATAGTTTATAAAAGGTGCTATGAAAAATATATATCCGGTATCAATACCTTTCGAATGATTCGTAAATTAGGAATATCAGTAGAAAAATGACGTCACTTTCTCAAAATAGTTTACTACAAAAGCTGTTTTTCAGAGCCAAAACTTACAAACTTTTTTTACAACAAGTAAGTAAGCTTCAATCGACTAAACTGAACTCACTCTCAGAGAACATATATACGGAAGTTATAAGGAATTAACCTTTACGTAGGACACGATAATTAGTGTGGAAGCTATTAGGAGATTAGTGTCACATGGTCCCAGCTTCCACATTTATAGAACAATTGTAAAAACATGTTGAAATATCAAGTCATAGTGTATTCCATGCACCATTATCGAAGTTATGAAGGATTTAATAATACCTAGGATATAGACAATAGTGTGGGAGGCACAAGAAGAGGCGTGACTAAAGCGTAAACATTTTTAGGTTTACAGTGATTATAAAAACATTATCAAATATCAAATTGCAAATGATTTTGACTACCCATATGGATTTTATATCGGTTTTATAAGTAACCAAAGTTTATGCCATTTTGTGTGGGAGGTACCAGAGGGAGTGTGGCAATATCGCCCATATTCTGTAAAAGCATTGTCAAATATCAAATTTCACAGTATTCCGATTATTTTTGTAGAAGTTATAACAGCTTTAGTGGGAGTTTTGGCTGATTTGTGTGGGAGGTACTGGAAGGGACGTGGCAAAACCTGTCGTATTTTGTAAACATAAAGCGGTTATAAAAGCATTGTCTATTACTAAAATAAAGCGCCAGGCAGACGGACGGACGGATGGACGTGGCTCAAACTACTACAAAGTTGTGAAACGGATTTGGTCCAAACATACTTGGGGTCTAAAGTCACTCCTTCAATGCGTTACACTTTTTTTGCCAGAAATGATATATACCCTCCTACTCTGTAGAGTAGGGGAAAGAGATGAACATCCTTCCGATGTTCATCATTTAGGTATCATTCGAAAAGTAGTGCTAGACAGATCTTTTTTATAAAATAAATAAAGTTTTCAAAAAACTATAAAATTCCAAAAACACTTTGATACGAAAAAGAATGAAGCAGAAAACTCTGGGAATTGATATAACTTTTTGTAGGTATTGTCGAGTAGAACAAGAATCTGTGTGAAATTTCCCAGATACCCTAAAATCTTGAGTTACTTATAAATCTCTAACTTAGTTCTTTATCAACCGACTTTCACTTCACATCGGATTTGAAAAGAAAAAACCTGGAGTTTTCCATCGATAGAAAACTTAAGAAATCTGTGTGCTTTTGTCCAGCAAACACAATTTTTTTTAAATTTTTTAGTCATTTTTCATCTTTGGCAATGTTTATGCACATTACTTTGCTTTGTAAATTTACACGCAAAGAAAAAATTCGTTTGGAGGTCGTTTATCGCAAACATAAGTTATTTGTCTCGAACGATCTACTTTTACCATAACAGCTGAAACGTTTAAAGTAAACGTAGTTTCTATTGCTGTGAACGAACGTTCTTTTGTGCCAAAATATTAATGGTTTACGTTTATGACAAACGAAAAACGTTTAAGATCGCATATTGTATTTTATGGAGAGTTGAGAGAACGAAGAGAGCAACTTGTTGTAATTTTGTGAGAGTGTGGTTTTAATTTGGTCATTCGGCTCATGCTTAGTTTACTTGCTTCGATGCAAATCATTGCTGTTCAGTATTTTTGAAAGTACCGCAATTGTTTGAAAGTACCAAACTTTTATTCTGCTTCACAAACAAGCGCAATATGCATGTGAGCGTCACTACATAGATACACAAAACAATTGTTGTTTGTCCGTGTCGTTATCATTAGGAGTTGTACAGATGATGGTGGAGATTTCTCTATGCACCGCATTTTTTTTGAGCAATTAGCGCGTAAGTAAAGGCTACCTTTGACTAAACGGTACTACTCGATAAATATCAATTGAGTACTCGATATTTGTATACCCACCACCATAGGAGGAATAGTAAGTTTGCTTTCCATTTGTTAGGGTTAAACGTAAATCGCTTGTGACAAACTAAATGACCGTGTACAACAAACGTTCCGCAGTGATTGTGATAAACATAAATCGTTTGCGATAAGAACAATAACCGTTTTTCATAAACGTTTCATAGGGTTTTGGATAAACATAAATCGTTTGCGACAAACGAATTCCGCAAATGAATTTCTTTTGTCTAACTTTTCGTTTGTGGATAACGAATTTTTTCTTTGCGTGTACTTAAACAACACATTAAGTACGGAGTAAAGCGCCGCTTGTGTTTGCTGGACAAAAGCACACAGATTTCTTAAAGTTTCTTAAATAAGTATCGATCGAAAGGTTTCTTCTTTTCAAATTCAACGAGAAAGTGAAAATTGATTGATAAACTACTAACTTACGACTTATAGGTGTGCAGAGATACCAAAACACGGTTTGTTATACGTACCTCAAGATTTTGGGGTGTCTGCGAAATTCACAATTCAAATATTCAAATTCAGAAAAATAACATCACCTCCCAGAGTTTGTGGACAGTCGCACAGTGCAATTCGACAAAAAAGTTATTCTAAAACAGAAAATATAAATTTTCATTTAATGTGAATTGAAGGGTCTATTAATTTAGACGAAAATGATATGTTTAGAGATGTTTTCAGGAGCGTTTATCCCACATACGGCTTGGAACAGCGACGGAGCATTTTGCAAATCATCATAACACAATCCATTCTTGATATTCTGGGGGGACTGGAAATTATTTTTATATGTATGGTCCGCGACCCATCCTAATGTACATATACATGTATTCATCCCAGCATATGTAGCTTGAAACTGCCACTGTCATTAACAGACTTATCTTTGTGTTAAAGTTGTTGTCAGTTCAATGTATACTAGAGTAATCACTAAACCGAAATATGTCCAACAAAATTACGGTACCCAGTTAATTTAAAGTTGTTTACAACACGAAAAACCGAACTCGATCTTTGTAATCCAGAAAAGAAAATAATAAAAAGTCTGTAATGGCCGTTTTTGAAAAATTTTCTTTTTCTTTTGTGCATATAGAAACTTTCGATTTCTTCTAGTAGGAGCTTACCTCCCTATTCATTGCAAATATTACGAATTGGTATGTCATAGGAAAAATTGATGGTTTTAGTAAGAGAGAAAAATTTTTCTCTGTGTATGTTATGTAGTAAAAGTACTGTACAGTCATGTTATTGTTGCTGAATTTCAGTTATGACAACTCACAGATTTTATCACATGTCATTTCTGGCTGATTAAGGGGAGCTTACGTGGTCACGTTGTCGATCATAAACTTCCTTTTTGATTTATCTTTCGAACAAGGTGCACAAAAAAAATCTCACACAAAAATCTTTGTAAAATCAACCAATCGAAACAGCGTTTACGAAAATAATTGGATTGACAAAGTCTAAGTAAGTCCCAAAGTGCTTCATAAAACTATTGTGAATAATTATTCATTAATTGTATTATCCAGATATTATTTATATCCCTGGATTGCTTTTTCCTTGAATTAATATCAGTGTTCCGAAAAGGCCAGTACATAATTGTTTAATTCTCTCTGGTAGTGAACTCAATGGAAAATTCCATTGAGTTCCAAGTCGTATACAGGAGTTTAAAAGAAAAACATACAGGTAAAAGATTTCATGCTTCTTTCGGAAATTATCCATTTGTAACCCAAACATTTTTAAACAGGCCTATTTTTATATCCCCCAACCGAAAAAGAAAAACAACATTATTCCTCTCCATATTGGAACACCCTCTACTGCAAAAAGTAAATTGATATTAGAAGGAAGACAAAACCTGGTTTCTCTGTCTCGTAGTCTCTCCCCCAGTTTGATCAGTTTATTTCGTCGATCACTAAATATCACTCGAACAAAACAGAAAACGTGTATCAGCCAAGCCAAGCCTACGTACATCGTAAGTAAGCAAGAAGGTACAGCATCACGAGCATTGCCCTCAAAAATTAAAACGAGCTATGGCTGAAGTGTAGAGAAACCAATTGCTAAGGACAACGTTTTAATCTGTGGAAGATGTACCATTCATCAGTAAAAGGGTCCATCAAGAAATGTGGAAAAAACATCATATAATAATTGTAGTAGTATCCAGAGGAGTGGTAAAATTATGGTTTAAAGTTTTTTTTAAATGTCCAAAAAAAAAATTAAGTGAATGTTTATATATTGATTACTTCAACATGATTTAAGTAAAACTAAAAAGAAAATATATATATGAAAACGACATGAAAATAGGTCAGACATATGAAGTTTAAAAAAAAATAGTGAATTAGTTACAAAAAGTGAACAAAAATTAGTGATTAAGAAATGGAAGTGAATCCGACGTACTTTTTCAGAAGTGATCCCATAACATAAAAAACAAACAAAAAAAAATATTGCTAAAAGACTCATTACGAGATATTAAAGGTCTGAAAAAGTTCGATCATTCGTTCCAATAGAGTATAAGTAGAATCCAACAACCACACATCATTTCATTTATTTCAACATTTAAGACAAAAATTAATCGAGCTACCTAATATCCATGTACGAGTTCATCGAGTGAGAAAGGGGCCCTCTTCATCATACATCGATGGATACAATGAGTGAGTACTAAAACATTTTTTTGTGATTCGGCATAAGTGTGTTGACATGTAAAGCAGATTTAGAAATAACGAAAGTAATAGAAAGACATTAAAGTAAACAACGTGTTTGACGGTAATCTCTAAAAAATAGGGTTCTCAAATAAGCATTTGAATAAATATTGACTTTTAAATAATTTGTTGCTTTGCATGTCATAACAACTTATGGAATACAATTTATTTATTGCGAAATATGTGTGGTTCAATTCAATAGTCCAATAAGAATTTATTTTGATAGTTTACCCTTTTAGTGTTCAATAATTTTTGCACTATGTTAAAATTTCAAAACAATAATGTAAGGCTTTCCAAGATTAGGAAATTTTCTGTTACTTGAATTCTGAATATCAATATTGGGTTTACAACCAATCTAGTATTTTTTTTGTTTATTAATTTTGGAATAAATTTCATGAACAGTATGATCATGTATTGTGAATAGAACAAATTATGTGTGTTTCTTCCTACCATGGCATTAGATATGTGATATACTAAATTTCGATTTTTCGTTATATCAGGGGTTCTACAAACTAAAGATTCGCCGCTAGAACCAAAGGAAGGGTGGGTAAAGAGGCGTGGGATACCCAGAAGATCTCGGGATCCGTTAGGCTATATTAAAGGATACCAATTGTTTTTTTTGTTCTTTCTTCTTTTTTTCTGAATATTGGGGCTTTGTTTAATATATATTCAGTTTTAATCCACTATTAGCATAAATAATAAATAAATTGGGAGTCTACAAAAAATCCATATGTAGTACCAAAGAAAATCCGAATCAAGGAAAGGACACGAACCCCCCTCGCGACTGCTTGCTAGCACAATTAATGGCTCCCATGGTCCTACTCCTTGATGGAAATCCCAAAAACTCTGCCACCTATCGGGACTTATTTTTTTAATCAAAAAGTATTATTTTTTACTGGTATTTGTACGTTACATAATTGGAGATGGCGCCCAACGTGGGGCACGAAAGGACGTAAGTAATCCTTGATGCTCTGTCCATAGTTTTGTTAGTTTATCGTAGAGTTCATTTGAAATTTTAAATCTTAAGATTTTCGGTTGATTTTAGTTTAGGAAGTCTTTGAGAAAATATTCTTCATTACCTTCTAGGAATTTTGGACACTTGAGGTCACAAGGTTCGAGTGATCCAACCGTTGCGTTCTGTGGAGTTTCATTTTCTTGAGATAGATTTTACTTTTGATAACCAAATCCCTTATTATCACAGTTATTACGTTTTACGTTTCAGCGACTTAGGAATCAGTGCTAATGTTAGTGATGGATTATATGGATTTTGCTGTTTGCAAATTCATATCCGCTTTGATATTAGGAAATCCTAGGAAAAGATATGATTTCGACTGGTTTGTTCTGAAATGAGTAGGCGGATAATTTTATAAGTAGCCATAGACCAAATTGTTATCCAGTATCCTTTGATCGTTAAAGCCTTTTATTCGTTATGTCACTCTTTGCCGTGGTAGAGGAAACATTACTCATGAATTTATGCAAAGTCTTTTAAAACTAAATATATTTGTAAAAAAAAAAAAAAAACATTTTTTCGTTGATGTAGATTTTATTTATTTGAATCTACACTTTTATATCTTTAATTACATTGATAATTATTTGTACGTTGATTGAAGATAATATTTAATTAACCATGGAAAGAACACCACCGCCATCATTAGCGTCAGATGCAGCACCGACTGTTTCAGCTCCATGTCCTTCAATTACTATCGAATCCCATGCTTGTTCCCATTGCAATGAAACTATGACCGAAGGTCAGGTTTGTCTGATTCTAAATGAATGTTCTCACGTATTTCATAGGAATTGCATTGAAAACTATTTAGCTAACACATCTGAATGTCCTGCATGTAAGATTATATGCCAACTTTCAGACCTCAAGGTAGTAACAATAGTTCCAAAAACGACAAATACAACTAAACATATCAGTAGGGGAAAAGGACGAGGTGCTATGTCAAAAGTTTATAATACACGAAATTCTAAAAAGAATCTCTTTCAAGAAAACCAAAATAGTTTATTGGATTGTAGTTCCGATTTACAAGGAGCTGTCAGTTTAACCCCTAACCGTACTACACGGAATACAGATTCCGTTGTTCAAAACCCTCCACCTAATGTAAATAATAATATAGACTACAGTGAAATTCAAAAAATATTAGAAGATAGTTTATCACGAATTTTAACAAACTTAAATATATTGCCGAGTGAGCCATCGCGAGCAAATGTTGTTAATCACCCCAACCAAGAACGTGAAAATGACCAGCTATCATCTGCTGGAAATAATAGGTCCACTAATAGAGCACAAAGTTCCCCGCATAATTCAAATTCTTCTAATAGGATTTCGTTATCTAATATGCCCTTACAACCGGACAAAATAACAACTATTATTCAAAATTGGCATTTGAAATTTGATGGGTCTCCCAATGGTTTAAAAGTGGAAGAATTCTTATACCGTATACGAACTCTTACAGAAGATAATTTCAATGGAGATTTTTCTCTAATTTGTAGAAATTTAAACATACTCCTAGTCGGAAAAGCTGGAGAATGGTATTGGCGGTATCACCGACAAGCCAACCCAATTGTTTGGGAAGAATTTTGTGATGCTATTAAATACCAGTACCGCGACTTCAAAACCACATTCGATATTCGAGAAGAAATTCGAAATAGAAAACAAAAGCCCGGGGAGGCATTTGACTCCTTTTATGATTCAATATCGTCCATTCTCGACAGATTATCTACTCCCATGTCAGATATGGAATTAATAGAAATTTTGACGCGTAATCTTCGTCCTGAAATACGACAGGAACTTCTCTATATCCCTATCAATTCGATACCTCATTTGCGTAAATTGGTTCAAATGAGGGAGAATTTTTTAAATGATGAACATGTACGGAGAAATTTGACTACCCGTTCTAATAACAATTTTGTTCCACGAAGACAAATTGCAGAGATTTCTGAACTCGACGCCGATTTTCAAGAAGGCAATTCAAATAAAGACGAAGTAATTAATGCCATCGAGAGAACTTCTACCAAACTAAAATGTTGGAATTGTGACGCGCATGGTCACTACTGGGAAGACTGTTTAGGAGAAAAGAAAGTGTTTTGTTATGGCTGCGGGGCTAAAGACACCTATAAGCCAAATTGCACAAATTGCGCCTCGAGGAAATCACAGCAGTTGAAAAATTTTCGACCTCCGAGTCTCGGAAAGGAACTGTCCTAGTTGATATTCATGTAGAGGAAAAACGACAGGATCGAGATAATACAATTTTACTCAATTCATCATCACTTGATAACAAAAATATCGAACACCCTAGAAGTTATAGTAATCCCACAAGTATTCTCAAGAAAAGTACTTCCTCCACCTCTTCTGATAAACATCATAGTTCTCCTCCTAAGGGTAGTTCTACTGATTGTGCCACACGGATTATATTTCCAAGACTACCGTATCACAAAAAATGGGAGATATATATACAAAAGAGAAATGAAATATTTAACACGCCTGCAATTTCAATGTGTACAATAAACCAATCAAAACGTTCAACCAAGCGAATGAGGAAGTTTTTCAAAATCAAACGCCTTAGCAAAAAACTTCTGATTTCTGCGATTATATCCAATCCTTCTGATAGACGCTTTTATGCGAAAGTTTCATTTTTGGATTTCAACGAATATGGGTTGCTAGACACAGGAGCTAATATCAGTTGTATTGGATCAGACCTAGCTACGCAACCATTGCACAAATATGATAATTTCGTAAAAAGTAAGTCATGTGTACGGACGGCTGACGGAAAATCTCAGACTGTAGTTGGATGGCTGCAGGTTGAGGTACAGTTCAAAAACCAGATACGTGAGCTAAAATTATTTATTATACCATCCATATCAACCAGATTAATACTGGGAATAGATTTTTGGAAAGCCTTTAAGTTAGTTCCAAATATTATAAGCTCGGTAGACCTGTTCGATTTTCAGGAAAGTCCACATTGCTTGACACAATCGCCTCTTACTAAGGAAAACTCTGTCTTCCCGTCTGAATCTGCGGATAAATCCAATTTAGGTTCAGCAGATTGTATGTTTCCTTTATCTGATGTGGAAAGGTCTCGACTCGATGTTGTCATTAGTATATTCCCAAATTTTGAGGAAAATGGGCTAGGAAGAACGAAACTCATTTCCCACCATATAGATGTTGGTAACGCAAATCCAATCAAACAGCGATTCTATCCCGTATCCCCTGCGGTGGAGAAACTAATATATCAGGAGGTAGATCGTATGTTAGAGCTAGGTGTTATCGAGCCGTCTAATTCTCCTTGGAGCTCACCAATGAGATTGGTGGTCAAACCGGGTAAAGTGCGATTATGTTTGGATGCACGAAAACTAAACACTGTTACCAAAAAGGATGCATATCCTCTTCCAAACATAGAGGGTATTTTTGCGAGGTTACCCAAGGCAAATGTGATCTCTAAGCTCGATCTTAAGGATGCATATTGGCAAATTGGCCTAGACGAGGAATCCAAAGCCTGTACTGCCTTTACAGTTCCCGGTAGGCCTCTCTACCAGTTTGTGGTGATGCCATTCGGTCTTTGTACGGCTCCCCAAACGATGTGCAGATTGATGGATCAACTCATTCCACCAGATCTTAGGTATTGTGTGTTTGGTTATTTAGATGACTTAGTTATAGTTTCGGAGAATTTCCAAACACATATTGAAGTTCTGATGAGGATAGCGTCCCAATTTCGAAATGCAAATTTGACCTTAAATATTTCCAAAAGCAAATTCTGTGTCGTAAGGGTGAATTATCTAGGTTACGTAATCGGAAATGGAGGAATATCAACGGATCCAGAAAAGATTACCGCTATCCTGAATTGGCCGGTTCCCAAAAATCTTAAACAGGTTCGGGGATTCCTTGGATTAGCGGGATGGTACCGCCGATTTATTGATAACTTTTCCACAGTGGTAAAACCTATTACTGATATTCTCTCTTCGAAGAAGACATTTTGCTGGACATCTGAATCGCAAATTGCTTTTGAAAACATCAAAAAGTTGTTGACATCAGCTCCAGTTTTGGCAAACCCTGATTTCAGCAAGAAGTTCTTTTTGCACTGTGACGCTAGCGATTACGGCATTGGTGCGGTTTTAGTTCAACTGGACGACGATGAACAGGAAAGACCTATCGCATATATGAGCCGGAAACTAAATACCGCCCAACGTAATTACAGTGTCACAGAGCGAGAATGTCTTGCTGCAATCGAGGCAATTAAAAAATTTCGCTGCTACATTGAGATGCAGGAGTTTGAAGTGATCACCGATCACTCCAGCTTGGTGTGGCTCATGAGACAACCTGACCTTAGCGGAAGATTGGCCAGGTGGGTTTTTCAGTTACAGCCCTATCAATTCACCATTTCTCATAGAAAAGGAAAAGATAATGTGGTACCGGACGCCTTATCCAGAATCCCAAGTCATGAAATATCGACTCTGGAAAATTCTGAACCGGAAATAGACCTAGATTCCCCCTACTTTAATGATCAGGATTATGAGAAGTTGAAAGCCAAAATTAATTCGGAACAGTCAAAATATCCCGATATCAAAATTGTTGACAACTATGTATACTATAGATTACAACATTATTCTGGGAATGAGCAACAAGAAAATAGTTGTTGGAAGTTGTGGATACCGTATAGATTACGAAAAGAGGTTTTGGTGAGAGCACATGATGACCCCGTTAGAGCTCATGGTGGTATGACAAAGACCTTGGAGTTACTGCGGAGACATTTTTTCTGGCCAGGCATGGTAAGAGACGTTAGAAATTACGTCCGTGGTTGTGAAATATGCAGAACCACAAAAGCTCCAAATTTTGTCATGAAACCACCCATGGGTAAACAGATTGTAACTCTTCGTCCTTTTCAGCGACTTTATATCGACATACTCGGTCCTTATCCCAGAAGTAAAACAGGTTATATCGGGTTATTAATAGTTCTTGATCACTTCACCAAATTTCATTGGCTTTGCAAACTTCGAACTTTTACGTCCAGGAATATTCAAAATTTTCTTGAAAAAAGACATCTTTCATGTGTATGGCGTCCCTGACACTGTATTAAGTGATAATGGTAGTCAATTCCGTTCACATGACTTTAATGCATTTTTGACCAGCTACGGTATAAAACATTCCTACACAGCCGTATACTCCCCGCAATCAAATGCATCAGAACGCGTTAATCGCTCTTTGATAGCAGGAATACGTGCTTATTTGAAAAAAGACCACCGATGTTGGGATGAAAATATAAGTGCGATTAGCTGCGCCTTGCGTAACTCCTATCACCAGGCTATAGACAATTCACCTTACCATGCCGTATTTGGCTTTAATATGATCACTCATGGCTCTACATATGCTTTACTAAACAAAATCAGTCTATTAGATGAACCATCCGTAAAATTGTTAAGGGATGATCACTTACAATTAAATCGATTGGATATTCGACAACGCATAAAAGAGGCCTATGAGAGAAATCAACACCAGTATAACCTGCGGTCTAAACATCAAATTTTCCACGAAGGCCAAGAAGTTTTCCGACGAAATTTCGCCCAAAGCTCGGCCGAGAAGAAATTTAACGCGAAACTCTCTCCCATATTTATAAAAGCTAGAGTTCGTGAGAAATTAGGAAGTCACTACTACATACTAGAAGATTTGCAAGGAAAACTAGATGGAACGTACCATGCCAAGGACATACGTCCATAAACGTCCTTTTTCCTGATAATTCTTTGTATCAAAGATAAAGAATAATCCGGTTTTGTAATGGCCGTTTTTGAAAAATTTTCTTTTTCTTTTGTGCATATAGAAACTTTCGATTTCTTCTAGTAGGAGCTTACCTCCCTATTCATTGCAAATATTACGAATTGGTATGTCATAGGAAAAATTGATGGTTTTAGTAAGAGAGAAAAATTTTTCTCTGTGTATGTTATGTAGTAAAAGTACTGTACAGTCATGTTATTGTTGCTGAATTTCAGTTATGACAACTCACAGATTTTATCACATGTCATTTCTGGCTGATTAAGGGGAGCTTACGTGGTCACGTTGTCGATCATAAACTTCCTTTTTGATTTATCTTTCGAACAAGGTGCACAAAAAAAATCTCACACAAAAATCTTTGTAAAATCAACCAATCGAAACAGCGTTTACGAAAATAATTGGATTGACAAAGTCTAAGTAAGTCCCAAAGTGCTTCATAAAACTATTGTGAATAATTATTCATTAATTGTATTATCCAGATATTATTTATATCCCTGGATTGCTTTTTCCTTGAATTAATATCAGTGTTCCGAAAAGGCCAGTACATAATTGTTTAATTCTCTCTGGTAGTGAACTCAATGGAAAATTCCATTGAGTTCCAAGTCGTATACAGGAGTTTAAAAGAAAAACATACAGGTAAAAGATTTCATGCTTCTTTCGGAAATTATCCATTTGTAACCCAAACATTTTTAAACAGGCCTATTTTTATATCCCCCAACCGAAAAAGAAAAACAACATTATTCCTCTCCATATTGGAACACCCTCTACTGCAAAAAGTAAATTGATATTAGAAGGAAGACAAAACCTGGTTTCTCTGTCTCGTAGTCTCTCCCCCAGTTTGATCAGTTTATTTCGTCGATCACTAAATATCACTCGAACAAAACAGAAAACGTGTATCAGCCAAGCCAAGCCTACGTACATCGTAAGTAAGCAAGAAGGTACAGCATCACGAGCATTGCCCTCAAAAATTAAAACGAGCTATGGCTGAAGTGTAGAGAAACCAATTGCTAAGGACAACGTTTTAATCTGTGGAAGATGTACCATTCATCAGTAAAAGGGTCCATCAAGAAATGTGGAAAAAACATCATATAATAATTGTAGTAGTATCCAGAGGAGTGGTAAAATTATGGTTTAAAGTTTTTTTTAAATGTCCAAAAAAAAAAATTAAGTGAATGTTTATATATTGATTACTTCAACATGATTTAAGTAAAACTAAAAAGAAAATATATATATGAAAACGACATGAAAATAGGTCAGACATATGAAGTTTAAAAAAAAATAGTGAATTAGTTACAAAAAGTGAACAAAAATTAGTGATTAAGAAATGGAAGTGAATCCGACGTACTTTTTCAGAAGTGATCCCATAACATAAAAAACAAACAAAAAAAAATATTGCTAAAAGACTCATTACGAGATATTAAAGGTCTGAAAAAGTTCGATCATTCGTTCCAATAGAGTATAAGTAGAATCCAACAACCACACATCATTTCATTTATTTCAACATTTAAGACAAAAATTAATCGAGCTACCTAATATCCATGTACGAGTTCATCGAGTGAGAAAGGGGCCCTCTTCATCATACATCGATGGATACAATGAGTGAGTACTAAAACATTTTTTTGTGATTCGGCATAAGTGTGTTGACATGTAAAGCAGATTTAGAAATAACGAAAGTAATAGAAAGACATTAAAGTAAACAACGTGTTTGACGGTAATCTCTAAAAAATAGGGTTCTCAAATAAGCATTTGAATAAATATTGACTTTTAAATAATTTGTTGCTTTGCATGTCATAACAACTTATGGAATACAATTTATTTATTGCGAAATATGTGTGGTTCAATTCAATAGTCCAATAAGAATTTATTTTGATAGTTTACCCTTTTAGTGTTCAATAATTTTTGCACTATGTTAAAATTTCAAAACAATAATGTAAGGCTTTCCAAGATTAGGAAATTTTCTGTTACTTGAATTCTGAATATCAATATTGGGTTTACAACCAATCTAGTATTTTTTTTGTTTATTAATTTTGGAATAAATTTCATGAACAGTATGATCATGTATTGTGAATAGAACAAATTATGTGTGTTTCTTCCTACCATGGCATTAGATATGTGATATACTAAATTTCGATTTTTCGTTATATCAGGGGTTCTACAAACTAAAGATTCGCCGCTAGAACCAAAGGAAGGGTGGGTAAAGAGGCGTGGGATACCCAGAAGATCTCGGGATCCGTTAGGCTATATTAAAGGATACCAATTGTTTTTTTTGTTCTTTCTTCTTTTTTTCTGAATATTGGGGCTTTGTTTAATATATATTCAGTTTTAATCCACTATTAGCATAAATAATAAATAAATTGGGAGTCTACAAAAAATCCATATGTAGTACCAAAGAAAATCCGAATCAAGGAAAGGACACGAACCCCCCTCGCGACTGCTTGCTAGCACAATTAATGGCTCCCATGGTCCTACTCCTTGATGGAAATCCCAAAAACTCTGCCACCTATCGGGACTTATTTTTTTAATCAAAAAGTATTATTTTTTACTGGTATTTGTACGTTACAAGTCAACACATTTTTTTTGAAAATTTGTTTAAATACAAATATTTCGCGACAATGTAAAAAAATTATTTTGAGGAAAAAACAATTTTTTTAACGTTTTTGTTATCGCAGCTTGTTATACCGGCTTAAAGAAAAACAGTCCTAAATGTTCACCAGGAAGTGTAACTCTCAACTAAAATCATCATAAATTCAAAGAAAAAATAGGCTTGTATTTACTTAATTCAAGACATTGCAATTGCAAACGGAATGACAAAAAGAATATACATGGAGTATGGTCCTTTGATGGAGGGTATAATACTATTGTTTCGGTAAAAGTTATCTTTAAATAGTTAACGTTTTACCATAACCTCCAGCTATTGTCCCTTCTTCGAAATCTCCGATTAACTAACCTTTAAAATACAACTTTGTCGCTAAAATTAAAAAATACAGGTTTCTAAGAATCGGGTGGGCCGTTATGAGTATTCGGGTTTCAGTTACGGTTTTCATTACACACTGTTGTTTGTGATTTGTCCGAAATGCAATTTTCTACAATGACAAATCAAAATTTTAAAAGACAGCAAACGGAAGTTGTTACCACATCATACTTATGGCTGCTGATGAGATGGTGATAATGATGGTCAGAATCAAGATGATGACGAGGCTGCCAATGATGCTGAAGATGGTGATGTCTGTTGTTGTTGCTGCTTCTGCTGCTCCTGTTGTCCTTGCTGATTGTTCAAACTAAACATTTGATTATTTCCCTTTGTAGATTTGTTCATTTGTGAGTCGGTATTGTATTTGGATTTGATTGTGTGTCAGGGTTGCTCTGCGTATGTGTGTGTTCGTATGCTGAGTATCTGTGTGATGTTTGCAAAAAATGATATGTCCATTATGCATGCAATATCTGTGATTCTTGGGGCAAAAATTTGTCACATTCCAACAAAACGGATATCTGTCAGTAGACACTTTTTGGTAGCAGCAGCACACCCTTATTTCGATTCCTTGTCGCTTTTCCTTTTCATTTTTCTCTCCGTTCTTTACCATTCAATCTTTTGTTTATTTGCCATTCGTTTCGAACAGAAGTCGAGTGAATATGCATGTGTCTGTGTCTGTGGCTGAGTGTGTGTCTGTGTTTGTTTGTGTTTGAGCGAGTAGTTGTTTGACTGTATGAATTTGCATGATAAGCAGAAATTATTACAGTAGGAAGTGATGAGTGTGCAAAAAGCTGTAAAAACCGGAAACGGATATGTTTGTAATGCAATTGAATAATACGAATGGTTGTGCTCTGCCACGTTCTATTCCTTTTCACTTCCCATTCAGCCCCTTTTGCCCTCCCCTCCCTCTTCAACCGTGCACGATATGAATTCAATTTTATGTAAATGTCTCGAAATTAGTTTGAATCCTTATATTATTTGAATGAATAGGGCGAAAAAAATCGATCAATAAAACGGAGCAGGAAATAAGTTCCAGTGGCTTTTATAAGTTACTTGATTTCCGGCGTCATTTGTGGCAAACATTCACGCAAATTCTATAAGCACTGACATTTAGTTTTGTGCGCACAGTGATATTCCTCTATATGATGAACTAGTCATAACCGAATTAGGACTAGAAAAGTAATGGTGAATGGACGAAATGTCGCTTCTGAGTGGTTATGTATTAACAAACACTTGACATCAAATGACTTTACATTTTACATACATTCACAATAACTATTATTATTGTAGTTGTCAAAACATTTTTGAAACCTAGCAATATTATTCTGAGATTTTATTCTTTATTTTTGAATATATGTATATTTTAAGGGCACATGTGGAAAGTTCCCCAAAAACTATATATTGTCGTCCAAATTCATAATAATTTATGGAAGGTTCTTTGAATTGAAATGTTGTTCTATAAATCGTCCATAAGCTATGATGAATATTTGTGATGGCGGATGGATTTTTTTCAGTGGGGAATATGCGATTTTTGCATTTGCCAAGAAATTTGTCATAAGAAAAGGGTAAAATAGAATATTTTTCAATCATGAGTGTATTGTGTGGTAATGTGGTTAGAAGTTGTAGCACATACTCTTGGAAACAATCGAAATCGGTAACGAAGTCAAGTCGGTACAAGAAGTAACCAAACCAAACGGCCGAAACAAGAGTCATGATTATTAATTTTAATAATTTGTATACACTCCACGAGAGTATTATGTCTTTGTGCATTTGTTTGTAACACCCGAAAGTAAGAGAGATAGACCCATTGTTAATTATACCGATCGACTTAGAATCACTTTTTGAATCGATTTAGCAATGTCCGTCTGTCTGTCTGTCCGTCCGTCCATCTATTCTTGTAATCACGATACAGGTCGCAATTGTAGCCAGAACCAAATGAAACTTTGCACAACGAAGTTTTTCGGGATAAGAACGACCGCCATTTAATTTGAAGAAAATCGGTTCAGATTTAGATATAGCCCCCATACGAATTTCACTCCCGATTTGACACTTTTCACTCTAGATACCACATATTACAACAGATTTTCTTCAAAATTGGCAAAACATCTTATATTCCAACTAGAAACACCTGTGGTAAAAATGGATCAAATCGGTTCAGATTTATATAGCTCCCATACAAATTTCGCTCCCGATTTGACTTTTTCCGCTCTAGAAACCACATATTGTATCAGATTGTCTTCGGATTTGGCAAAACATCTTATATTTCAACTAGAAACACCTGTGGTAAAAATGGGGCAGATCGGTTCAGATTTATATATAGCTCCCATACAAATTCGCTTCCAATTTGACTTTTTTCGCTCTAGAAACCACATATTTTAACAGATCATCTTCAAATTAGGCGAAA
The DNA here is from genome assembly GCA_947397865.1 of Polietes domitor. Lineage (NCBI taxonomy): Eukaryota > Metazoa > Arthropoda > Insecta > Diptera > Muscidae > Polietes > Polietes domitor. The sequence continues at coordinate 206,639,052 of OX377618.1, forward strand.
TATATTATATTTGTCCTAGAAACACCCATAGTGGAAATGGGTCAGATCGGTTCAGATTTACATATAGCTCCCATACGAATTTCACTCCCGATTTTAATCTTTTCACTCTAGATGCCATATATTACAAGAGATTTTCTTCAAAATTGGCAAATCATCTTATATTTCAACTGGAAACACCTGTGGTAAAAATGTGTTAGATCGGTTCAGATTTATATATAGCTCCCATACAAATTTCGCTACAGATTTAACTTTTTCCGCCCCAGAAACTACGAATTTTCACCGAATTTCTTCAAAGTGAACATAATACCTTATATTTGAACTGGAAGAACTTATTGTGAAATTTAGTCACATTTTTCCATGTTTGTATATAGCCCCGATACAAATATTCTTATCGATTTGACAAATCGAACCAGGTCGTATTAGCCTATTCTTCCCGTTTTCACTTTTTTACCGAGTTGGACTGTATTCGGTTGGAAAGTGGAGTGTATCATGTAGTCGGCCCCGCCCGACTTTAACGTTTCCTTACTTGTTTTGTTATTAATTCTAATAATCTCAAGGCGTTGTAGTATCTTTCTCTCTTGCACGTACTAAAATCTTTCTCTGGCACATAACGAGTAAAATCACGTAGATCCATTGTTTGAAGTTTTAGTTCATGCAAAAAATCACTTGTAGAGTTTCCAAATTATTATTTTTTTCCTGGACATCTTTAAAAAATACATATATTATGTTGTCATAAACTTTAGACTAAAACAAGTAAGGTTAAAGTCGGGCGGGGCCGACTATATGATACACTCCACTTTCTATCCGAATACAATTCAATTCGGTGAAAAAGTGAAAACGGGAAGGTTTTTTGTATGCTGTAAATATATGTGCTTGACAAAAAATGTTAAATCGGAAAGGACATTTATATGGGGGTATATTGAAACCTGGAACGAAACAGGTGAAATATAATATGTATAGTTCAGCAAAAATCGGTTAAACATTTGGGAGTAACATTTGTATTTGGCCTATATCTAAATCAGATGCAATCTTACCCACTTTCACCATAGGTTTTTTAGATGGATTATAAGATGTTGTGCCCAATTTAAAGAAAAACGGGTACAATGTGTGGTTTCTAAAGCGAAAAAAGTCAAATCGGAAGCGAAATTTGTATGGGGGCTATATCTAAATCTGAACCGATCTTACCCACTTTCAGCATAGATATTTCTAGTTAGATTATAAGGTGTTAAGTAAAGGTTGAAGAAAATCGGGTACAACATGTGGTTTCTAGAGCTGCAAGAGTCAAATCGGGAACGACATTTGTATGGGAGCTATATTTAAATCTGAACCGATCTTACCTTCTATCTGCATAGGTGCATCTAGTTGGATTATAAGATGTTGTGCCAAATTCAAAGAAAATCGTGTACAATATGTGGTTTCTAGAGCAGAAAATGTCAAATCGGGAGCGACATTTGTATGGGGTCTATATCTAAATCTAAACCGATTTGCCTCAAATTAAATAGCGTTCGTCCTTCATCCACAAAACTTATTTGTGCCAATTTTTGTTAAGATCGGATTAAAATTGCGACCTGTATTTTGATTACAACAATAGATGGACAGACAGGCGGACATTGATAAATCGACTCAGAAAGTGATTCTAAGCCGATCTGTATAATAAACGATGGGTCTAACTCGTTTCCTTATGGGTGTTACAAACAAATGCACAAAGGATTGGTGTAGTGTAGCATCCACCATTATTTAGGTTTTATTTATTTAAAATAGTGACCAGTTGCAATATGGACTTTCACAATTACCTTTTTTGTGGTGAAAACTTCAACTTTTGTTGTCATTCTTGTTTGAAATTACCTTAAAATCACACCAAGACTCTTTTCCATTTCATTCTACTCCTTCCATTTTTGCGATATCTCATCCTTACATCTCACATTCCTAATAACATCTGTCAAGATACAACATGTGCCACATCTTGTACTGCAATGGCGTTAAGACACTCCTGTAGTGGTGGTTGTGGCGGTGCTGTCATGAGTGCCTTTGGACTGCCTTGCCTTTTGTTAGTGCCGAGTACGTGGCTGGCAGTTCGTATTGGAAACGTAGCACATAAATTATAATAGGAGACACTTTCTTGAATGCGTGTAGAAAAATTTCCGGTTTGTTAATTTTAACTCCATATAGACCTCGCCTTACTTACATACCTACATACATCCATCTCCACGTGCATGTCCCAGTGTATTCCTTAAGTTTTTGTGATCACGCTGTGTTTGCTTTAAACATTACCTATGAATGTTGAAGTATTTGCAGCGATTTGTTCCACCAGATTTTCGTATGTTTTTCCATCTCAGTTTTCCACAAGTGATTTCTGTTACGCATACATCACAGTTGGATACAAACACTTCGCTGTAGACATGCAACAGGAAATTTAGTTTCGTTTGTTTTCCTTACAAATTTTCATATATGACTGCTACGCATTTGTTAGTCGTTCGTTTTGGTTTTACCAGTGAGCAGACAAACAAATGTTCGTGAGTAGTCTGTTTAAGTGTATATGTGTTGTATGCATATACATATGTATGTAAGGAATGAAGCAGGTGTAAATCGAAGGTATTTTGCGCCCGCAAACAAACAACTTGTCTGAGGTAAAATAATTCAATCTTATCAAGGAAATTTTCAATCCTCAGATGAATCTTTATAAAAAATTGCTGAATTGTTACACTATGCAACAAAAAATTTTCGAAGGGCATGTATAACATTTTCACATATATTTTAGCTTTCCAAACTCAAAAACGACATTAAAAACTGTTTATGGAAATTCTTGTTTTGATTATTTTTAATAAAAATCCACTTTTCGGCAAAGGTGTCTTTAACATTTGCACGTTAATTTTGCATATATATGTTATATGTTCAATCAAAGGTACTTATGACGACTTCAAATGTTGCCAATTTGGGAAAAGTCTCCCAAGAATTGAAAATAAAATCGTTAAAGAAAACGGCGTTAAGTTCGGCCTGCCGAACTTTATATACCATTCACCATGGATTACATTCCACAAAGGCTGTCAATTTTCGAGAAGTGCAGTAACAGTACAGGAACATAATATATATATAGTCAAATCACAAGAAATAAAAATATTTAAACAATAAATATAAAATTTTAATTTATTTAAATCATATAAGACAAGAATATCAATATGTTTATTAGGATGGGTCACGAAAATAAATTGCAGCGGTCACCCCCCAGAAATGAAGATTGGGTCTTCAAATAATTTCGTCATTGGGTCAAACAATCTGCGAGCTATACGCTCCTGAAAACACCTCTAAAAATTACGTTTTTCCCGTATAATTTTTTATGTTGCATTTTTGTCCCACATTTTTTCTGAATTAATATAACCTTGGAAGCACTTTAAATAGAAATTTGTATTCTAGTCTTGGAATAACTCATTGCTCATATATAGTGATTTTTTGTGTTTTTTCAAGCTGACAGCTAAAAACTGGAAACATTTTGTAAGAGGTTTTATGAAAAGTAAATAGAATAATAGAATATCTTTTGAATGATGCATAAATGATGAATGTTGGACGAAAAATGACGTCACTGACTCCAAGTTTTTAAAATAATTTAATTCAGGGCCAAATTTTCCAAACTCTTTTTACAAAAATGAACGCTGCGGCGTCAATTTCCTTCCGATGTTCATCATTTGAAAGGTATTTACTGGCGCTATTTATTTTTTATTTATTATTTATTTTTAATACTAACACCAAATACAATTTTTTTTCAGTTGTCACAATGAAAAACAACAAAAAGTTACTCTAAAGGTCCAATAAGTTACTCTAAGACAAGAATCAACATTTATATTTAAAGTGCTTTCAAGGGGCTATTATTTCAAAAAAATGACAAACTATTTGATACAAAACAAGTAAGAAGGCGTTAAGTTCGGCCGGGCCGAATCTTATATACCCTCCACCACGGAGTGCATTCCATAGTATTACCAGCAGATTAAAGTAAGTCGACTTTACATAGAAGCACAGTACCATATTACGAAAATTGTGATATTTTTATGCACATTACTATATTTGTTTACTATTTCAAACTATAATGTATACTTATGCGCACTGTTTAAAATCGACTACTATATATAAATAAAATGCTAAAATTGCCTAAATATTAGGCGATTGTCAGTCGCCATTAGAAAGAAGCATTTCCAGATACAGACAAAGTGATAAGAAAAGTATAAATTTTAAAGATATCCCCATTCTCCGCCCAAACGTACAAATTTCGAAAAAACCCTTTTTCGAGTCTTCATAGTCAGAATGTATACACCGAATTTCATGATTTCGACTTCAGCAGTTTGGTAGGTTCCATTTTTATCCCTCTTTTTAATTATATCCCTTAAAAGTACGAATTTCGAAAAATCCCTCTATTTTACGTGTTTATGCAATTAGAGGGATGTACACACCGAATTTCATGATTCTAGCTGTTGCCGTATCATTGGTACCATATTTTATCCCTTTTTGTCCCACTTCGCCCGCTAAAACTTTTATTTTCTTTGTGGTGCTTCCAAGCTACAAGAGGAATGTCCGCAACAAATTTTAACTGTATGAAAATAAGAAATTTAATTTATAAGCCAAGGCTACCAATATTTGTATACTATATAATGGATATAATACTTCAATTCATAAAGTAAATATAAGGGAGCAATCATAAATACCCTAAATATTGGGGATAGAGAGTGCACTTTCAGCTACAGTCGATTGGTTGGTTGTATTTCCATCCTATTTTAATTTCAAAAGTATAAATTTTGAAAATACCTTATCTATCACGTACGCAATATAAGACAACTTCATGATTCTATCATTTTTTGTTGTAAAAGCAACAAAATAAAGTACGAACTTGGAAAAAAATATTTTACGTGGCTATGCAGTCAGAGGAATGTATACTCCGAATTTCATGACTCTATCAGCGGCCATTTTGTTGGTACCATTTTTATCCCCTTTTTCCAATTTTGCCCCCTCAAGAGTACGACTATCTAAAATCTCTATCTACACAATTGGCGGGACGTACTCATTGAATTTAATCATTCTAGCTGTATTCGTTTAGTTGGTACTATTTTTATCCCCTGTAGCCATTGTATCCATTGAAAGTACGAATTTGGAAAAAACGTTTTATTTTTCGTGTCTACGCAGTCAGTGGAATGTATACTCCGAATTTCATTATTCTAGCTGCTGTCATTTGGTAGGTACTATTTTTATCGCCTTTTTCCATTTGAACCCCAAAAAGTACGAATTTTGGAAAGTTCTTTTATTTTACGTGTCTACGCAATCAGAAGAATGTATATATCGAATTTCATTATTCTAGGTGCAGCTGTTAGGTTGGTACTATTTTTATCCCTCTATCCCCATTTAACCCCTTAAAAGTACGAATTTAGAAAAAATACTTTTATATTATGTATCTACTCTATTAGAGGAATGTACACGCAAAATTTCGTGTTTCTATCTGTTGTCGTTTGATAGGTACCATTTTTATCTCTTTTTGTCCCTTTTCGCCCCCTACAAATAGAAATCACTCTATGGTGCCCTTTTATGCTATAGAGGGAATGCTCATTGCAAATATCAACTAAATACAGCTAATAAAGGGTGATTTTTTAAGAGCTTGATAACTTTTTTTTTAAAAAAACGCATAAAATTTGCAAAATCTCATCGGTTCTTTATTTGAAACGTTAGATTGGTCCATGACATTTACTTTTTGAAGATAATTTCATTTAAATGTTGACCGCGGCTGCGTCTTAGGTGGTCCATCCGCTTAGTCCAATTTTGGCATTTCCACGTTTTTGAGTAACAGAGACCCAATTGGTGCGAACGGCGACGAATCGAAAATTGGTGGTCATCATTAACACTGGCCGATACAGCTGCGATATTTTCTTCAGTTCGCACTCTACGTAAGCGTGTTGGTGGTTTAATGTCCAACAATGTAAATTTGGTGCGAAATTTAGTCACAATAGCCCGAATAGCCGCTTCAGTGGGTCGATTAAACTGACCATAAAATGGAAGCGCGCAATGAACTTTCTTAACAGAGCACGCATTTTGATAATAAAATTCAATAATTTGCAAGCGTTGTTCGTTTGTAAGACGATTCATGATGAAATGTCAAAGCATACTGAGCATCTTTCTCTTTGACACCATGTCTGAAATCCCACGTGATCTGTCAAATACTAATGCATGAAAATCCTAACCTCAAAAAAATCACTCTTTATGTTCAAAAACCATGCTGAAATTCTCTAAATATTAGGGGTATTTTCAGTCCTTGTGGGGGAAAAAATTTTCCCTCTGGGCCGATTTCGTCCACTTTCAATCCCAACCGATCTACAACCATAAGACACATTTAGGAAAAATTTGAACCTCCTAGCTCATTTCGTTCGGCCGCTATCGTGCTTTCAACAGACAGACGGACATGGGCATATCGTCTTAGAATTTTACCACGACCCAGAATATATATACTTTATGGGGTCTCCGATGAATATTTCAAGGTGTTACAAATGGAATGACAAAGTGAATATACCCCCATCCTGGATGTGGAGGGTATAAAAATTACACTAGAAAAACAGGATTTTTAGGGTTATTTTAAGTAGCGTTTTGCTCATCATTAAACAATCCAAATTTTATTTTCGTGGAGTGACTGGAAATTGTTTTTCCATTCGTGTGGACGGCGATCCAGCCTAATGTTTTTACTATGTATATCAAAATAATACTTTAAGTTAATTCAAAAAGTAAATATAAGACAGTAATCTTCAAAAAACTTCAATACCGTAAATATTGGCGGATGATGGGTGCATTTTCAGTTACAGCCGGTTGTATTTTCATCCAATTTTAATTCCAATTCCAAGTACAATTTTTGAAAATCCATTATCTCTCACGTACATATTGCAAGAGAACCTAACTTCATGATTGTACTCATTTTTGTCGTAAAACCAAAATCTTTTTATTTTGTGAGTCTATGCAGTCAGAGGTATTACATGATTCTAGCTGCATTTATATCCCCTTTTCCCCATTTTACCACTTAATAGTGCGACTTACAAAAGTCTCTTTATTTTACGTGTCTACGCAATAAGATGGATCTACACACCGAATTTCATCATTCTAGCTGTGGCCATTTCGTTGGTACAGTTTTTATCCCCTTTTTACAATTTAACACCTACAAGTACGAATTTGGAAAAATCAAATCAATCAAATCAATCATTATTTTATGTATCTACGCGATCAGAGGAATGTATACACCGAATTTCATTATTCTAGGTTCAGCCGTTTAGTTGGTACCATTTGTATCCCTCTATTCCCACTTTACCCCTGAAAAGTACGAATATGGAAAGAATAATTTTATATTATGTATCTACTCATTTAGAGGAATGTACACACCGATCTTCGTGTTTCTAGCTGTTGGCATTTGATATATACAATTTTTTCTCTTTTTGCCCCATTTCACCCCCTGTGAATAATAATGACTTTATGTTGCACGTTTCTGTTATAAGAGGAATGCGCATACCCAATATCAAGTAAATTTAGTCAGACATATTGAAAAAAACATGCTTAAATTCTCTAAATAATAGGTATATTTTCAGTGCTTATGAGGGAAAAATTGCTCCCTTTGGTCCAATTTTGTCCAGTTGCAATACCAACCGATCTACGACTATAAGACGCATTTTTGGTACATTTTGACCTCCTAGCTTCTTTTGTTTAATTGCTAGCGCGCTTTCAAAAGACGGATGGAAATGGCTAGATCTTAGAATTTTATGGCGATCAAGAATATATATACTTTATAGGGTCTCACATTAATATATTCCCATCCTGCGGTGGTGGTTATGAAAAATAGAAGAAAATTGTTTTTTTATTTTTTAATAGCTGACATTCTATCGAAGAAAACAGTGTCTACAGATAAATGTAGAAGTTATGAAACGCTCAAAAGATCCTTTACAAATGAGATAACAGAATATGTCAAAATGAATTCACACTATCGTATGAGTGTATAGTATAGTATAGTATAGTTCCGGCGCCCCTGCGCTTTTGCAAATGCTAAATTCGGCCCTGCTTTGACGTATCTGATTTGTAATTTGTTACATATTACGAGAATATGGAATAGATATTTAGGCGAATATGTGTGGTACGTGTTATAGGCAGTCCTCTTATCTATCTCATCCAAATTGTGTGCTCCCCTATCGTGCGTGTTTGGGTGTTTTTCGTTAATGTTACAAATTCAATTAGTTAATGCCGCATTATCTTTAACAACATCTCTCTCGGCGCGATGCCAGTGGTTAAGATATCAACTTAAGGCGAAGTAATCTACATACTCACTCGTACATTCACGCGAGTATGTCTGCTGCGAATTCTTGTCTACGTGTGTTAGAATCGTCTCCACGTTAGGTGTATCCTCAAATTATTTCAATTATTTACATTTTAGAATGATTTCAAAGGAATCATTGTAAAATGACGTTTGGGTTGTATATATATATATATATGATAATAGTGCAAGCTCAGAATGTTTGGTAATCATTTAATTTACATGTTGTAATGGCTTTATTTTTATCAACTAAATATTTGGATAATTGTTTTTAGAAATCTGTAATTGAACCCCAGAAAGGAGAGAATAAACTCAGGTGTAGCTGTCTGCGTCAAATAATGCAAAACAGTGTACACATTTAATTTTTAATACTTTAGGAATAAATTTGTAAACTTCATAAATAAAATTTTCAAATAGAATTTATAAATTGATTTTTCGCAAGTGAATTGGACCGATGTTGCAAATAGGACAACTTTGTCCCTAGAAGGTCTCTGGTTCCAATCGTGGCTCGGGTAAATACTTTTCAGACACTCCACTCAGACACTCATTATGTCTTTGTGCATTTGTTTGTAACAAAAGGAAACGAGTTAGACCCATCGTTTATTATCGGCTTAGAATCACTTTTTAAGTCGATTTAGCAATGTCCGTCTATCCATCTATTGTTGTAATCAAAGTGCAGTACAATTATTGCCACTCTTAACAAACATTGGCACAGGTAAGTATTGTAGATCAAGGACGGACGGTATTTAATTTGCAGCAAATCGGTTAAGATTTAAATATAGCCATCCCATACAAATGTTGCTCCCGATTTGACTTTTTCCTCTATATCCACATATTGTACCCGATTTTCTTTAAATTTAGCTCAACATCTTATAATACAAATAGAAACATATGTAATAAAAGTGGGTAAGATCGTTTCAGATTTAGATATAGCCCACATAAAGGGTGTTTTTTATTGGGGTATAGAACTTTAAGTTGGCATCACTTTTTTAACTGGCGGCCATTTTGTCAGCTGTCCAGTGATTAATAGTTAGTTTGGTTTGCCATTTCATCATGAACAGGTTGACAAAAGAACAACGCTTGCAAATCGTGCAAATTTATTTCGAAAGTAATGGTTCAGTTCGCGAAGACGGACATTGGACAATGACATAATTCTCTCGTGGAGTGTATAAAAAGCGGAGCATTATTATGATTATTTCCATGAAATGGAACATTGAGTGCCGTTGGAAAGATTTTTTGAGTGTCAATGTCTTTTTTTACATAAATGTCGATAGGAAACAAACAAACATTAACGCTTTCATTGTAGTAATTATAAATACTTATCAGTTGTCATAAAATACAAAAAAAATGAACTGGATAAAGTGAACAAGGCTTGCACTAATTATTTCACTCGACACAGACTGCTCTGTACTTTAAAAAGAAATCATGAAAGATCGATATAGCCCACATACAATTTGATTTGACTTTTTCTTGAAATAGAAGTGTATCACACCGGATGATGTTTTGATATAGTATCAATGTCAGGCCTATAGTATAAATACAGCTTTGGTTTGGAATAGAAACAAAAAACAAATATTCTTTCATGTTGATTATTTGAATTGTTTTTGCTAAGAAATATTCCGCTCTCTAAAATAGTTTTCACATCACGTCATAATTATCGCTTGAGCGCGGTCCATAAGTAAATGACATTTATTGGATCTTGCCAAAGATAAGGCAAATGATTGAAACTCGAAATCGTTATCTTGAAATCTAATACTAAATTATGACTTTGTTTATTAAAATTCAGTAGCTTATCAAATCGTATCATTTTGATCTTGTTAACTTGTTTGGAAGTAAGCAGATTGAGATAAAGACTGAAGTCGAATATGGTCGACTCTATTATACTACGCTACACTCTTGTGTGAAATTATATGTTAACAATACCAACAACATAAACAAGGTTTGATGATATTCAAGTATTTACCAATTAAATCCGGGATTTCAAGGGAAGAATAAGCTTGTGGTGACATTGCTTGAGTACATACAATAGCCTACTAGATATTTGTGTAAAAAATAAATAATCATTTTAAGTAGTGAATAAAGACATAAATAAATTTAATTTTAATCAATTTTTACTTGAATTTCTGAGACTGGCTGCGGGTGGCACCTTTTGGACATATTGGGTTGTAATACCTTCCACCACAGAGAGTAGCACAATTAAGAGTCATAATGACGTCTCTTCATACAAAAGCTATATACTTTCACACATTTTAAAAATATTTCTTTTCTATTTTATTGTTTTTTTTTTTTTTTCAAATTCGAGTGTCATTCTCTGCCATACGTTACAATGACTTTCTCGGAAGTGTCACAACCACAGTTTGTAATGAAGACACAATAGCAACATGCTGGACTTTACCCAGGTATGTCTGTCGGTTTGAATGTATTGCACTGATTTTTGTTTTATTTTGACAATACCTTTCAACGTTCAAGTGCTTTGAATGGAATGTTTAGCTTTTATGCTTCACTTCCCGACACACACACAAAAGGTAAATCCAATCATTCACATACTATGAGTACTTTGTGTGCACTTATACGGACATATTATTTTACGAGTACTTTGGAAATATGAAAAAAATTAATGAGGTATTTATCGGTATATTAATAATGACATAAAACAAATTTCAAAAGGTGTATCATTAGAGTGTCAAGAGGTGGTGTGCCGTGTTTTAATAACCAAGCATCATGACTAGACTATATTCACTTAAATCTACAATAGTATTAGTTGAATTAATTATTAATAAATAAAAAGCTAGGAAATAAAAATTTAACTATTAGCTCAAATGGAGTCTTTAGTATATTCCGTAAGAAGTCACGTTTAACGTGTATATACTTTTATATATTCCCTCAACCAAGGTACTATGTCTTTGAACATTTGTTTGTAACACCCAAAGGAAGTAATATAGAACCCTATGTCATTCTGTCCACGCTTTTAAAATATAAATTAGTTTGGACTAGTTGCAGCGGAGAAAATCTCTAAGATTGACAAGATAGAAATCATTCACTTTGCATATTTCCTGCTTGTTAATATGGTGGTCCAGTATCCTGGCTTCGGTAACTTTTTTATACCATAGTAACACCTTGAAATATCGAACTGAGACCCTCCAAAGTATATCGAGGGCTTATATCCCAAAGTGGATATGAAACATTTTTTTCGAAAATGAGGTTTTGACGCCAAAAAATTCTGTAATACATTTTTTTCTAAAGCCAAATCCAAAAGTGGATATAAACCATTTTCTCGAAAAGGAGATTTTGACGCCAAACTATTCTGTGATAAATTTTTTTCTAAAGCGATTTATTCAAATATTTCTGATTTGGCTATACGCTCACACTTTAGTGGAGAGTATTTACATAAAAATAATATAAATAAAATAGTTGAAGTAGCATATAAGGTTGTAATTTTTTACAACAATTTTTTTTAAATTTTTTTCTAGATTTAGGGTATATCTTACTTCAAATTCCATCATTTCGCCGTTAATAACATTTTACTTTCCAAAAATAAATGAATAGGATAAATGTTGGCCGTAAAGTCAAAAATTGTGAATAGTGTATTGAGAAAGACCCGCGTAAGTTTTTATCATATTTAAAATACCAAAATATATTTTTGTCATATGATTGCTAACTTCATGGGGAATAGTTGTGTCAGAAAAATTAAAATATAAGCAATTGAAACCACGAATTTGGGATTTTTCAACAATTGCAGCGATTTTTGCGACTGACTACATATATGTTACAAGCGAGATTGGTTCTCAATAAACTAACAACAATTCAGCCGGATACGTTGGCTAGATCTCACGAAAATCAAAAAACAAAAATGTCATGTATTAAAATCATTTTAGCCATATTTGCCGCTAAAATTGTGATTTTCCAAGAATATGCAATTTGTATTTTTTGCCGTGCCCTACCACAATATCCACTTTTTTGTAAAATAAAATTGAAAAAGGGATACAATTGTACCAATTTAATGGATGAAGCTGGAATCCTTAAATTCAGTGTGTACATCCCAGAAAATGCGTTTTATACACAACATTGCCAAAATTTCATTAGAAACGTTACGAGTTTAATGGCTATGTGCTTATTTCAACACTCATAGTATTAAATTTGTATACCCTACACCACTTCGGGGACTGGGGTATTATAAGTTAGTTTCGCGCCAAATGTTGGTAACACCAAGAAATAATCGAGCTAAACCCACCTTTAAGTATACGGATCGGCTTAGAATCACCAGCTGAGTCGATTTAATGATGTCTGTCTGTCCGTCCGTCCGTCTTCTGTCCATCTAAGCTTGTTCGCACTCTACAGGTCGCAATTGTTGTCCGATTGTCATGAAACTTGACACAAGTTATTTTTTCTGGCCAAGGACCATCGGTATTGAATTCGGTTCAGATTTAGATATAGCCTCCATACAAATGTCGCACCCGATTTGACTTTTTCCGCTTTAGAAACCACATATTTTACCCGATTTTCTTTAAATTTGGTACAACATCTTATAATCAAACTAGAAACACCTATGGTGAAAGTGGGTAAGATCGGTTCAGATTTAGATATAACCCTCATACAAATGTTGCTGCCGAACGTTTATCCGATTTTGGCCAAACTTTACATATTATATTTCACCAATAAACATACATGGTGAATGCGGGTCACATCGTTCCAGGTTTCAATATACCCCCATACAAATGTCCTTTAAAATTTAGATTTAAAATTTTTTGTCAAACACATACATTTACATGATGCAAAAATCCTTCCCGATTTCACCTTTTTACCGAATTGAATTGTAATGAGATAGAAAGTCCGTCCGTCTTTAGCCTTTCCTTACTTGTTTGGGAGATGTCCATACTTTGGTATAAGCCAAATGGGGCCCCATTCTGATCTATTACAGCTCTAGATCTTACATCGTATCTTCATCAAATTTTGCATATCATGATATTTTTCAACTAGGAATACCTACCGTGAATGAGAAATATATAGACCCACGTTTTGGACCAGGCCCAAAATGTTGTTATAGGCCCCATTTTGAAATGTCGGTCCGATTCATCCTATTACTACTGTATAATTTGTATTTGTCTGTCGGATAATTGAATCAATTACCATATTGTTAACCATATTCGTTAAATATGACTAAAGATGAATTTATAGTAACTGTATAATTTATATGAACTACATGAAATTGCTCCCATGAAATACCTGGGTTTAGTAATCAAAGCGAGGTACATACGCAGGGAGTAATTTAACAATTTTGTTTTATGAAATATGAAATGTTTATGAAAAAATTGTATGAAACATTTCATGTTATTTATGCATTTTTCATACATATTAGGAAAAAATGCACTAAATTTATGAAAAACATTTTATGAAATCGCTTCATAAGTATTATGAAGGAAAATTCTTTCAATATAGCCACGTAGAATAAATTCGTACTTTTAGAGGGTAAAATGGGAGAAAGGGGATAAAAATGGTACCAACCGAATGGTCATCTGATGTATTGACTTGCATAATAAAAAGATTTTTCCAAATTTGTACTTTGTTTTGCATTTGTTACGGTAAAAATGAGTAGAATCATGAAGTTAGGTTATCTTGCACTGCGTACGTGAGACATAATGGATTTACAAAATTTGTACTTTAGGAATTAAAATATGAAAATGCACCCAATATTGGGTATTTAAGTTCTTTTGAAGATTGCTGCCTTATATTTACTTTTTGAATTGACTAGAAGTATTGTTTATATATATATATTAGAATGGCTTCAAAATAAAAGTTGTGGATGTTCTCAGTTAAAATGAAAGATTGGTTCGTTTTATGTGTTCTCCCAAAAAATTTCGCTTTTATCATTGTCCGTTCGTGAGCTGGACGCGTTCAAAGTAACCTCTATAAATCAGGTTTTTCTTGAATAAAAGTCACGGTGAGAATGGTATTTAGAAAAAACCTGCTAGAAATGGTCCTGCAGATGGTCCGAGTCTTATGAAACCATATTAAAAACATTTTATTTAAACCAGAATAGAAGGTCGAATTTTAACATTTTTGTGCAATTTTTGTTGCATTTTTTATAAACCACAATAACTTCCATATCTTTAGTTCGATTTGTGTTTTTGTTGGATCGTTGAAGAGTTATTGATCACCAACTGCTATTTTTATAACTTCCTAACCCATTAAGGGCCGACAATTGTTTTCTAACTGTTGGTTCTCAGTGGGTTAAATCTGATGTAAAAAGTGAAATATGGGATTTTTTGCATCCTAAACACATTCTAGTCTTAAAAAAGCTAATTAACTAAATGTCCACTAAATTTCCTACGATTTGCGTTAAAGTCTCACTACTTTTTTTTTTAAACTAACATTTTACAAATGTCAAATATAATCCTGAAAATATAAAACAATATTAATGTTATTCTACCTTTCAAAGTTAAAGTAATCGGTAGTACAAAATGTAAATGACCCACCCTATACAGTGAATTTTTTTAAATAGCTGCCATAGAATATTGCCTCCCATTTTAACCTTTGACCGTTCTACAAGTCTCTTATTATGTGCATACTATAGGTTCCTACCAACAAACAAATTTTTGTCATACCAAAAAAATTAGCCCTATTTACTTTCTTGAGTAGAGTTATAACAATTGTCTCAAGTTATTTACTTAGGCTTCTGAATGTTTATTATTTTTCCAAATAATTCGTTCATATTACTTTTGGTGACACAAGTGGTACTTGACTTGATCGTAAAGTACCCATCGTGTGTCCACTGCAAGTTTTTGTTATACAACACTAAAAGAAGAATTCCAACAACAGCCACAAATCACCCAGTTGTGTTAAGTGGTTGCCCAATACACATATCTCAGTTTGAAGAGGTATTGAGATGAAATAAGAAATGAAATGAAAATATTCAAAAGTGAAGTCGGTGAGTCAAGCAAACGAAAATATAGTTATATTGATATCTTAATAACTTTCCGGCGCTTTGAATGAATGTACAGAGCACATGGACAGTGGTCGACCGAATTATTTTGGCGCTATTGATTTTTTTGAATAAGACAACTGAACCTGTGCCAGTGTAACGTTTTTTGGTTTCTATTGTCATAATATTGTTGTCCGATACTGTACATACAAAGTTGAACGTTCTGCTGTTTGCTCATGCAAGAAATGCCCATGACGATGAAGAAGCTGTAGCTGAAAATGATGACGATTACGATGTTGTCGATGATTATAAAGAAAATTTACTTGAAATTTAATACCGAAACTGTTGTGGCAGACAGCTGCGTTCTGCTGCCACAGTCTCAGTCTTTCAATGAAATGAACGACCGTTCATATTCACAATAAGATCAATGCAATTTGCTCTCATACAAGTACACAGCTCTGTACATCTGCTTGAACACACATACTTTATGATTAACACTTGTTTAGTTCTATAAATACATACATCGATAAGTATGCAACATGTAGCATGTTGTCTAGAATGTTCTACAGAGCAGCTACATTAAACTGGGTCATGGTCCATACAAGAGTAGAATGCACAATTCTTAAATGATAGACAATATTTAACTGTTCTACAAAAAACATTCGTAAGCTAGAACACTTTGAAACCCAAATGAAAACTCGTTCTTTTTAATTATATAGCTTTTGGTAATGGTCAGAATGTCAGGGTTCTATACACCATCCACCATGAAATGATAACACGATTTTCTAAATCAATTAATAAATATTTGAAATATCTGGGACTAATCAAAATTAACACTGAAAATCAAGAAGTGGAGTTAGTCATTCTTATGTATGAGCCCTCCTTATACTTATGATTAGTTAAACATCGCAAGGCACGGAAAGCATAAATCATCGACACTGATTTGAATACAATGCAGATGATATGATTTCAAATTCAAATATGCGGAAACGATTGTTTTCCAGCTGAACGGTTACAGCCAGTGCCATTTGCAATTATAATTTATTCAGGAATTGCTTGAAAGTCTGCTACTGGGAATTCGTTTAAGGTATCGCTACCAACATGTTATCCCATTTGTGTGGTGTCTTTGCCTATTTGATAAAGTAATAAAGAGGTAGTAGGCAATTCGTTAACGGCCACCATAAAATACATCTTTGCTACTGTGTAATACATCGAAGGGAGGGAATGTGCATTTTGGCCGGTTTTATAAAAATGTCATTGTGTCGATGCATATTTGTTAATACAAAATGAATTAATTACCGCTTCGTGGATCCGCCCTTTTTAATGTTGACACTATCGGCTTTTTGTCACTGCTTCGATGTCGGTGTTATCACTTTTAACTCATTTCGATGTGGTAATCTTCAAAGTATTATCCAACATAGGATGGGGAGATATTCAATTTGTCATTAAGTTTGTAAAACATAGAAATGTCCATCAAAAAACCTATAGAGTATAAAAACTCATGAATTCATGCATTTTTGTGGTAAAAGAGCCATTTCATGCCAAACTGTACGATTATTGACATTACTAGATTGGGTTGTTTCGAAAGTATTCCTCTCATAAATATATTTTGTATCTATTTCTAGAAGAAAAGATAACAAATATTATTTTTTTCATAATCAAGTAAGAAATACTTGATCGATTTCAATGTCCTATACCTTGTTTTAAAGGTATTTTGATTTTTTCCAATTTGTTTATTACATTAATTTGAAATGTTCAGTGTTGTTCATATGCGTGTTTTATGGACTGTATGGGTTCGAAAGTGTTGAAACAATGGGTTCTATTTTTTACGATTTTTATACACTCCACGAGAGTATTATGTCTTTGTGCATTTGTTTGTAACACCCAAAAGGAAGTATACCAATCGACTTAGAATTACTTTCTGAGTCGATTTAGCAATGTCCGTCTGTCCATCTATTGTTGTAATCAAATTACAGGTCGCAATTATAGTCCGATCTTAACAAAAATTGGCACAAATAAGTTTTGTGGATCAAGGACGAACGCTATTTAATTTGTCGCTCCCGATTTGACATTTTCCGCTCTGGAAACCCCATATTGTACTCGATAATTTTTAAATTTGGCACAACATCTTATAATCCAACTAGAAACACATATGCAGAAAATAGGTAAGATCGGCTCAGATTTAGATATAGCCCCATACAAATGTCGCTCCCGATTTGACATTTTCCGCTCTAGAAACGACATATTGTACCCTTATATTCTTTAAATTTGACACAATATCTTATAATGCAATTAGAAACACCTATGCAGCAAGGCAGTAAGATCGGTTCAGATTTAGATATAGCCCCATACAAATCTCGCTCCCGATTTGACATTTTCCGCTCTAGAAACCCCATATTGTACTCGATTTTCTTTAAATTTGGCACAACATCTTATAATCCAACTAGAAACACATATGCAGAAAATAGGTAAGATCGGTTCAGATTTAGATATAGCCCCCATACAAATCTCGCTCCCGATTTGACATTTTCCGCTCTAGAAACCCCATATTGTACTCGATTTTCTTTAAGTTTGGCACAACATCTTATAATCCAACACATACGCAGAAAATAGGAAAGATCGGTTCAGATTTAGATATAGCCCCCATACAAATCTCGCTCCCGATTTGACATTTTCCGCTCTAGAAACCCCATATTGTACTCGATTTTTTTTTTAATTTGGCACTACATCTTTTAATTCAACTAGAAACACCTATGCAGAA
Source organism: Polietes domitor (assembly GCA_947397865.1). NCBI lineage: Eukaryota > Metazoa > Arthropoda > Insecta > Diptera > Muscidae > Polietes > Polietes domitor. The sequence goes on from OX377618.1 coordinate 206,657,043, forward strand.
AGTGGTTAAGATCGATTCAGATTTAGATATAGCCCCCATACGAATTTCACTCCCGATATAACTCTTTCCACTTTAGATACCACATATTACAACAGATTTTCTTCAAATTTCGCAAAATATCTTATATTTCCACTAGAAACACCCATGGTTAAAATGGGTCAAATCGGATCAGATTTATATATAGCTGCCACACAAATTTCACTCCCAGGTTTTACTTTTCCGTTCTGGAAACCGCATATTTTAATAGATTTTCTTCAAATCTTGGAAAAAACCTTATATTTCAACTGGAAAAATCCATGGTGAGAATGGTGCAGATCGGTTCAGATTTATATATAGTTTCCATACAAATTTCGGTCCCGGCTTGGCTTTTTTAGAGACATCTGTTGATAAAGTGGGTCAGATCGGTTCAGATTTATATATAGCTCGCATACAAATTTCGCTCCCGGCTTGACTTTTTCCGCCCACCAAGTATTTTTTTCAAATTTTTCATAACACGTTATACTTTAACTAGAAGCACCTATGGTAAAAGTTGGTCACTTAGTTCCTAATTTGTATATAGTCCCGATACAAGTATTCTTCTCGATTTGACAAAGTGGGTATATAATAGAATTGTATTCGGGTAGAAGTGGAGTGTATCATATAGTCGGCCCCGCGCGACTATTGCCTTTCCTTACTTGTTTGAATTTGTAACAATAAAGAAAAAAAAACCCTTTCATAAAGGGCATTAAAGGATTAAAATTTTCTACGAAAAAATTGCCCGAAAAATCCAGCGGGGGTCAGCAAAGTTCTAAAGAACGCTCTACACGCTTAAAAGCAAAATTACACGCCAAATTATACAAAACAATTACTAAGGTTAAATTTCGTCCATTCGTTTTTTGTAGATCGATCTTTTTCGACCAAATATGTGAATATTTCGGTAAAGAACGGTAAACAGAAAATACAAATTGGATATTTTTACTAAATTTTCATTTTCACGAGAAATATGACTAAGTTTATCGCTATCTATCCAACGTATCTGGCAGATTTTTTACATGTATCAAAATCATATATCAAAAAATCCCTGATGCAGTTGCATTTATTTCACCTGGGTTCCTGAAACTACTCTGACAAAATGTAAGAAATTTTTTTTCCTTTGCGAATGTACAACAATTTCTCAAGTTTTCTTAAACAAAGTATATACCATTCGAAAAGTGTAAGTTTCTTCTTTTTAAATCCGGTGGGAAATCAATCGATTGGTAATCAACTAAGTAAGAGATTTATAAAAATTTTTAAGTCAAAAATCAAATTTGTTTTGCTCAAGAACACCTTCACGGATAATAGCATCACTTCCCAAGAGTTTGCACGGCATTCTTGTTTGCACTACTATGTAATCATTACATTGCGCATTTAAAGCTCATATATTAATGAAATTGAATAATAAATGGTGATTTTTTGAAAGCTATAGGAAAGATTAAAAAAAAACACATAAAATTCAGAAAAATGTATGAAATCTTTATTCGAATCGATAGTACGGTCCATATAATTTAATGTTTGAAGATTATTTCATGCAAATGTTGACCTTGACTGCGCCTCAAATGGTCCATCCGCTTAGTCCAATTTTGGCATGTCCACGTTTTTGAGTAACAGAGGCCCATTAACACTGGCCGATACAGCTGCGATATTTTGTTCAGTTCGCACCTACGTAAGCGCGTTTGTGGTTTAATGTCCAATAATTTGCAAGCGTTGTTCGTTTGTAAGACGATTCATGGTTTAATTATAGACCAAACTGAAGATGTTTGACAGTGAAACAAAACAAGAAACGAGCGTCAGCTATTTAAACCAGTGTTGCCAAAAAGATAATAGCTAAAAAATCACCCTTCATATATATTTGTTTAAGTACATTTTTCTTTAATTAAAAAAGTATTAACGTATATCGTAGTTTACTTATCTTATTTGGCTTAAAATCTCACAACGTATATCCCAATCAGAATCTCAAATGCCAGATTATATATGATACCTTTGTAGTCATTATAGCAATTCTTTCTCCAGATTACGAACATTAAAAAAAAACAATTTTTTAACAACAAATTCTGGCTCTGCTTTGCTCGAGCAGCGAGTAATATCATCAGAATGCTATGCAAAAATCATAGATTTTCATATTCCTCCGATTTTGATTCCATTCTACTGTAGCAATTACATGTCAAGTGCTAGTATGGACCCAATTTCGAGAAACTTCAGTGTGCTGAATCCGAATCTGTCAACAAAATTATTCCAGCAACTCGCGATTTTGAGATATAATAACCGAAACTTGGTTTTTGGTCATATTTGCGTTAATATTGCGCGAAGTGAAAACACTGAAAATTTTTCGCTTCATCTTAGAGACCTTTCACAATTTTATTTAAACTAATAAAAGAGCTTATTCAATTCGCAAGGCATATCGTTTAAAAATAATACACTTTCTGATTAGAATATCCATACTGTAATACGAAAATGTAAACATTTTAGTAGAGTAGTAAGATATGACACATTTTTAAAATGAATCGCTATTTTGTACCAACAAAAGTTGATCAAGTGGGTCAAGCACTTCGTCTTTATTTTATATATAATTAATTGTACACAGACTTTTAATGTTTAGTGTACTTTTAAGAAATATCCGCAAAATGACACAGAACATTCCAAACAACATGATCCACTTCGCCGATGCTCTGAACGCGTCTATTTCTGCTTTTACCAAATAACCTGTTCCACACGACATGCTAATGAAAGTCTAACTTCTAAACAATGTTGCCGTACAGTGACAATGTTGGGCTTCAGGCGGTTGAACTAATTAGGGGTTTCTACTGAATAACACGTACCTTCAGCTCTGGTGTTTGACAAGTAAATGATTTATATTAAACTTTCTGCGAGGTGTTAAATAATTAAGAACTTGTTAAAAGTATGCCATGATAATTGGATAGCCACATACATATCTGTGCAAATCCTATTGAAGTATTGCGGTCTGATTGTATACCATTCCGCTTCCAACATATTGCGGTGACCTCCGCTCCGCATGTCATGTCTATCGGGTATGCTTGTCCATGTCAACCCTAACATTTTCGTTGTGATTTGTTTTGTCATACAATTTGTTATGTCGCCCGAAATCAAAATATTTAATAAATTGTGCATTGACATGTTGTCGCTTTTATTTTATTTTTATTTTTTTTTGGGACAGGCGAAGTTTAAAACATTTATGTACCACAAATTAAAAACGAGTTTTTCTTCTAACCAATTTACTTTACAATAATGAAGCAATCATTATGCAGATGGATGGCCGGACGGACGGCGGGACGGCTGGACGGCTCCGCATGGAACGGTATGGACCGGTCACTTAAATATTTCTGTTTGTTTTTCATATGTAAATTAAGAGACGACAGACGTTTGTTGAATTTTGTCAAGCAAACAAATTATGCATTTACAAAATGTTATTGACATTATTAGTTAGTTATAATAATAAATTTTGAAAGTAAGTTTTCATGTATGCACATGCAAACATGCACGCTCGTGTGACAGTGTTCATGAATATATGCATTTCGACTGAAAGTACATATTCATGAATATATGTATGTATTTCGTTATGTTTATGTTTCTGTTTCTTTTTATCTTGTATTTAATATTTATTTAATTGCTTTATTTTTACAAGAATTTAAATTATTTGTACTATTCAAACATTTTTAAAGTTGTAAATATTTCTAGGTTTAATTTTCCATGCGTTTCTTAAATTCTTATAATAAATAAGTAATCTGGTACTAATGAGTTCATTGCGGACGAGGGCAGGCAAAACAATTAGAATGGAAACTATATTTTAAATTAATCAATGTGGACTCTTACTCTCCTCACGCCAATTCTGCTAGTAGACATTTTCGAGTTCTGTAAAAAAAAACAAAAATTAAAGATGGAGCCAAGGATTATTTTGAGATATATTTTATAAATCGGCACAAACTGACTTTTTGTACTAAATGTATCCTATCTTCCAAGGGGGCAATTTCGGGCGGGCAAAAGTAAACCTAAAAAACGGGTTCCCCGGGTTAAACCAAATATGTTTATATATCGTTAAAGGCTTTTGAAGGAAAAAAGTAGTGTTGGTTCAAAGTCAGACATTTGTTCAAAAAGGAATTTTTAAAATAGTTTTGACGACATAAAAAAGCTAAGAAACCTCGATATCTAATAAAAAATTTGAGTGCAAAATCTCTTAAAATATATGAGAAACAGTTCGATGAAGTCGGAAAAAGAGACCTGTGTGCAGTTTTCATGCAGAAATTCGATTTGTTTGCTAAATCAGGTATTTTTTGGTTTTATGGTCATATTTCCGGCACATGAACTCGAATTGTTATAAAATTTATCATGAGGATAAAGGAAATTTACTCATATTTTTATCTGCGTACCTACTTTTCAGAAGTTAATGAGACCAAAATTACTAAATTGCGTTTTGGAACTAAAAAATCTAAGCTCTAAATGTATCCTATCTTCCAAGGGTGTAATTTAGTGCAGGCAAAAAAATGGGGAACCCTTCAACCTCCAAATATGTATATAATTCGTTGAAGGCTTTTGAAGGAAAAAAGTTGAGTTGGCCCAAAGTCAGACATTTGTTCAAAAATGATATTTTTACAATGTTCATTACAACCAAACTATATTTGGCACATACATAGTTTTGGCGTCATAATAAAGCTAAGAAATCACAATTTCTACTAATAAATGAGTGCAAAAACTCTTAAAATGTGAGAGAAACAGTTGGAAAATTTCAAAAAAAAGGAATTACGTTTTTTTTCAATTTTCAAAATCTAAAAAACGTGAAAATTTGTAATACAAAAAAATATTTTTTTTTCGCATTATGAACAAATACTTAAAAATATGTTAAAAAACATAAACACAAAAAAATAAAAATTTTATTTTTTTTTAAATCGAGAAATACAGAACTCAAAAATATCTACTAGATCAAAAGTTATTGAATTTTTGCCGATGGATTTTGATTCTGAACCACTGTTCGGTGTGTGAAACCCTTCATCAGGTGGCTTCGCAGCGACTTTAGGTAAATGATTCCCCCAAATGAAAGGGAAAGCACAACTAAATTTTCAAATATGAGTCAAAAAATTGCAACAAGTGTCGTATGGTTGCAGATCGATTGGGATTGGTGAGCGAAATCGTCCCAGAGGGAAATAAATTTTCACTAATGAGGACTGAAAATATCTCCTAATATTTAGATTATTTTTTTTTGAAAATTTGTGCTTTAAATTCAGTTGAAATTTATTGCATACACTCCTCTTGTAGCGTGAAAGCACGTAAAAGTAAAGAAAAGTTTTAGCGGCTGAAATGGGTTAAAATGGAATAAAAATGGTACCAATGATACGACAACAGCTATAAACATAACGGTGTGTACATTAGGGCGTACCTCAAAAAAAAAGTTCGCCGTACACCTTCGAATATGAAGTATTATTGAAAGGTAGTTTCAAAAAAAAAATTTTTATTTTTTTATGCCGAACGTAGGGGTCGCGCTTTTACATTTTTCTATATAACTTGTATTTATAAACGGATTTTAAAGTGTGATACATCGATGTTTTTGTCTCGACGAGGCCGATTTTTTTGTCTTTGAAGTCATTGAGCTCAAGCACCCCCTTCTGGTACTTACCCATCATTTCTCAGTTGCTACTACCCTAATGTACCACTCTAATAATCGAAAATTAAAGCTCGCATAAAATCATGAATCATGTTTGAGCTCAATGACTTCAAAGACAAAAAAATCGGACAAAAACATCGATGTATCACACTTTAAAATCCGTTTATAAATGCAGAAGTTATATAGAAAAATGTAAAAGCGCGACCCCTACGTTCGGCATAAAAAATAAAAAAAATTTTTTTGAAACTACCTTTCAATAATACTTCATATTCGAAGGTGTACGGCGAACTTTTTTTTTTTTACTTGTAACCTGGTACGCTCTAGTGTACATATCCATAATTCCGTAAAATAGAGGGATTTTTCGAAATTTGAACTTTTAAGGGATACAGTTGGAAAAGACGGATAACAAGGTCCCAACCAAACCGCTGAAGTTGAAATAATGAAATTCGCTGTATCATTTCATCTGACAGTGTAGATGCGAAACATTTTCTATTTTTTTTTAATTTTTAGGATATAAGAATGGTTCGAACCAAACGGCTGCAGTTAGAAAAGTGAAATTCGGTGTACACACCGAAAAATATAGACATAATTTGACATTCGTACCTTTAAGATCAAAATGGGATAAAATTTGTACCAACCAATTGGCTGTAGCTACAATCGAGAACGCGCAAAATAAGAAAAAATTTTCCAAATTCCTTCTTTTCAAAATAAAACTGGTACCAAGAAAACGGCTGTATCTAGAATCATGAAACTAGGTGTGTACATTCCACCGTTCACAGTGGGGGATTTGAGAAAAAACGGCAAATAATTATGGAACTCCTAATGGCTTAACAGAAATTAATGAGAGGAATTTCTATTAAAAATATATCAACTACCATGATTGTTAAGTATAAGTTCAGCGTTAACAACCATTTCAAGGTTTTCTCCTTATTTAGTTAGTTTATTCATGTTTCACTTTTTAAGGAGGTTGTTAATGCTGAACTAATACAGATAAATAATTTGAAGTAATTTTAACAGATATTCTCCATTTATTTGATAGCCATACCGCCATTGTATGACTCGCGAAAGTACGAAAATAAATTACAGTAGACGTCTACATCTTTTGGATAAACCAAACCATTAGTTTCAGTTCTGTGTAGTCTCATTCTTACTTCGGTCGTTTATACTTTATTTAAACTATCTGTTTTTGATTTATTTTAATATCACTATTTAAAGGGTTATGATTCTACGCAATTGCTAAAATAATTCGTAACCAGATGGGAACCAGATGTATACAGGTCAACTGATAGATGATACATGGATAAACTGAGTAAATTAAATTCTTTGAATACATTTAACATAGTAAACTATCAATAAAATATTTGGTTATCCGTTGAATGCATTGAAAATTTGCACTTAAGGAAATCTAATCATAGGCTATAATACAAAACTTAAACATTTGGAATATTCCTAAGAGTATGCCCACAATTCCCAAAAATAAATCAAAAATCACCAAAATGGGATTTGTCACAACTTACGTTGTATTTTCGTTATTTGTGGATAGGAGGTGGCCATATGTTTAAAATATACAAATGTGCATATTTACACTATAGAACAAGTAAGTAAGTTTCAATTGGTTAAACCGACTTATATATACCCTCACTCTCAGAGAACATTTGTATGAAGGACTTAAATTCTACTAGCGCCGGATTATGTGTGTGACAAGTACTGGAAGTTTATGGCAGTTGGGCCCAGCTTCCACATTCGTAAATAATTGTTAAAAACATGATCGAATATGAAGTCATAATGGATTTAAGGCATCGGTGCACCGGTACAGGAGGTATAAAGGATTTAATTTTACCTTGGCTACAGACAATTCTGTCTTGAAATATAACATGATCTGCAAAATTTTATCAAGATTCGATGTAAGTGTGGGTTTTAGAGCGATAATAAGGTAAACTGGGAGGTCATTAGTATGGGGGCTATGCCAAACATTGACCCGTATATTAGCCTTTGATAGGTATTTCTAGTTGAAATATAAGAAGATGTGGAAAATTTCGTAAAATGTACATTTTAGACCTGTACAAATAGTAGAGCGGCTTCAAAATAAAAGTAGTGGATGTTCCCGACTAAAATGAAAGATTGGTTTGTTTTATGTGTGCTCCCAAAATATTTCGCTTTTATCATTGTCCGTTCGTGAGCTGGACGCGTTCAAAATAATATCTATAAATCAGGTTTTTCTTGAATAAAATTCACGGTGAGAATGGTATTTAGAAATAACCTGCTAGAAATTAAAATTCCTTTGCCTTTGTCCGAGCCTTATCAAACCATATCAAAAACTTGCATTTTAACCAAGAATAGAGAGTAGAATTTTAACATTTTTGTGCAATTTTTGTTGCATTTTTTATAAAAACCGCAATAACTTCCATATTTTTAGTTCGATTTGTGTTTTTGTTGGATCGTTGAAGAGGTATTGATTACCAATTGCAATTTTTATAACCTCCTAACCCATTAAGGGCCGAACATTTTTTCTTACTGTTGGTTCTCAGTTGGTTAATTGTGTGGTAAAAACTAAAATATGGGGTTATTTGCATCGTAAACACACTCTAGTCTTACAAAAGTTAATTTTTGAAAAAAGAAAACATCTGAAATTTTGGTCGATGGATAAATTAGGAGGAAAACTTCACATAAGATGTTACAATAAAACCGTGCGACATGGTCTCCCTCCCATGAACGAGATTATATAGAAGTGAAACTATAGGTCACTAATAGGAAAACTCATACTCAGTTTTCTATTTCGTGGTCGTTTGTCTTTTTACAGGACTTTTAATTTCCAAAGGATGTAAATGTTTCAATAATTTAGTTTTGTACTTTTGCGTATCATACAATGGCGATATGAGAATCAAATGAAAGAGAAGAAAATCTGCTAAATATACTTTTAATTTCATGCGTCTCTCTATGTTAATTTAGCATTAACAACCATTTCAATTTTTCACCTTTGAAAAGTTTATGTAGATTATTCATGTTTCAATTTTTAAATGGTTCAATTTATTTCCAAAAATTAGCTTTATATAAGACTATAATGTGTTTACGATGCAAATAACCCCATTTTCAGTTTTTTTTCACATTTAACCCACCGAGTATTAACAGTATGAAAAAATTGCGGACCTTAATGGGTTAGAAAAATCCTTAAAATTACAATGTTATAAAGACCTCTCCAACGAGACCCTCAAAACATAAATCGAACTAAAAATGTGGAAGTTATTGCGGTTTTTATAAAAAATGCATCAAGAATTGCACAAAAGTAGTATAAATCTGTCCTTTATACTGGGTCATATTGGAAGTTTTTAATACGGCTTGATAAGGCTCGCGTCGGATTTTAATTTCTAGCGTTTTTTTTTCTCAATACCATTCTCATCGTGCATTTTATTCAAGAAGAACCTGATTTATAGAGGTTATTTTGAACGCGCCCAGTTCACGAACGGACAATGTTAAAAGCGAAACATTTTGGGAGAACACATAAAACAAACCAATCTTTCATTTTAGTCGGGAACATCAACAACATTTTTTTCTTCCTCACAAAACAAGCCACTCTAATAAATAGTGTAAGTCATAGGTATATTTGAGTGGGGCTAAATCAAAGCATGAATCCATGTAATTCAATTTCACGTTATCTGTTTCTATTTCACATATAGCATGTCATTTTGTCAAGATCCAGTGTAAAATATGTATTATAGAGCAGTAATACGGTAAATTGGAGGGATATTTGTATGTAGGCTATATCTAAATCTGAAACGATTCCCTAAAAATTTAATATATTTATATTTATATTGAACAGAAAAACTAACTTATAAAATCCTAGTGAATAGAAATGTAATAACGTATATTTCAGCTATTTGATAGTAATCATTACTCTTGTTTGATTTCTAGAATTCACGCGTACTGATCGATTAATTTCATAAAAAAATTATCTATAAAACATTAAAATCTCCTTTAAAAATAAACAAGTAAGGAGAGTCTAAGGTCGGACGGAGCCGACTATATGATACACTCCACTTTCTATCCTATTACAATACAATTCTGTAAAAAAGTGAAATCGGGAAGGATTTTTAAATCCTATAAGTGTGTATGTGTTTGACAAAAAATTTTAAATCGGAAAGGACATCTGCACGAGGATATATTGAAACCTGGAACGAAATAGGTGAAATATAAAATGTATAGTTTGGCCAAAATCGGTTAAACTTTTGGGAGCAACATTTGTATTTGGGCTATATTTAAATCTAAACCGCTCTTACCCACTTTCACCATAGTTTTGTTTAGTTGGATAAGATGTTGTGCCAATTTTAAAGAAAATCGACTACAATATGTGGTTTCTATAGCGCAAAAGTCAACTCGGGAACGACGTTTGTATGGGGGCTATATCTAAATCTGAACCGATCTGACCAATTTTTACCATAGCTATTTCCACTTTAATTATAAGGTACTGTGTCAAATTTGAAGCAAATCGAGTTTAATATGTGGTTTCTAGAGCGGAAAAAGTCAACTCGGGAGCGACAATTGTAATGGGGCTATATCTAAATCTGAACCGATCTGACCGATTTTCACCATAGCTGTTTCCAGTTCAATTATAGGGTGCTGTGCCAAATTTGAAGCAAATCGAGTTTAATATGTGGTTTCTAGAACGGAAAAAGTCAAATCGGGAGCGACATTAGTATGGGGGCTATATCTAAATCTGAACCGATCTGCCCGAATTTCACCATACCTGTTTCCACTTTAATTATAGGGTATTGTGCCAAATTTGAAGCAAATGGAGTTTAATATGTGGTTTCTAGAGCGGAAAAAGTCAACTCGGGAGCGACATTTGTATGGGGGCTATATCTAAATCTGAACCGATCTGACCGATTTTCTCCATAGCTGTTTCCTGTTCAGTTATAGGGCACTGTGCCAAATTTAAAGCACATCGAGTGAAATATGTGGTTTCTAGAGCTGAAAAAGTCTAATCGGGAGCGAAATTTGTATGGGGGCTATATCTAAATCTGAACCGATCTGCCCGAATTTCACCATACCTGTTTCCACTTTAATTATAGGGTATTGTGCCAAATTTGAAGCAAATGGAGTTTAATATGTGGTTTCTAGAGCGGAAAAAGTCAACTCGGGAGCGACATTTGTATGGGGGCTATATCTAAATCTGAACCGATCTGACCGATTTTCTCCATAGCTGTTTCCTGTTCAGTTATAGGGCACTGTGCCAAATTTAAAGCACATCGAGTGAAATATGTGGTTTCTAGAGCTGAAAAAGTCTAATCGGGAGCGAAATTTGTATGGGGACTATATCTAAATCTGAACCGATTTGCTTCAAATTAAATAGCGTTCGTCCTTGATACACAAAACTTACTTGTGCCAATTTTTGTTACGATCGGGCTATAATTGCGACCTGTAATTTGATTACAACAATAGATGGACAGACGGACAGACAGACAGACGGACAGACGGACATTGCTAAATCGACTCAGAAAGTGATTCTAACCCGATCTGTATAATAAACGATGGTTCTAGCTCGTTTCCTTTTGGGTGTTACAAACAAATGCACAAAGACATAATACTCTCGTGGAGTGTATAAAAATAATTTCATGTGCGTTTTAATATTATATTTCAAACCAGTCCCTTCATTGAATCACCCCCTATTTTTCTCTGTGTATTCAAATACACTCAAGATTGGCTTATGTTTTGTTTACTTTTCGTATTACCCTATACGGACACAGAGATTCGAGTATGAACATTCAATTATTGATTTTATGTTTTTGGTTTCAGTCTGGTTTGGCATTATTTTTGGTATTTACATTTGGCATAGCTTATACTCGCAACAGGTATGAGTGGAGCAGGCAAGAGCAGTAAGTCTTTTTTACCATGACACCATGTAGTGTTCAGATATTGAATACGGTGTTTGTTGTCGAAGTAATCTACCTGTTGCATTGTGCCTTGGTACCTCTTGTTGCATGCATGCATATTCATATATTTATCGTATTTGTCTGCTGTAAATGTAAAAATACTCTGCAATATGCAAATGTAAAACTACAAACATTCACAGCACACAACTGCACAAATATTATTTATTGAATATGCAAACATGAAAATAAGTGCATTTCTGGATTAACTTTTTCACTTTGCGCCTTTGGATGCAAAAATGAAGAAAAGGTAAATATTTGTGTATGAACTTCAAACCAATTAAAGTGTCTTTCGGCAAAGAAAAAAAGATGTTGTCATTTCTTAATTTTCATTTGGCACGAATGGAAGAGGCTGAGATGGAAATTGAGCAATGTATGCAAATACTTTAAAATTGTGCCACCGCAGAATATGATTGTCTATAGATATATATAGAAATCAGTGGCTTAAATAACTCAATCAGATAAATTTCCATTCAAATGCGCTATCAAAGTGAAAATAGAACAAGTAAAGTAGTAACTTGTAATTTTAAAAATTACCTACAATTTATACATATATAATGATTTATTTATTATGAATTCTTGGTGATCTCGGGGGTTAATTAACTCTAACGATGCGACAAAAAAGCCATCCGGTCTCTCGTTCATTGATTCCTACCAAAACCTTAGAGTGATTCCATTGGAACGGGTGTGACACTTTTGCTTAAATAAATATAATATAAATAAATATCTCCCATATTCATTGACTGAGATTTTTACTATACTGCCAGTTGAAAACGACAGGTTAATCGAAATATTATTGCAAATATAAATTGGTCTTAGCGTTTTAAATATGGGAAATATACAACAAACTAGAGCGTAACGGGTGTGACCTTAGCTTTGAAGAAAATCTTCAAATTTTACTTATTTTCTTGAAATCAGCAATGTTCTTCCATTAAATGTCTTTATTCATTTTTGCCAATCAGAAGAGTAGTTCCTATACTTTCTTCTAAAGTATACGTTACCGACATCTATTTATTAAAATGGGAAATTGAGGATATTTAAGTTGTATCGGGCGTGACATTTTGACGGAAATACTGTTACGACACTAGTCTATATCTCTTGTGACAAGCTTATAGTTTAGCGGATATAGATTTTTAAAATGTATGTCAAATATAGTGGGCAAAAATAAATAAGCTATCAAACGTATGAATTTTGAATTACAATAAATATTTTTTTATGTAGCGTCTCCACGTAAAAATATTCATAATATTTTAAAAAGTTTATCTGGATATCTCATTTTTATATCGAGTTGTAAATCTATGGTAAATTAGTTATAGCTAAAAACTCGTATACAATATTTATGCTATGTGGTGTTCGCCACACTAAAACTCGAAAAAAGTGTAACAACTACCTTTGTAAAGAGAAGTGAAGAAACACAATATGAAAAATATAAATGAATCGTTAGTCAGTCGCTGAGTAGTAACTATATAAGGTGTCAAATATATTTGACAAATCCACGGAAAGGATTGGAAAGCACGGAACAAATCGCAATAGCTCACAGTGTCACCTTGCTTTGGTATGGGTTGAAGGTTCATAAATGACCACAGTCAAGTGCTGAAATATCATCTGGACCTGGGGATTTCTTTACACATGTGATTTCTAACATTTAGATCATGCATACTCCGTGAGTAAAGTTTATCCGAAGTTACACTATATCTGTCCTGCCCACCTAATAACTCCGTCTAACAAATTAAGAAGATTTGATTGGAACAGAATAGCGACCATATAATTCTGAAAGGGAATGTTAAGTAGATCATTTTTTCAGAATAAACTTATAGTCAGCTGGCCGGAGTTTCTTCTTACAGTGGGTGAAAGTTTTTATTTTTTGGTCGAAGGATAATAATAAATGAATAAAATGTTGTAAGTTAATGTCTGAGAAAATTCTTATTGTCAGAACTATATTGTGGAATTTTATGAGGATCATTTTTGTGGAAGAACTTAACCCTCCAGCTCCTCTCTTTATGGGCCAATTTGACCCTTTTTCAAAATCAAAAAAAAATCCTTTCAAAACGACATTTGAGGATTAATATGTTCTATCCAAAAAATTGCCGGAAAATTTCAGTGGGTGGTTGAAAATAAAGCTAAAGGATAAATGTTGGCTACAAAGACAAAAATTGTGAAAAATGACTATAGAAAAACCCGCGTAACTTTGTATCATATAGAGAATACCAAAATATTGTTTGGCATATGATTGCTGACTATATAGGGAATATTAGTGAGATAATTTGTGCGGAAACCCAGATAGAGAAAGGATAAACAAATACAATTGCAACCACGAATTTTGGATTTTTGCAAAAATTGTTGCTTCATTCGCGACATATATGTTACAAGCGACATGCACATGCAAAAAAATCAGCCTGATCATCCAACGGTTGCAAAAAATTGCAAAACAAAAATGACATGCACGCGAAAATGAAAATTTTGCTAAAATATCCAATTTGAATTTTTTGTTTAGCGAAATACCAACATTTCTTGTCAAAAAGTTCGATATTCCTAAAAACATGGACGAATTTTAACCGTAGTAATTTTTATACACTCCACGAGAGTATTACGTCTTTGTGCATTTGTTTGTAACACCCAAAAGGAAGCGAGATAGACCCATTGTTAATTATACCGATCGACTTAGAATCACTTTTTGAATCGATTTAGCAATGCCTGTCCATCTATTCTGGTAATCACGATACAGGTCGCAATTGCAGCCAGAACCAAATGAAACTTTGCACAACGAAGTTTTTCGGCACAAGGACGAACGCTATTTAATATGAAGAAAATCGGTTCAGATATAGATATAGTCCCCATACGAATTTCACTCCCGATTTGACTCTTTTCACTCTAGATAACACATATTTTAACTAATTTGCTTCAAAATTGACAAAATATTTTATATTTCAACTAGAAACACTTGTGGTAAAAATGTTTTAGATCGGTTCGGATTTTTATATAGCTCCCATACAAATTTCGCTCTCAATTCGACTTTTTCCGCTCTAGAAACCACATATCAGATTGTCTTCAAGTTTGACAAAACATCTCATATTTAAACTAGGAACAACTGTGGTGAAAATAGGTCAGATCTGGTAAGATACAAATTTCGCTAACTATTTGACTTTTTTCGTTCTAGAAACCACACATTTTAACAAATCATCTTCAAATTTGGCAAAATAAATTATATTTCCGCTAGAAACACCCATGGTGAAAATGTGTCAGAGCAGTTTAGATTTATATATAGCTCTCACAAAAATTACACTCCTGATTTGACTTTTTCCACTCGATAAACCACATATTGTATCAGATTGTCTTCAAATTTAGCAAAACATCTTATATTTCAACTAGAAACATCTGTAGTAAAACTGTTTTAGATCGGTTCAGATTTATATATAGCTCCCATACAAATTTCGCTCCCAATTCGACTTTTTCCACTCTATAAACCACATATTTTATCAGGATTTCTTTAAATTTGGCAAAACATCTTATATTTAAACTAGGAAGATCCGTGGTGAAAATAGGTCATATCGGTTCAGATTTATATATAGCTCTCATACAAATTTCGCTACCGGCTTGACTTTTTTCACCCCAGAAACCACATAGTTTCACAGAATTTCTTCAAATTGAGCATAACACGTTATTCTTGAACTTAAAGAATCTATTGTGCAAGTGTGTTTGGATATAGCCCCCATACAAATATTCTTCTCGATTTGACAAATTGGGTCAGCTCATATTATCCTATGATTAGGAAACACACAAAAATACTTCCCGTTTCAATTTTTTACCGAATTGAATTGTATAGAAAGTGGAGTGTATCATATAGTCGGCCCCGTCCGACTTTTGCCTTTTCTTACATGTTTGGTGTGAGTTGGTGTGCAATTCTGCTCTTTAAGTGTGAAGAAATTTGTTTAAAACTTATAAAAATGTCACACTCTTTCAAATTCAAATGCCTCATATTACAACCGACTTTGGTCAGTTTTTTCACTACAGAAATGCCTTTCGATTATACTTCATAGAGCTATAGGACCCGCAAACGCTGTATATTTTCCACATCACCTTATATTTCAACTTCATACTTCGATAGCGAATGTGGATATTACATGTTTATTCTTTGACCCTTAATATCATATCCTTGAAAATGTCGTATCACAAAATTTGTTTAGAATGTTGACTCTTACAACATATGTATATGAGGATATTCCAAAAAATCAGGATATTAGGGGTTAATTGTCTCCAACAAATATTCTTCCCGATTTGACTTTTTCACTGTTTCAGAAACCGTAATTGCGTCCGCCTTTTATCAATTTTCAAAAACTTGAAAGGATAATTCGTACTTTCCTCGCGCAATGAAAAATTGTAGTTATTATTTTACTCGCAATAAGTAAGGACATCTTTAATCCAAGAAACATTTGTGCTAGTATCTTACTCCCAAATATTCAGTGCGGTATTTTCGTTCATTCACTCCACTTGACTTCTGACTTTAAAGTTATGTTTTGCGTTTTGGTATATTCAGAGACTTATAGTAGAATTTAATGGCAAATATTTATGTAGACTATTTTGACCCGTTAAAGCCTCGTTTAGGTATGTTTTTTATCCTTTTAACAAGGGCTGTGGAATCGAAGCAAAATTGCTCGACTCCGGCTCCGACTCCAGCATTTTAAAATGTTTCGACTCCGGATGTTCAATCAATAATATTTAGTGTTGTATTTTTGTCAATAATTATAATAATGTATATTTTTTAAAGAAAACCCTTTTTATTTTATAAAACAAACAAAAAAGTATTCATATTGCAGCTGATACTAATCCCAAATCACCAATAATTTTCGGGTAGTACCTAGAGATGTGCGCGTGAGTGATTATTGGCTCACGTTCACGCACGCTCACGAAGGAAAAAAAATGAATCACGCACGTTCACGCACGAAGATTTTTTCGTTACTCACGTTCACGCACGCTCACGTGAGTAAAATTAATTTTGCTCACGATCACGCGTGATTCACGCGTGAATCACGTGATTCACGTAAATCACGCAAACAATTTCCAGAAAGAAAATAATATATACATTCTAAATCGAAATGAGTAACGCCGCGCAAATCCGAAAATTATATTATTTAAATCACTCTACGTTTGCGATGTTTGTCTTAAATTCATATTTTTAAAGTAGTATACAAAATTACAGTGTGATATATCCTATAGTTTAACGCAAAATAAGTGAAAAATCGAACACTGGCATAAAATCGAAGTAGAAATCAAAGCTTATATCCCGATATCACTTATTTGTTTTTTATTGAATTAACTAAGGCTTTTCCCATATAAATGCAGTGTCTATTGTTGGTGCAGGAAATGCTTGCTTAAATAACATAAAAATTATACCTGCATTGAAGCACTTTGTTTTAGAAAAAAATTATATAGGACTTTTATTTTGAATAAAAACTTCACATTTTTAGACGAAATAAAATGAAAATAAAATATTAATAAATATGTGCGACTCACGAAATAATCACGTGATTCACGCAGAAATTAGACTCACGCACATTCACGCACGAACATTTTTTCGTTACTCACGTTCACGCACGCTCACGTGAGTAAAATAAATTTTGCTCACGATCACGCGTGATTCACGCGTGAATCACGTGATTCACGCAATTCACGTGAGCCGCGCCCATCTCTAGTAGTACCCAATCCTTTTTGTCTTTTCTGTAAAATGTTTTTATTTCATCCAATTCCCGATAAAAGTTTTGTTTTTGTATTTCAACGGAATCAGTTCTTAACCTTTATCTTATTTTGCTCCAAACTACAAACTCGTGACATGGTATTGCACAATTAAGAACCAGTTCATATAATCCTTGCCCTGCCACTAAAACTTGATAATGGTTTAATAAAAGGGTCGACATATATTCCCGCCAATAGAGTAGAATTCTTCATTATCTTCGTCTCGCTTCTAGTCATTGAAGAGACAATATCGTTTGCAATTCCATTTCAAAATTTCTCCAATTTATTTATTGAAACCGCCTGGTTTCAATTTCTCGCTTTGAATTTTTTTGGTTACATTATAAGGACCCTGTAAAACCCTTTCGAAAATCAATGACTTCATTCCAATATTTTTCTGCTAATGCGAGGTCATTTTTGTCCAAATCGTTTAAATAACTTTTCATTTCAATTAGACGTTTCGGCATTAAATACGTACTTCCCCAACGAGTCGCTTGATCTATAATAGCTCCTTAGCCGTCACGTCTCTTTAAAATTGCATCAATAAATGTACACCACATTAACTTTAAATTTACTTTAAATTTTTTACATTTATACACAATTATAAAAATTGTGTTCACAGAACATGTCTCTAATGACTAATATTTTAAGATTTAAAGCCTTTATTTATTCAAATTTTTTCAGCTAGGAAATATATTATAATTTTTCCGACTCTTAGACTCCGCCTCCACAGGCCTGTTTTAAACAAAAGGCGTCAAAAAGGCACTATATGAAGGAGCTAAAGCGTTACAATTATAAGAATGTACAAAAAGGGAAATATATTCCACCTAGGAAAAATTGGTATGAAAGATGACGACCTTGGTATCGATTTGATTCCTAACATCGAAAGTGAAAAGAACAACGGGTTACATTTTGAGTGTGATAATTAAAAATCAGTGTGTTATTTTGCATAAATGGTGTAACCAAAGTAAATTGCAGCACGAAGGACATTTGGATATAAGGAAATTGTTTGATCAAAATTACACACTCAGTAGCGCAATATTTGATGCTGGACGAAATTAGTTTTAAAATTGTGACAACTTTGTGACTTTAGTTAGCAAATCATATTATTTGAAATTTTGACTCAGAAATCAAAATCGTATGATCTTTGAAAATATATCGTCGATTACCATAGAATACCTCGAATAGCGGCCATAAAGAGCACCACCGATTTTAGATTTTTCAGATATATCAAGTGGCATTGCAAAACATAGGAGCTTGGTATCCTCAGCCTGCTAATGGTTTAACGTCTTCGTTTGCCCTGTTTGACGTTAGACTTTCATACTTGTGTTATTTCCAGCCAATCTACTCCTCGCATTTCCATTGCTTCGAATAAGATATATCTTATCTGTATTTGTAGTATAAAAGCTCATCTGTTGTTCAAATGAATTTTGATAAATAATATTATTAGATTATGTAACTGATATCCAAAAAAGGCCATAATGAACATTAATATAGAAACACACTCAGGCACACATACATGCCTTAATTTCGAATCATCAATCTTGTGCCGCATATATTTCTCCTTCTTTTGTTTATCTATAGACGACGCTCTCCCATCGCACTGGAGCAGACGCTTACAGGCACATACTACTTTGGTTCTCTGGTGCTTAATGCATTATAATCGAATAATTAAATGTGTGGGTATCGACTTTCTTAGGGCAAAGGAAAACAAACTGTTAAAGAAACCAAATAATTATTAGCTTTTAACCCCAAGATTACACTTTCGTACGTATGGATGTGGATATGGATAGATATGTATCTTTCAGTCAATCATACACCAGCAGCGTGTGGAAATCATTCCAAAAGCATCTTACCAGTGGACAGACGGACTGGTGGTCGGGCGGGCGTGCTGCAGACGGACGGACGCACAGAGACATGTGTCACCTCTAATGATGTATGATGATGTTAATTTATTTATTAACTTCAGTTTCTTTTTCTCCTCGTCTTCTTGAAATTCCGAGTTTGTTTTCCCCCTCGTAATTTCCTAGGCCTGTCTGTCATCTTCGAGAATTGTGTTGATTTTAACTTCAATCTGTCATAAGACTGTACAAATATTATATTACTAAACGTAGATATCTCTTTTTGTCGAAGTACTGTTAGCACAGTGGGAAACGACTTGATGGGCTGGTGGGGGGAGGTGGAACGTGTCTGCTGCAATCAAATATCAATTTACATAGGAATCGATGTTCAATTTTCTTAATTTTGATTTCAGTGTTACTGCTTCATCTCAGATATTTTGAGGAAAATCAAACAATAACGCCTTCGCTCTTTTTTTGATTTTGAAAATGTAGAAATTTGTTAACAGCACGTGAAACCGGGTACGATGTTGGTAAATTACATAGTTTTTAATAGCAACCGATTTATATTAATTTAGAGGTTGTAAAACTCAAATTAAAAATTTAAAACTGTTTTAATTAACATGTTTAAAAACACGATAGTGGCAACAACAGACCTCACACATTTTTCCGACGACTGGTTATCGAAACGAAAAGAAATGCCATCAAAAGGCCGCCAAATCCAAATGCATTTACAATCTGGCCATAAAAAGGCCAGCTTAATGTCATGAAAGATGTAGACATATATATAAATTTAATGCAATCATGAGGAGCTACGCTAGAACTTTTATGGAAATCCTTAAAGGTTGGTCTATCGCACCAATAGACTAAGAAATTGAGAAAAATTTTATTGTTTGGCTTTATTTAATTTGTGTTTATTTTTAATTGAATCAAAATCAGTATAATTTTTTAGAGTAAACTTATCATCTGTATGCATTATCCAGATAAATGATGCCAACAAACCAGTGCACACAAGAATGCGGCTTCAAACAACTCTGTCGGTCTCCAGCGGAATAGCAAATTGTTGTTTTAGAACCAGCTTATCACCGTTGTCAATAGCTACTAACAAATTTATAGCAAAACAAGTAAAAAGAGCGTTAAGTTCGGCCGGGCCGACGCTTACCACCATGAATTGCATTCCAGAGAGGCTGTCGATTTTACAGGAGTGCAGTAACATTACAAAAAATAAGAATATTGAAAAAAAAAAAACAATTTTATAAAAAAACATCAAATTTTAATTATTTTCAACCATAAGTGAGGCTATCAATATGTTTATTAGGGGTGGGATAGTGTTGTATGGACATTTAAAAAATATCATTAGCCAAAAAATGCGGGTGGTGGGGTGAGTGTAAGAATGCGCTAGTCGGGGTCAAAGGTGAGGGAATAAGGAAAAAAAAACAATCAAAAAGCCCCGAAACTGCCTCGGCCTCGCCCCCATGGGGAGTTTAATGTAAGACCGACCCCCATTATTTTTTCCCCAACATTTTGTTCGAACACACATACCTCCTATCCCAATTCGTTACGGGGGTCTGCCATACAAAAAATATTTTTTTGTAAAATTTGTTTCTACTGCTCCTCCTGCCCCAAGGAGGCCGCTAGTGGAGTTAAATGTATGACCGACCCCCAATATTTTTTCAACCCCAGCATTTTATCCGAACATACTTATCTCCTATCGTCAACCCTTAGTTGACCCGATACGATTTTTTTATTTTTTTTGCCCTGGAGTCGCCCTCAGCTGGGTTAAATGTAAAACTGACTTCCTCTAATTTTCCCTCCCCAACATACCCCCTAACACCCTCTGTTCCCATATTCGTGTCTACGCAGCCGGAGGAATGTATACACTGAATTTCATTCGCCTTTTTACATTTTACGCCCCTAAAGGTAAGAATTTCGAAAAATTGCTTTATTTCAAGGTCTATTAGGTTTTGGGGGTCCGGAATTTAGTTTTACTATATAAATGGGAAGTTGTAGGTATATTTTAAGATCATATATTTGCATTACAGACAATAATAATGTGCATTTGTTTATATTATATAGGGTTTTCCAACAAGAGTTGTTATTTTGAATCACCCGGTATTTTGGTAGCTGTCACTTTTGAAGCTTTTATTCTTTGACATTTGACAAGTAGAAACTACGCCATTACTAAAAATTGAACGATACACGCTTCAACAACCGATTGAAATTATTAAAATTCATGAATGAAAATTATCCGGAATTCCATCGAAAAATCATCTTGACTGATGAGGCCCATTTCCACCGATGCGGTGAATGCGGTGGATGCGACGCAAAATTGTCGCATCTGGGGCTCGGAAAACCCAAGAGTTATTGTTGAGAAGCCTCTCCATCCTCATCGTGTGACTGTTTGGTGCGGTTTGTGGTCCGGCGGGGTCATTCGACCTTACTTTTTCCAAAATGAGGTTGAATTAACAGTTACGGTGAATTGATCGAGATGAGATAATCGAGATATGATTAATGATTTTTTATGGTCGGAGTTGGATGGTATTGATCTGGACAACGTTTACTTTCAACAAGACGGCGCAACGTGCCACACAAGCAGCGATACCATTGCTCTTTTACGGGAAAAGTTTCCGGACCGTGTTATCTCTCGAAGAGGGTTACAATTGGCCACCGAGATCTTGTGATTTAACACATTGCTACTTCTTCCTTTGGGGCCACGTGAAAGATAAGGTCTACGTCAACTGCCCAGCGTCGATTCAAGACCTCAAAGATAGAATTCGTGAGACTATCGAGGACATAGTGCAGCCACTTTGCGATTTTCTTATGGAAAATTGTTGTTTTTCATTATTAACATACCTTCCTCTTTATTATGAAATAAACATGCTATCATTTTAAAAAATGATATTTTTCTTTGAATACCAAAATAACACCTCTTGTTGGAAAACCCTGTATTACTACAAACATACCTCTTGTATTACTACAAACATAACTTTATAAAATCGCGAATTCAAGACTTTTGCGAAACCCCGCCAGGCGAATACAAACTATTTGTGAGGATATTTACAGGATCTTTATTGTGAAACAAATATATCATCAGACAATACCATGGCTGACATAGTGTCAATACTTAACCTCTCGTGATGTCTAGTTTAACTTTAAATTTCTTGTTTTCCCAGACGATTCGACATACATATAAGAAATGGTCTAAAATAGGGATAAAATTAAAATTGTTCATCTGGAAACTTTCAAGCGAAATCTATTCCTAGTAGATTATTATATCCTACTGTACATTTACGTGACCCTTTGTAAAAACTAATGACTAGGGTGATTCCACGTAAAGTGACCGTTTTTTTGGCAAAATTTCAAAATCAAATTATGATTTCAAAAAAACACCGATAAACATTCGAAATGTTTATACTTCTCATAATACATATTTTTGATTATATTTCAAAAAAGTAATGAAAGCAATAGGTCTGATCATTTCCTTTTCCTGATATAGATATACTGTTGTCGTAATAGGATTTCCGTCAAAATGTCACATCCGTTATCATTTAAATATCCTATATATACTATATTCATTAAGGGTAACGTATACTTTAGAAGAAGGTGTATGAACTACTCTTTTGATTAACAAAAATTAATAATGGCTTGTAGCGGAAGAACATTACCGAATTCAAGAAAATAAGTAAAACCTCAAGATTTTCTTCAAAGCTAAGGTCACGTGACGCTCTTGTTTGTTGTATATCTCCAATATTTAAAACGCTAAGACATATTTATCTTTTCAATAATATTCCGCTTAACCTGACGTTTTCAATTGGCAATATAGTAAAAATCTCAGTCAATGAATATGGGAGATATTTAAACATATGTAAGCAAAAGTGTCACACCCGTTCCAATGGAATCACACACTACTATTTCAATGTTTTTATTTTTTATGAATTTATTTAATTATTTAACCATATTGGGCATACCTAAAATAAATTCCCGGGAATGAAACTTTTCATTCCCTATCTCCCGGGGACAGAAAAAAGTCCGGGAAGCCCAAAACCGTATTGTCTATGTAATCAAAGGAATGTATACACCGATTTGTTTTTTTTTTTCTAGGGGCAGACGTATGGTTGGTACCATTTTATCCTTATATTCCCTTTTTACCCCTTAAAAGTACGGATTTGGAAAAATACTTTTACATTATGTATCTAGTCAATTAGAGGAATGTGCACACTTTGTGTTTCTAGATGTTGGCGTTTGATATGTCCCATTTTTATTCCATGAGGTAACCCTACGAATAAGAAGCACTTTATGGTGCAAGTTTTTAAAATGAGGGGAATGTGCATACCCAATATCAAGTTAATATAAGCAGACATATTAAAAAAACATACTGACATACTCTAAATATTACGGGTTAGGTTAGGGGTATTTTCAGTCCTTGTGAGGGAACAATTTTCACCTCTGGTGCGATTTTACCCAGTTTAAATCTCAACCGGAGTATGAGACGCATTTGTGGAAAATTTGGATGTCCTAGCTCCATTCGTTTAGATCCTAGCGTGCTTTCAACAGACGGACGGACGGACATGTCTATATAATGAGTTTGATACAAGGAATCGCTCTTCCAGAATACTATGTCTTTGTGCATTTGTCTGTAATACCCAAAAGGAAGAGCGATAGAGATAGATTGTTTATTATACCGATCGATCCATCTAATATTGTAATCAATTATTGTCCGATATCAGCAAAACTGAAAAAAGTATTTTTGTGTGTCGCTATTTTATTTGAAGCAGATCGGTTCAAATTTAAATATAGGCCGTAAACAAATGTCCTTCTCGATTTGTTTTTTTTTCCTTTCAAGAAACAACAAACTGTGTTATCATTTATTTTGGTTTAAGACCAAAGGTTGTCTTCAGCAGAACCCAAAATTAGCAAAAATGTTGCTGCTAAAAGTTGACTGCAACTTTCGCAAGGAATGTGTGTCACATACGACAAATGAGAAGCTCTGATAAACAAAATATTCCACCGAACTAAGTCGACACACTGACTTAAGTCAAAGACACACATTCGTTGAGAAAGTTCTGACGAGATGGGATAGCGCCCATCGAAACTGCGCAGTCAACTTTTAGCAGCAAAAATAAAGGTCTCACTTGCCTTTTTGCTCATTTTGAGTTCTGCTGAAGACCTTTGGTCTTAAACCAAAATAAATGATAACACAGACAACAACAGAGCAACAAAAACGACCAACTTTAACGGAGTTTGATCAAATTTGGTACAACTCAGAAACATCTAGAGTGAAAGAGGGTCACATGGGTTCACAGTTTTACAAAACTCCTACACAAATGTCCTTCTCGATTTAGGTTTTCTCTCTGATCTGTTATTGATCAAATTTGGCTGAACCACTTAAATTTTGCCTATAAACATCTGGAGGGGAAACGAGGACTGATGTGACCGAGTCATAGTTTTAATATAGACTCCATACAAATGTCCTTCCCGATTTGACTTTTCTCTCTCTCTCTCGGCATTATTTATTGTCAGACTCATGGTAAAATATGCACATCCCATTATATTCCACGGATGGTCACATCAATCAATGTTTTGATATAGGTACCATACAAATGATCCGTTCGGTTTAAATTGTTGCTGCTCTAGGAGCCACATATAACAAACTTATATTATTAGGAGCATCTTTTGTGGAAGTGTAAGATATCGCTCCATGTTGCGATATACAAATGGTCCTCCTGATTCTGACCTCTGTAGAAGCCACATAGCCACCGATTTCGGTAAGATTTTCCTCGTTTAACATACGAGAATCTGCTCTGGCGCTTAAATAACCATAGGTATATAAAGTCCCTAAATCCGCACGGCGGTTTCGAACGTTTCCATTTTAAATCATTGTTGCACGGTGTTGCTATATAAGCTATATTGAAGAGGCAATTGTTCGATTAATCGGTTAATAGAATAAATATCCACACCAAATTTAAAATTCTTTATTTTCGAATAAATGATTATTCGAATAATTTAATAGAGTAAATAATTTGTTGGAATAATTTATACTCATCAACTTGAAGCTACTCTCTAAAACTATTTGCGAAATGTATGAGTTATGCAAAAAAGCAATGTAGCTGGAAATCAACTCACAAGTTCATCGCGTCCGTTAACAGGTTTCAGAGACAACATAACTAGTGATATGATCACATTGTCTCCTCACTTTGACCGGCCGAAGACAAATGATGCTTTTTTAAAAACTCGATGTTTTCAAATAAACCAATTTGTGAAATTTATTATTCTTATTATCAGCCATCATCAGGCGATTGTTATACAAAGAATGATACACCAACTTTATTATACAATAAAAACAACCCCAACGGACAAAGTTGGCACTTTGTATGTGTTTGTGTAGGTTTTTCAATTTAAAGTTTATGTATTTAATTTAAAGTTTTATCATTATGTGGAAATCTTGGTCGAGCTAGATAGTTCAGCATATTAAAAGATACATACAAGATACATATTTCACCAACAAAAGCAGCAATAAATTAATCTACAAAATAATAAGCCATTGTTTTTGTTATCTATTAAAAAATGTCTTCTTAAGCAAAAGACAAAACCGATTGCTTTTTGTCAAAAAAAAAAGAAAAAACCTTAAATTTTTGAGGGAGATGCGAGTTTTTTCTTCTTCTTCAAATTCCATCTTCACTTTGGAGCGCCGTTAACCGTCTGAAGCTGTTATCACAGTACTGCACTGACTTTGATGAATTTTCTTTGGATTCTTTTGTTCACATTGAATTATGGCTTTTAATTAACACTAATAGTAAAGGTATTCTCCAAAAGAGTCCGTCCCATACAAAACACAGCACTTCAGGGGTTTTTCATTGAAAACTGATAAAAAGGCTTTTAATAAGAAAGAGCTGCTACAAAAGCACGGCATGGGAGTTTACCTGGTAGCCTTCAATTAGTCTATGAAATGGCTTTTTCTACGACTCTTTAAACGCTGTAATTTTTCAACGGAACATGTGGAAATGCTTTGTATGCGCTATTGGCATTGTTCGAAAATCGATGTGGCTCTGAAGTTTTTCTAAATGTGTTTTTAATACGAACGAATGTCGATAGGTTCGTGT
Organism: Polietes domitor; assembly: GCA_947397865.1. NCBI lineage: Eukaryota > Metazoa > Arthropoda > Insecta > Diptera > Muscidae > Polietes > Polietes domitor. The sequence goes on from OX377618.1 coordinate 206,683,261, forward strand.
GGATGTATGTATGTAGATATTTCTCTTATGGATTTCCATTCGATTTCTGTTGAAAGATAAACGATAATAAAAAGTGGAGATGTGATAACATCAAATTAACAAAAACATGACCTATTTTGTGGTGAGAGATAATAAACCGAATGCATTTGTCGCATGTTTTTGTTTTGTTTTCTATTTGTTGAAATACAGAAAGTTTGTTTAACAAAAACAAAAAAGTATAAATATTTAATTCAAAATTTAAACAAAAGAAAACAAAAACACCAACAGAAACAAAAACAACGAAAGTCTTTATCGTAAATTAAACAGATCACCTTTTGTGCTACAGTTTTTAAGGGAAGCAGATATGACGGTTTTCTTTTCGAATTTAAATACGAAACCCACGCCAAATACCGTAACTAAAATAAAAAGCACGTTTTCACACTGAATATTTTTCGGCATAGCATATATCATTTTATTTCTATTATTGTTTAGAGGTGTTATAAAATTCCAGCTGCATTGTTTTTTACAATAGTTTAAAACAAACATAGTGAGAAAATTTGCCGGATCATCTCAACGTCAACGATTATTTGAAGCGCTTAAAGCAAGAGTGGCCTAACCAACACAACCAGAAAAATGATTTGAATGATTATCGATTAAAACACAACTTGTTTCGCTAGATCACCGTACATTTGGCCTATTAGCAGATTTTTAAATATTCCTTGTATGAAATTCACTAATTAAGAGTCATAAAATATAAAGTTAAAGGCCAATGATAAATGGGAGAACAAATATGTATGTAGATGCCCATTTAATTTCCATAGGATAGGAGAAAGATTAGCCAATTTTTAAACACATTGTCCGTTAGTAATGTTGGATAGGTTAGTCTTGCTTTAAGCACGTCATTTATAGTTGATTAGTGTTACCATTGTGTTACCTTGACTAATGAAAATGTGTGCTGTACATTTTGTAAAACATTTTCTGGTGTTGTCCAAAACGATATTGATTTTTTTATGGATAATTTTTTATGATTTTAATTTCCGCGACCATAGGATTAGGGGTATACTAAGATTATCATTCTGTTTAAATCACCTTGCAACATGGATCTCCGACCATATAAAGTATTTATGGTCGCCTTAAATCCAAAATGACGAAACCCACAAGTTATCAGGAGAAGTAATAAACTTTCAATTATGAAGATCGTATTGTGTTAATAAAATATATACTTTTGAATTTTCTTAGATAATGCCTAATGATATTGTTTTTAACTCTGTTTTTATACACTCCACGAGAGTGTTTGTAACACCCAAAAGGAAGGGTGATCGACCCATCGTTAATTATACCGATCGGCTTAGAATCACTTTCTGAGTCGATTTAGCGATGTCCGTCTGTCCATCTATTGTTGTAATCACGATACAGGTCGCAATTGTAGCCAGAACTAAACGAAACTTAGCACAACGAAGTATTTCGAGACAAGGACGAACGCTATTTAATTAATTCAGATTTAGATATAGCCCTCATACGAATTTCACTCCCGATTTGACTCTTTTCACTCTAGATACCACATATTTCAAAAGATTTTCTTCAAAATTGGCAAAACATCTTACAGTTCAACTAGAAACACCTGTGGTAAAAATGTGTTAAATCGGTGTAGATTTATATATAGCTCCCATACAAATTTAGTTCCCAATTTGAATTTTTCCGCTCCAGAATCCACATATTTTAACAGATTTTCTTCTAAATTCGCAAAAAACTTTATATTTCAACTAAACAGCTGTGGTAAAAATGTGTTAGATTGGTTCAGATTTACATATAGCTCACATACAAATTTCGCTCCCAATTTGAATTTTTCCTCTCTAGAATTTAAATATTTTAAAATATTTTCTTCAAAATTGGCAAAACATCTTATATTTAAACTAGAAACATCTGTGGTAAAAATGTGTTATACGATTTATATATAGCTCCCATACAAATTTCGCTCCCAATTTGAATTTGTCCGCTCTAGAATTTACATATTTTAACATATTTTCTTCAAAATTGGCAAAACATCTTATATTTAAACTAGGGACACCTATGGTGAAAATGAGTCAGATCAGTTTAGATTTATATATAGCTCCCATTCAAATTTCGCTCTGAAATTTGACTGAATTGAATTGTATTCCGATAGAAAGTGGAGTGTATCATATAGTCGGCCACGCCCGACTTTAGCCTTTCCTTACTTGTTTGTTCTGCAATTATGCCTAAACGGCTGGACCGATATCACTTTTTGAATCGATTTAGCAATGTCCGTCTTTTTGTCTGTCTGTCCGTCCATCTATTCTTGTAATCACGATACAGGTCGCACTTGTACACAGAACCAAATGAAACTTTGCACAACGAAGTTTTTCGGTACAAGGACGAACGCTATTTAATTTGAAAAAAAATCGGTTCAGATTTAGATATAGCCCCATACGAAATTTGCTCCCGATTTGACTTTTTTCACTTTATAAACCACATATTACAACAGATTTTCCCGATTTGCCTTTTTCCGCTCTAGAAACCATATATTTTAACAGATCCTCTTCAAATTTTGCAAAATATCTTTATTTTGATTTTCGAAATGATTACACCAATCCATTTTGTTGAAATTTTAAAATAGTGTACTTAGGTCAATTTTTAAGCGACTGTGTGAGTATGAAAGTGGTGAAATTATGGCTTCTATTTTTACGATTTATTTTTATAAAATCAACCAGAATTACAATGAAAAATCATCAAAACTATATTTTTTCATTAGTTCATAAATACAAAGTATAAAAACAATCAAAATTGAAAAATTTATTATACCCTACACCACTACGTGGTCTAGTTTTTTTATTTCTTTTTGTAGTGTGAGATTGCACCATCAGAAAAAATTTGAAAAAAAATACATTTTTCCATAACCAATTTTTGCTTGGATTTTTCATTTTTATGCCTTGTGGTTATGAATGAAAAAATTATAATTTTGATGATTTTTCCTTGCAGCAACAGTCACAGCTATCGAGGTCAAAAACCGTACCGCATGACATGGAATGACTCATATATATTTAACCTCCTGAATGATCAAGTCGATGTCGGATTTTTTATTTTTGTTCTTTTTCAGAGCTAGCAGGCTAAAACTAGGCACTAGGGCACTAGGTGATCACAATAAAATTAAAACCTAAAGCGGATTTTGGAACTTCGTGTTGGGAACTGAAGGCTGATGGGCTTGTGAAGAAGGGGCGAACGAAAACTTTGATTTTATGAGATAGTAGACTGCAAGTACATACATATATTTCTTATCGCGAGAAAGGACAATTTGGTTCTGAGGTTGAAATTTGTTATATGTATGATACTTCCTGTACATGGGAAAGATAGGTTTTTATTTTTATTTCCATAACTATACTTTAAATCGTTTTTAAATGTAATTTCCTTTCCAACAAGACAAAAAACGATCAAAGTCGGTAGAAAAATAATGTAGTTACAACGTATTTGATTTGAATTGTACATCAATTGAATGTGAACGCTGACATTGCAAGTACATTAATATGTTAATACATTTCTGTTAATTCTATACAAATTGCATTTCTGGTCAATTTTAACGAATACGGCAAAATTAATGAAAATCCTTTGCATTATGCTACTCCTACATACGATCTCATTGTATATAGACCTAGGGAAAAAGATAACTATACGGCAAAATTAATGAAAATCCTTGGCATTATGCTACTCCTACATACGATCTCATTGTATATAGACCTAGGGAAAAAGATAACTATATAATCTTCATCAAGATTGACTATAATAAGTCGAATCTGGAATGCTATGTAAACAAATCGTAAGGATCATATGAGTGGTGGTCATATATTGGCATTCATATTCGCAGTCGTAGTGCATGATTTAAAAAATTTGATCAAGAAATTATGTCAGATATGGATTCTAGACCGGTAATAGTGTAAACTGGTGACACATTTGTATGGAGGTGATACCAGAAAGTTGTGGATTCTAGACCGGTAATAGTGTAAACTGGTGGCCCATCTGTATGATGGTTATATATACATTTTGTATTTGGATTTCATACTATGAATTTCTAGTTGAAATATATGATCTGCAAAATATTATCAACTTCTGATGTAAAATGTGGGTGCTAGAATGGTACTAGTAAAATTTAGGATCCATTTAATGGGCACTACACCAAAAAGTGTATTATCTGCAAAATTTTATAATATATATATATATATATATATATATATATATATATATATATATATATATATATATATATATATATATATATATATATATATATATATATATAATTGACATTCATATTTGGTGTTTCTGTTTGAAATATAAGACGATGTGGTAAATTTGATCAAGATCCGATGAAAATTGTATATTTTAGAGATATATATATATAAATATATATATATATATAAATATATATATATATATATATATATATATATATATATATATATATATATATATATATATATATATATATATATATATATATATAATTGACATTCATATTTGGTGTTTCTGTTTGAAATATAAGACGATGTGGTAAATTTGATCAAGATCCGATGAAAATTGTATATTTTAGAGCAATAATAGTGTAAATCAGTGGTACATTTGTATGATGGATATATCAAAACCACTACTTTCATGTTAGCTATTTCTAGTTCAAACATAACATGATCCTGAACATTTTGTCAAGACCGGATGTAAGTAAACTGAGTACTGAGTTGCGTACTAAGTTATACTTCGCATTTTTGCTGAAAACCAAAAGTAATGGTTTTATTGCAAAGAGCTTCACAACGTCACTATCATAATTTAGTTCCTTATTGTAAATCAATCAAGAATCGATCCTGTGCTAATCTTAAAAATATATATAAATTTTTATTCATTGAAAAAATGAATTTGGAAGGTTTTTTTACAACACCAGGTACACCAATGTATCTGCAGAAAATTATTTTGCTTATTTGTGGACCGGGGCATCTTCGGTTTCTACTTCATTGAAAATAATGATAACATTGGAGAACGCTATGATAACTTATGATGATATGGATGTGAGCGATGTGTGGTTCCATGAAACGGCACTACATTATCCACGACCGTTTAAAAAACATCTTTGTTACAAGCAAATGCGACGTGAACTGATAAGATGGGATGCGCCCTACCACAATCTCATAGTGTTTTCACTATGTTCCTAGAAAGACCAGAAAATTTAATAGGAACCACTTTCCCCTTCCGCGCACAGACCAAGAATCTATTGCCAGACTTGCTATTATTCCATGCCACATTTTGCACTAACTTAATAGCTAGAATTCACTTTAGTCATTTGATATAATAATGATATTTAATGAGTTTCGAGAAAAACTAAACAAATTTATAATTTACGTCGAACATAATGGCTGTAAATTGTTTCTAATGTTTCATTATGCTCTTAAATATTTCGCAAATGTTCGCAATTACCCACACAGATACGTCGATTGTGATATTATTCAATTATTGATTCAAAACGGTGCCGTAAGGCAGTACTTAACGCTACCGTAAGAGCGGCCACGTAAACCAACATCACTGGCAACGCTGTGATAGACATAATAAATGCCCTCCGAGTCTAATCAAACTAAAGTTAACCATAACCGATGAATCAATACATCACCAATCAATATGGGCGAGTTAATTACTGTTTCTAGCTAAATAGAAACCGAAGAAATAATCGCTGCTAAAGTGGTGGTTTTATGGAGTTCTGCGAATAGCGTCTACTACCTAAAGTTTTGTTTGTCAATTTTCGAAACTAGTTTGAAATACAAAGTGAACTGAGGTAAGACTATGAAATTAAAGAAAAAAGGATGGAGTGTGTTCCATTTGATCGCCGACGAGGACCAGGTGAGGACAGTTTAATATGTAGCAGATTTTATTCTCCAATTTCGTTATGACATCCAAAAAAGTGCACCTGATAGTTTCAACGAAAAAAGTAAAAACAAAATTAAGCAAACAAACATTTATGTAGAAAAATGTAGTCAAAAATGGATGCTCCTAAAATAACATTAAATTCAATTCAAATATTTGACTAAAACTTTAGTCAAAAACACAACATTTTCTTATTATTATTTCTTACTTCATCGAATTGACAAAATTGCAACGATCATCGTAGAATATGTTTAATGAAAACAAGTAAAAACGGCGTTAAGTTCGGCCGGGCCGAAATTTGTATACCCTCCACCATTGATTGCTTTCCACAGAGGATGTCGATTTCCGTACAAGTGCAGTAATATTACGGGAAAATATAATTTTGTATATAGCCAAATCAAAACAAATACAAATATTACAAAAATAATTTTATAAATAAATATAATATTTCAATTATTTCAAACCACGCTTATAAGGCAAGGCTATCAATACGTCAATTCAAAAAATAAATATTCTTCTATTTATATTTGCAAAAAGCTTAAATACCATAAATATTGGTAGATAGTGGGTGCGACAGTTGTGTGTATTTCCATTCTTACCTAACTTCATGATTTAACCAATTTTTGCCGTAAAAGAAAAAGTACGAATTTGGAAAAAACGTATTTTGCGTGCCTATGCAGTCAGAGGAAAGTATACACCGAATTATATGATTCCAGCTGCGGCCATTTGGTTGGTACCATTTTTACTCCCTTAAGAGTACGACTATCTAAAATCTATTTAGTGGCTGTTTACAATGTCACACATATATCACAAATTTTATTTGATCATTTCTTGGTTGCCGCTTTTTTGGTCGACCACTAAACCACATTTGCTTTCGATGGAGCATACTTGCCATATTATTTATGAAGATTTTACCTTTTTTCTTACTCGATTTTCAGCCCTAAAAATGGGAACGAATTTTTCGACTGGCGCACACTGGTCCCAAATCCATATTTTTTGGCAGAAATTCAAAAAATGTAAATTGTTAAATTATATATATCTATATTTTGTATATATTTCCTGCGTAGGTAGTTGAAAAATCATATTTAACATTTTGTGATTACTGTAGTCTTGCCAGTTATCTTAAGTGTTGTAATTTTATGATTCGTAGTGAGCATAACATATAAATGTCGTGGACCAAAGTTATCTATTATCTTCTAATAGGCCTCGTTTTCTACGTCAACCCTTTCACCCCCAAAGTTGCTTATAAGCAACAACACGAGTTTGTTCTATAAAATCGTTAAAATCAAATATTTTTCAGAGATAATAATTTTTATTTTTGTGTAACAAATATTATTCAAAAGAGAAACAAGAAATTGAGTAACTACATAGATCTGTAGGAAGACGAAAATCAAAGTTAAGTCTAAAATATCAATTATTTGATTTTTTGGAAATAAAATTTGTTTGTATATCTTCTGGCATTTCATCGAGGACAAAAAACTGTATTTGTTATTCGCAGTATGAAGATTAAAGATTATAAAAATGAAAAAACATTTGAATATATTTTTTATTTAACCGGAGTCTGCAAGATAATGATTTTAGTAAACATTCTGTTGCTCATGTCCAGTACAAATAAGAAATCCCAAAACTCAATATAAATCATATTTAGACCTATACTTCGTCAATTTTCCGTATTTATCACAGAAAAAATGCGGACCGAAAGGGTTAAGATTCCAGCTATAATAAAATAAAACGGAACGTTCTATTAGCTAATTTATAAAGTTTTTTTAATTTTCAAGGATTATTTTGCGTCTACTTTTACACAGCTTCTAAATTTGTTCATATGTCCATATCAGATATATTTTGATTTATTTTTTTACTTTCTGATATTTTTTGTTTTTTTTCGTGCTAACAATAAAATAATTGTTTGAAAAACAAAATATTTTGTTAATTTGTGAAGTATTATTTAAACAAAAAAATATTCCCGGTTGGAAAATGGATGGTGTCGGTTTTATTATTTTTGCTTTTTCTTTGTATGTTTACCCGTTTTCCCCCAAATTTTATCTCGATGAGCGCCAACATGCACCATCCCATTACCTCCATTTTTTGCTCAAGCATTTTTTCCGAACTTCACAAAATAGAGGTTCTAGCGTATCCAAATTTTATTACTAAGAATCTCATACAACACTAATGTACATATAAGCGGATAGCGGTTCAAGGTACTTTCGACGACTATAAGCAAAACATGAATAATAAAACAAGTAAGGAAAGGCTAAAGTCGGGCGGGGCCGACTATATGATACACTCCACTTTTTATCGGAATAAATTCAATTCAGTAAAAAAGTGAAACGGGAAAATTTTTTATATGTTTCCTAATCATAGGCTAATATGACCTGGTCCAATTTGTCAAATCGAGAATAATATTTGTATCGGGGCTATATCCAAACAAGTGAATAACTTTCACAATAAGTTCTTCTAGTTGAAGTATAACGTGTTATGCTCAATTTTAAGAAATTCTCTGAAAATACGCGGTTTCTGGGGGAACGAAATTTGTATGAGAGCTAAAGGGTGATTTTTTAAGAGCTTGATAACTTTTTTTTAAAAAAAACGCATAAAATTTGCAAAATCTCATCGGTTCTTTATTTGAAACGTTAGATTGGTCCATGACATTTACTTTTTGAAGATAATTTCATTTAAATGTTGACCGCGGCTGCGTCTTAGGTGGTCCATTCGGAAAGTCCAATTTTGGGCAACTTTTTCGAGCATTTCGGCCGGAATAGCCCGAATTTCTTCGGAAATGTTGTCTTCCAAAGCTGGAATAGTTGCTGGCTTATTTCTGTAGACTTTAGACTTGACGTAGCCCCACAAAAAATAGTCTAAAGGCGTCAAATCGCATGATCTTGGTGGCCAACTTACCGGTCCATTTCTTGAGATGAATTGTTCTCCGAAGTTTTCCCTCAAAATGGCCATAGAATCGCGAGCTGTGTGGCATGTAGCGTAGGGCGTACCTCAAAAAAAAAGTTCGCCGTACACCTTCGAATATGAAGTATTATTGAAAGGTAGTTTCAAAAAAAAATTTTTATTTTTTTATGCCGAACGTAGGGGTCGCGCTTTTACATTTTTCTATATAACTTGTATTTATAAACGGATTTTAAAGTGTGATACATCGATGTTTTTGTCTCGACGAGGCCGATTTTTTTGTCTTTGAAGTCATTGAGCTCAAGCACCCCCTTCTGGTACTTACCCATCATTTCTCAGTTGCTACTACCCTAATGTACCACTCTAATAATCGAAAATTAAAGCTCGCATAAAATCATGAATCATGTTTGAGCTCAATGACTTCAAAGACAAAAAAATCGGACAAAAACATCGATGTATCACACTTTAAAATCCGTTTATAAATGCAGAAGTTATATAGAAAAATGTAAAAGCGCGACCCCTACGTTCGGCATAAAAAAATAAAAAAAATTTTTTTGAAACTACCTTTCAATAATACTTCATATTCGAAGGTGTACGGCGAACTTTTTTTTTTTACTTGTAACCTGGTACGCTCTAATGTAGCGCCATCTTGTTGAAACCACATGTCAACCAAGTTCAGTTCTTCCATTTTGGGCAAAAAAAAGTTGGATATCATCTCACGGTAGCGCTCACCATTCACAGTTACGTTACGATTCGCATCATCTTTGAAGAAGTACGGTCCAATGATGCCACCAGCCCATAAACCGCACCAAACTGTGACTTTTTCTGGATGCATTGGTAGCTCTTGAAATGCTTCTGGCTGATATTCACTCCAAAATCGACAATTCTGCCTATTTACGTACCCATTGAGCCAAAAATGAGCTTCGTCGCTGAACACAATTTCTTTCTTTCTGAACTTTCTTAACAGAGCACGCATTTTGATAATAAAATTCAATGATTTGCAAGCGTTGCTCGTTAGTAAGTCTATTCATGATGAAATGTCAAAGCATACTGAGCATCTTTCTCTTTGACACCATGTCTGAAATCCCACGTGATCTGTCAAATACTAATGCATGAAAATCCTAACCTCAAAAAAATCACTCGTTATATGTAAATCTGAACCGAGCTAACACATTTTTACCACAAGTGTTTCCAGTTGAAATATAAGGTGTTTTGCTAATTTAAAGGAATATGTGTTAAAATATGTGAATTCTAGAGCGGCAAAATTCAAATTGGGAGCGAAATTTGTATGGGAGCAATATATAAATCGGAACCGATCTAACACATTTTTACCACAAGTGTTTCCAGTTGAAATATAATGTGTTTTGCAAATTTTGAAGAAAATCTGTTGAAATATGTAGATTATAGAGCGGAAAAATTCAAATTAAAATAAATAAATAAATCTGAACCGATCTAACACATTTTTACCACAGGTGTTTCCAGTTGAAATATAAGGTGTTTTGCAAATTTTGAAGAAAATCTGTTGAAATATGTAGATTATAGAGCGGAAAAATTTAAATTGGGAGCGAAATTTGTATGGGAGCTATATATAAATCTAAACCGATCTAACACATTTTTACCACAGGTGTTTCCAGTTGAAATATAAGGTGTTTTGCAAATTTTGAAGAAAATCTGTTGAAATATGTGGATTCTAGAGCGGAAAAATTCAAATTGGGAGCGAAATTTGAATGGGAGCTATATATAAATCTGAACCGATCTAACACATTTTTACCACAGGTGTTTCTAGTTGAACTTTAAGATGTTTTGCCAATTTTGAAGAAAATCTGTTGAAATATGTGGTATCTATAGTGAAAAGGGTCAAATCGGGAGTGAAATTTGTATTTGTATATTTACCATGGTTGTTTCTAGTTGAAATATAACATGTTTTGCCAAATCTGAAGACAATCTGATACAATATTTAGTTTCTAGAGCGGAAAACGTCAAATCGGGAGCGAAATTTTTATGGGAGCTGTATATAAATCTGAACCGATCTGACCTATTTGCACCATAGGTGTTCCTAGATTAAATATAACATGTTTTGCCAAATCTGATAACAATCTGATACAATATGTGGTTGCTATAGCGGAAAAAGTCAAATCGGGAGCGAAATTTTTATGGGAGCTGTATATAAATCTGAACCGATCTGACCTATTTGCACCATAGGTGTTCCTAGATTAAATATAACATGTTTTGCCAAATCTGAAGACAATCTGATACAATATGTGGTTGCTATAGCGGAAAAAGTCAAATCGGGAGCGAAATTTGTATTGGAGCTATATATATATCTGAAGCGATCTGACCTATTTTCACCATAGGTGTTACTAGATTAAATATAAGATGTTTTGCCAAACCTGAAGAGAATCTGATACAATATGTGGTTTCTATAGCGGAAAAAGTCAAATCGGGAGCGAAATTTGTATGGGAGCTATATATAAATCTGAACCGATCTATATTTACCATGGTTGTTTCTAGTTGAAATATAATATGTTTTGCCAAATCTGAAGACAATCTAATACAATTGTGTCTACAATTGCGAACTATATCGTGATTACAAGAATAGATGGACAGACTGACGGACGGACGGACATTGCTAAATCGACTCAAAAAGTGATTCTAAGTCGATCGGTATAATTAACAATGGGTCTATCTCGTTTCGTTTTGGGTGTTACAAACAAATGCACAAAGACATAATATTCTCGTGGAGTGTATAATTAACGAAATCAAATGAAACAATGATGTAAAAATGCTACAATAAATAAATTTAAAGCATCAATGAACTATTACAGTTTATTGAAAATATTTTTCATATTCACTTGATGAAGAAATTCGCATATATAAAATATTTTATATATATAGATAAACTCGTTTATCGAAAGCAACAAATAAAATTTTGGCCGAAGCAAGTATTCAGAACCGGGATGTTCAGTTTGCTGTCGCAAATTCTTAGAATCGTCCCACGCAATCTATATAAGTTTATGTTGATGGTAAGCTGATGACGTTCATGTCGTCGGAATTTTGCTATTTCCATGAAGTGACAGATATTAATTTCCAACTAACTGTGTAATTGGAAAATATTATGCTTTTGACAAATTTTATATTGAAATATTTTAATTGAATGCTATTTTTAGAGTATTTAGATATGACAAACTCAAATGTAAAGAAAATCACACAAAAGGAGCAATTTCGAAAAGATATTTTTTTCTTAATTACAGTCATCAGAAAAAATATTAACAAGAAACTAAATTGTTACTGTCATCCACATCCCAGCCATCAGGCAATTGCAGCAAATCTAGCATTATATTGTACCTTTAAAAGTTAAGTTTTTAACGGCTTTCATTTTGTACAATTTGTAAACCACACATAATTCCACATCTAATGCCCAGCCATAAAATAATAATTAGAGCTTCATAAAAAGCTTAACATGACAAACAAATGAACTAAAACCAAATTATGTTTAGGTGTCATGAATACAGTACTCCTAGAGTTGTTTGTATAAGCGAGCAGACCGTCCGCCCATGTGTCCGTATGAAGGTAATCGTATGCCAACAACGCACCATCATACCACCATAGGCATGGTGTGTTGTTGCCAGAGTATGAAGTACAAGTACATTCGGTACAATGGAGTTGTATTAAATGTGGCCGGTCATAAATTAAAAGGGATACCCACCCAGCTAGCCATGGTGAAGGGGAACGTCTGTCTGTCTGCAGCGTCTGCCTCTAAATACTTCATCCTCTGCATGGGGGGAGGGTGATAATGCTGTGATAATATATGGCCTAGAACACCATTTAGGCAAAAACAATTAAAGTTTTATGAAAACATGACTTACAGCTTTCCACACATTTTTGGGGGAGCAGCAACTGCAGCAGGGGAGATTAACCACAAGTACCGGTAATCACACCAATAAAAAATAACTTGTTTTGTCCCCTTACATTGTAATCCACAAAATGTAGGACATCCATACCCCCAGACTATCCTATAAGTGTTTTATATCGGCTGTAAAGTTTTATGAATTTTTTCTTCCATTGAGTCTTTCTCTGATAAAGGTATACAGCTCGCTCTTGTTTAATTGCTCCAATTATTTCATTTTCTCGCATGAGGTGCGTTCGTTCATGTGTATTCGAATTAACTTTTTGGTATTTTTGTATGTAGTAAAGTGTTGATGATAACAAACCATCACACTGTGGAAGTTTTAAGCAATTAAATCATTAACTAAATAAGTTTTAAATGTTCATAGACAGACAGGAGTAATCCATATTATAACATTATAATATCCCGTATCACTTATGAGCACCTGTAGTATGTCTGTTCATTTATTGAGGTGAGATTTTATAAAGTGAAATAATTAAAAGACGGTCGATAAATGCCACTTTCTCTGACTAAGTTGTGTAGATTGGTGGGTGACGACAATCATCCTTTTTGAAAGATTTTGATCGAAAGTCTTTCTTATGTTCAAGAACAGTAATCCTTCTCATCTTTCGTAATTATCGCAATTGAACCGCCCCATTTTTTATACCATCCACACTACAGTACACTTTAACCTGGGAACTTATAAATTATGTGGAAATTTCCTTACATTTTTAACAAATAAGAAGTCAGTTTTACGAATTACAATAATCCAAATTTAGCACATAGTTCACATAACAATTTCTACTAAAAAACGAATAAGGACATGTAAACTTCTATATTTCCTGCAAGATCCAAACTGAATTGTGCAACAGAAACTATCTTCAAAAATCTTATGTCTTTATTGCAGCCAATAAAAAAAGAAGGTTTTTCTTCCCAGCAAAAAGAGAATAAATGAAAATTGGGATCTGCACGAATGAATTTAACACGGAGTTGTCATAGGAGGGATGTCCTTCATTTTGAAAGACATTTTAAAAGTTATTTTAACGTAGTTGTAAAGGAATCACTTTTTCATTAGTTTCCATTTCTGTTTTAAAAAATCCGCCACAACCGGGGGTAGAAACCGCTGACCTTCTGGTTACTATTACGACACTCTAACCATCTCAGCTATGCTCTGTTGTGATTAGTGAACAACTAAAGCAAAGAGGTCACCTTACCTCTGTTGCCCCATACTAACGCTATTGGCAAAATTTTACGGAATATTAACATATTATCGAAGTTGTTTAAAAGAACTTCATCGAAAGAGCGAAAAAACACATTTGAATTTTGAGATGCGAAAAAATGTGCTTTCCACGGAAGTACTTCCAATTTTTTGCTGGGTTGTGTATAAATTTAAAGTTGTTAATACAAAATTTAAAAAATACTCGGTTTATGTTCAATCTACTTTTATAAAACTGATAAGTGGACTCTTGCAATAGTGTGGGAATTCTATATTTCTGCGAAGTCTTCCTAGATACTTCAGCAAGTAAACGGATGATGTTTATCTGTCCTTGCCTTGTTGTTGGGGTCTATGATGCAGTGGACCTCATCTCTCCCACATTCGTGGAAATCAAAAATGAATATTACCAAAATTATAAATAAAAATAAAATAAAAAAAAACAGTCTCGAACACCTCCCTCTTGAGTGGTGTTAACTCTACCAATTCACTGGTACGCTTCCGTTGAGGCAAACACAGGTCAAGGAAAGTTACTTTTTGCACTTACTACAAGTATTGTAGTAAAGGGTGTCCGACATATCCGCCCCGTCCAGATCCTGAAAACAAACATAAGAATAAGATCACCAATTTATCTCCGGTCATGCGGGAAGGCTAAGCGTCTTAGCACGGCTGCAATAAGATCTTTTAACGAGGTTTCAAGAGCAGTCTGATGATCGCAGTCATTGTGATCTGAATTGATCAACTCGCTATACGTAACAGTTCTTCAGGAAATGCCAGGTCCACCCCCTGACTGCTGTGACGCAGGGTGGTATCAGGGAAGGGTCAAACTCATATCCTTACGGGATAACAGATCAGTGGCCCTGTACATGGTTGTCTTATGCAGAGCAGGGGCAAATTTGAATGTAGTTGCAAAGGACGACATTTCGTCTCGTTCCAGGGCTCTCACTTGGATTTTTTGTTGGCACGGATTTTAGAGCTATATGTGCCAGATCTGAGTCACACTTTATTCATTTTGAGATATGGAATGGTTTCCGTTTAAGTCAATTTAAAAATATTTTTCCACCGAAGCACAATTTTTTGCCTAGAATATTCAACTACTATATCAACATCGTTGGTACCACTAAGGTAACCAGAAGGTGCACTGACTTAGACCACTTTCATTCTGCTCAAAATTGAAAAATATAAACATTTAAAAAATATATATATACTTTATTTTAATTTGAAAAAGTAATATTTCTTTACTATATATGAAAGAAAGAAGAAAATAAGGGAACCCCTACTTTCAGAGGATGCACTTGGACCACTTTCATTCTGCTCAAAATTAAAAAATTAAACAATTGGAAATGGTTATCTCTATAAACCAATAAAAATATTTTATTTACTTAAAGATGAAAGAAAAAAAGTATTGTATTTCAAGCAGACAAATGAATATATATTTCCGATATTTGCAAGTTTTGCGTCTAGAAATTTTAAACTGAAATTATTATTTACTTGTCAAATAATTTATTTTAATATGTAATTCAAATCATGTGGATCAATTAAAGTCGACATTATAGAAATGTTACATTAATTCGCCACATTTCAATGTCAGATGATATTGTGTGACTTAGACCACATTCAAACTACTAGTAAAAACTACTAAAGGTGTTTTAACATATATTGGGGTACACACGAAAGAAAATGTTTTTAATGTTTGTAGTTATAAGGGGTAAAATGGGAAAAGTGATATAAAAATGGTAGTAACCAAACGGCTAAGAGTGATATCATGAAATTCGGTGTATTCATTCCCCTGGCCGACAGACAGAACTTGTTGAGATTTATATTTTTAAGCGGAAAACGTATGAAAAGGGATGAGACTCCTAACGGTTTCAGCTAGAATACTTGAATATTCGGTGTGTACATCGGTCCGGCTGGATAGATGCGAAAAATAACAAATATTTCGACATTTGTATTCAGCACGGCCGAACATTGAACGATTTTAACTAAAGTTGGTATATTTTTGTCAACTTTAGGTAGAAGTTCAGTACCATATATGAGTCATTCCATGCCAAGCAGTACTATTTTAGACCTCGATAACTTGAATTGCCTTCAAAATTGGTGTATTTATTATTTTCATAAAAATATTTTATACATATTTTTGAAAAAAAAATGTTGATCACGATTTATGACCAATTTAATAGTGGCGAAATCGCCTGTAACTCCTGAAATACTTTATCGATATTAAAGTACTATATTTTTTTTTTAATTTTAAAGTAGTGTCCTTAGATATATTTTTTAGCAGCTGTGTGAGTTTGGAAGTGGTAATATGATCTTTCAAAAATATTTTTTGTAGAATCCATCAAAATTTTAGAGAAATATTGTCAGAATGATAATAAAAACTATACAAAATCAAAGACAATTTAGTTAATGTGAATATAATTATTTTTTATTTTTCTGATGGTGCAATCGAACACTGCAAAAAAACTAAAATAGTCCCATCATCTACTTTTTCTTCATTTTTTTATTATTTGTATACATTTTATAAACTAATGAAGAAATTGTCATTCTAATGATTTTTTAATGATATTTTGGTTAATTTTGAAAAATAAAAAATAGAAGTCATAATTTTACCACTTTCAAACTTACACAGTCGCTAAAAAATACATTTAAGAACTCCACTTAAAATTAAAAAAAAAAATCGATTATCATTTCGAAAATCCAAATACAAAATAAATTTGGTAAATCTCTAATAAATCTAATCGATTGGAAATTAACTTCAAAACAAGATATAGTACTTTAAAATCGGTAAAGTATCTCAGGACGATGAATAAACACATGTTTTTGAAAAAATCGTAATTTCACCACTATTAAAGTGATCATAAATCGTGAAAAAAAATATTTTCCCCCAAAAATACGTATAAAACATTTTTATGAGAGGAACACATGTACCAATTTTGAAAACATTCCAAGCTATCAAGGTCACAAATCGTACCGCTTGACATGAAATGACTTATAGGACATTTACATATAGATATTGCTTTCTACGTTACAATGTTAGTTATTGAAAATAAAACATAATATTTTTTCTACTTTTTTGTGCCAGGAAAAAATAGATTTTTCCAAAAAAAGCGCTTAAGCACATTTTTCAACATTCTTTGTATTTCTGTGATATTTGGTACGTACATTCCTCTTCTTTTAGAGGGTTTTACTATCGGTATTGTAAAAAAATTGCCTCGCTAACGGCATTCAATTGGAAATTAAATTAAAGCAGCATGAGTATTTTATCAATAACTTTTGCAAAATAATATGATAATAATCCTTTCAATTTCCTTTCACAACTAAATTTACGCGAGTGCGAGCTACTCCGCTAACAAAATCCACAGTTTTCAGTTTACGGGACACACTAATAATTCAGTCACTTTCTTTGCTTTAGATACATAGATACTGTGTAGTATCTAGTATCCAATTCAACAGTATCGATAATTGTATTCAATAGTTAAATGTTTCCATATCTAACAGATATATTTTAAGCTTTTTAAAACACTCTCATAGAAAACTGTTGTTGGATTTTGCGCGTTCCATTCCGTTCAAAAGCATTACAGTCTCCCTTTTATGTTGCCTTTTAAAGGCCAACACTAACACTTCACCAAGTAGTACGAGTACGCGCACTTCACACATCGTGCCTTATTAGCCATGAAGAGGAATCTTGTTGGATGTGTCGTAAGTGCCCCAGTAAGCCATGAGTGTATTACCATCATTATCACCGCAACACACAACAGCCAGCAGCATTAAGACATAACCAAAATAAACTTCCAAGTACATTTTATACGCGCATACTCATACTCGTAAGTGTCCACAGCCCGTATACGGCTACAACTTAAATCACACTTTCCATATAGGCTAGGGTGATAAAAAAAGTGATTTTACAAAACCGGGTTTTGGTTATGACGAATATTTAGAAGTACGGATATTGTTTCTTCCATAACTGGAATGGGAAGTCTGAAAACGAGAATTGTTTACTATATGATATCGTACACCACACTAGATCTTTATATGTGAAATGATTTTATGGTTTATTTTTATATAAAAACATCCACAAATGACCAAACGGGTAGATTTAACTCAGGCTTTAATATGGTGTCCATAGGGCGGTAAGAATTCAAGTCGGTAGGGACATTTATATGTTTCAAAAACAATGATATATGTTGTGCGCAGGATTTTCCCCTGGGGGGGGGGGGGGGTTTTCATCTAGTTTTACAAAAATATAGTCAGTCTATGGCGCAATGATACATGACGTTCATTCGATTATGTGTGATTATGTGAGCGTTTGGCAACCATTCATATTTTATTACCAGGATCTTCGAGAAATATTTTGATACATTGCATTTCAGTAATCCATCTATCAGTACACTCAAAGGAATTTGTCAGTAAAAGAAAGCAGAAAGTCTACCGAAAGAGCAGATTTTCTGCTGAAAAAGATTTGCTGATCTGCTGAGATGGTAAACAGCTGTTTGCTGTTTTTAGCAATATAGAAAAAAATGCAAACGAAAAAAACTAGAATATAGAAAAAACTTTAGGCATATGTACAGAACAGTATGACCACTTAAATATACATATTAACAAAACGTTTTTGAATAGAAGTTATTATAAAGCAATTTGTTACCACGGGGAGATATTGCGATTGTCTTTTTAATGACACGCATATTGTCCCCAGGTTATATAAAATGGGACGCTTATCTATTTTTATATTTTGATTAACAGCAGCCAATTTTAGCAGACTGAAAACTCTTTAGCAGTGTGAATGGAGATATAAGATTGCAGAATAACTGCTGTTATCCAAAAAACTGCTATAATAGCAGAAACTTTTTTGCTAATAGGCAGCAGACAATCACTTTTAATCGCTTTTATTAACTGACTTGTTCTCTAAGTGTAGATCTTCTTTTTTAAAATAGTTCCTTGAAAGTACATACATAGATATATATTTTGAAGAAATATTACACAAAAAAACGATCGAATTCCTCGACGATTGACCCCCTTCTGACCCCCCTAATTTATACTTCAGTTACATGAGTAACAGGGTGTTTACTCAAAATCTTTATACGCATATTCCGGTTAAATAAAAAATATTTGACACAAGTGAGAAATATGACAAAAAATGTCAGTAAGTTAAAACTTATTTCTTATTGTTTCGCAACTTTAAAGCAGATTTTGAAATATAGACCTACACGCAGAGAAAAAAATACATTACGTAGAAATGAAACTTTAGACACGTGAACATAGTTTTTGAGTTTCTTTTGTGGGTGAAATAAGTTTGTGTGCGGTAAATATATCATCAGTTGTTGTAAATGAACAAAGAGAAATATATGAAACAGTTTTCTTCGTTTGTCGAAATGGATTTGTATTATCATTTCAAACTCTCAAAACATTTGGAAGTAACAGAAACAGTTGTTTTTCATCTGTGATGAAAATAGGTCACATCGGTTCAGATTTAGATACAGCTCCAAAAATATGTCGCATCGCAAATGTTACAAACCACGCATTGCAAACGGGATATACGAATAGCCACACCATATTATATTTGACCTGTACACATCTGTTGTGGAAGTGGAATATGTGGGTCAATGTTTTGATATAGCCCTTATACAAATGCCCCACCCGATTTCTATACTCAGAGAGTATAGAAATTTAAAAATGCAAATTGTATTTTATTTAAATATTAATTTATTGTACTTTCTTTTGTATATATAAAAATGTCCACATAAAAAATTCTTAGGTTACTCCAATACTTTTTAGCAGAAACGAAGAATTGCATCTCGTCAGTAGGTTTTTACATAATTATTAATTTAGAGGTAAATTAATTTTCAATGATTTCATTCCAATTAGATGTACTACAAACTTGACCAAAGTTTGACACTTATAGTTAAGCTACGTAAGCATCAAGCAAATTATTTGCTTATATTAAGAACTAGCTGACCCGACAGAAATTTGCCTGTCAACATTTCAATTAGTTTCTTTATGATCGTTGTGTGCATTTTTGAAAAGCTATTTCAAAACGGAAATGAGAGAAAGGTAGTTTTCAGTGTTTAATGTATAGATTAACATTAGCTCTTATAGATGCTCAATTTTAGGATACGGTCACGGATTGATTCATATTAATATAATGCAGAAGGTCGAAACAGCGTCGATTTTGCCATTGACAATTCCAAACAATTGTTTTGAATATAATTGTGCAGATACGACGTTCTACTACTTGATCGTCCTTAATTTGAATGCCATGCCACAAAAAGAAGAAATTCGAGCAATAATTTAGTTTATTAGGTGGAGTAGGCCGTGGAATCACTGGCGGTGTTTGTTTCGTTATTACCATGGAGTTACGTTAATTTCCATATTCATCGCATCCTGATTGTTTTTCGCAGTCTTCCCAGAACGCAAATAAAAAGGAATCAACAAACTATGTCGTTCCTATCGTCAGTTCTAACCAAAAGTGTCCGAATTGTTGACTTTTCTTTATTTTACTTATATATGTATTTTTTGATATTTTTTATTTTTTAATATCTTTCAAAATGATTAATTTGTTATTCTCGGCTTAACTTTTCTCTCTGTAGAAATTCTATATTTGGACCAATTTTGATCATACCATTATATTTCACCAACAAATATCTGCATTTGATTTAGACCATATTTTTATGAAATTTTGATTCAATTTTTTTAAATCGAGTTTAAAAATAGATAGTTTGATAGCTGTCAACACAAACTTGGATGTTGAAGATATTTACAGCACGTTCGCTCTACCAAAATTTGTTTTCAATAACTTTGCGAACACTTATCGTTTGAGTACCGAACTCATACGAAAGGTGTTTAACTCTTCGGATCGGCGAATTGACAAAAATCTAAATATAATGCACAATGACATCGGCGATTTTTTTCCATTGCAAATGCCCAACAATTATTTTGAAAGTAATAGCCCAGATTGGGCATTCAACAACATGGACCTAATGTGAGTGTCTTGACGTGTTTAGTACGTCGGCTGTGCAAAATAAGGCGAAAATAACCTTCGAACGTAAATATTACACAACCACCAAACCTTATCCCTAGACTTACTATGCGCAATAGTACATTCGGAACCTATGATTACTTCAGATGATTGAAAGATTGTTCGTTGGAGTTTCGTAAATATGCACATTCGTCGCAACCTGAGTGCTTTTCGACGGCCTGAAAATATATGAAATAGCTAGAATTGGATTTCCCTGTTCATTGATACTTTATAACATGATGACATTATGGGGTAGAGCAGCAATCGGCCGAAGTCATCATTATGTCATTATATCATTACAAAACTGGTCAATGTTGTAGACGATGGTCAATCTGCTTATTGTTATGCGTTATCTATTTTTCATATGTAAAGACGAAAGTAATAAGAACCAAACAAAAATGGATGAAGAAAATATGTCGTTCCTATAGCCAGTTATGAAGAAATGCATAAAACATTAAGATTTTGAGTAATTTGTCCGAATTTTCTTTACAATTACCTACATTTTTTGAACTGAAAACTTTCGCAGATTCATAAAGTCCAAGAATTTCTCATATTCATTGTGTGAATCGTGACATCTAGTATTGAGTTCATTAAACAATCCTATAGAAAAAGGCACATACAGTTTATTACAATTTTACCAATTTGGTGAGCAACTATCCAACAGTTTCTTCATCTTAAAACCTAGTTCGGACTACTTCGAACAGTTTGTAACAAAAATCAGCCAAATAGGCTCAGCCGTTCTTACTTGATACGATTACCAACGAACATCATTTAATTTTTATATAGATTTTTAGATTTTATTATGATATCCTAGTGATTCCTATTTACACTTTTTTAAAATTACTAAAAGATTTTTTATTAAATTTCCAATCTTGTATTGTAGTACACAATTAAAACTTCATAAGATATTGCTCTAGTAAAATGTCTTGAAATAGGCACAATTCGCTTGTTTGTATTTTTCATAACCTTTTGCGGAAATTCAAGAAAGTGTAAATAACAATTCATTCCCAGAAAAATTTTGTTCACGATAGGAGTGATTGTTAAAGTGGGCTTCATCGATCCATGATATAAGACACAGTCAAAAATTCTCACTGAATTGACTTATTTTGGACGATTTTCACTTATTATTCATAGAACCTTCAACTTAGTACTCGTGTTTTTTGGATCAATATTAAAAAAAATGTGATAACTTTTTTCTCAGTGCCCCAAATTTTGCTTTTGTGTGACTCGGGAATTTTTTTATTCTTGGGAGCATTTTTCTCGACTGCTGAAACATCCTAAATAAGCTTTACTTTGAACTATTATTTTTTTATATTTTCGCCTTAAGGTTAATTTTATGCCTAAATTGCATTCAGAACTAGCTGGTGGTCATCGAAAATGTTATGCAGAGAGTCCCGGTTTTCGGGTTTTATATCGTTATTATAACACCATTGCAAAATCACTATTACTACATCCTTCAGATTCGTGTATGGTTGTGAATTATTTTTACCTTTTGCCATGGAGCAAGCGTATACATCTGTCATACCAAGTATTGCAATTAAATGCAGTGTAAAATAATAACATATTATGTGACTTTACTAAATACCCAGCTTGAAGAAAAAACGTCCTCGTACCAGAAGAAAACACCGTCATTAGTTGGGTGCAAAAATGTGAGGCACTTGTCACAGAGTGTGTGTGTGCACTGCACTAGTGACGGCGACGGCTACGACTACAAAAACAAGAGTCAAAGTCTATGGAAAGCAAAAAAAGTAACAGCCCGCTTTGTGTGAATTTAATGATGATTTAGAGGAATCCAAATGCACCATTTGAGGGACAAATTTCCAAAGTGTTACACGTACAAGCCATGTACATTTCTATAAATATTCATCCTACACAGAGAGAGAGTACCTGAAGGACCGTGGTTGGGCGTTCTGTGTGTTTTTACAATTTAAATGAGTTGTACCTTAAGAAATACACACCAAAAGAAATACACAAAATTACTAATTAGTGGAGAGAAGGATTTACTTTGCGACATGACCGTGGGTGGGTTGGAAATATTTCTACTTTGATGTAAATTTTATGTGTGGGATTTTGACAAAACTTCGAGGGAAAAGGGTAAATTTGATGAAAAAAAAAACATTTTTTTGCTGTGGAATAAAATTTAACTAATTACGGTGGTGGCTGTTGTTAATTTAAGAGTAGAGATTTGTTAATTAGCATATTTGAGCATTTTGAAAATCAAAAGTGTTTATTTTCCATCTAATATCTGTGGAAAGGGAGGGGAGGTAGGTGGGTGTAAGTAAATTACTGGGGTTTATCATTTCATGACGTAGGATTTATCATTGTAGTTTTTTTGCAGTATCATGGAAGAAGTTTCAATCTTTGGACTCGTGCAAAGATTGAAGCACATACAGTGGTATCTATCAGAATTTAGTTCAACGAATAGCCCTATTTCTGGGTTAATGGCACCTCAATAAGGGTGATAATTCCGTGCAACAGTTCTTTTTGGACCTAACCAAGACTATTTACACATGAAACTAGAGATCGAATGTAGAACAAGTAAGAACGACGTTATGTTAGGCTGGGCCGAACTTTATATACCCTCCACCATGGCTTACAGGAAATGTTATTTTTTAATATAGTCAAACCAAAACAAATAAAACAAGTAAGGAAAGGCTAAAGTCGGGCGGGGCCGACTATATAATACCCTACACCACTCCCTGCATATGTACCTCGTTGCCCAAATTCTGCATACGTGTTTCTAGTTGGATTATAAGATGTTGTACCAAATTTAAAGAAAATCGGATAAAATATGTGGTTTCTAAAGCGGAAAATGGAACATGGGAACAATTTTATGTAGTTCATACAAATTATATAAATTATATGAATATAATGTGTATGCTATAAATTCATCTTTAGTCAAATTTAACGAATATGGTAAATAATATGGTAATTGATCCAATTGTCCGACAGACAAATACAAATTATACA
The DNA here is from genome assembly GCA_947397865.1 of Polietes domitor. Taxonomy (NCBI): domain Eukaryota; kingdom Metazoa; phylum Arthropoda; class Insecta; order Diptera; family Muscidae; genus Polietes; species Polietes domitor. The sequence continues at coordinate 206,707,132 of OX377618.1, forward strand.
GTAGTATACCAAAGTCATACCAAAGTATGGACATATGGGCATCACCCACACAATTCTCATTGCAATTCAATTGCGTAAAATTGAAATCGGGAAGGATTTTTGCATCCTGTAAATGTATGTGTTTGACAAAAAATGTTAAATCGGAAAGGACATTTGTAAGGGGGTATATTGAAACCAGGAACGATGTGACGCGCTTTCACCATGTCTGTTTATTGGTGAAATATAATATGTAAAATTTGGCCAAAATCGGTTAAACATTCGGGAGCAACAATTGTATGAGGGCTATATCTAAATCTGAACCGATCTTACCCACTTTCACCATTGGTTTTTTAGTTGGATTATAAGATGTTGTGCCAATTTTAAAGAAAAACGGGTACAATATCTGAATTTTAGAGCGGAAAAAGTCAAATCGGGAGCGACATTTGTATGGGGGCTATATCTAAATCTGAACCGAGCATACCCACTTTCAGCATAGGTGTTTCTAGTTCGATTATAAAATGTTCTGCAAAATTTAAAGAAAACCGAGTACAATATGTCGTTTCTAGAGCGGAAAATGTCAAATCGGGAGCGACATTTGTATGGGGGCTATATCTAAATCTGAACCGATCTTACCCAATTTTTGCATACGTGTTTCTAGTTCCATTATAAGATGTTCTGCAAAATGTAAATAAAATCGGGTACAATATGTCTTTTCTAGAGCGGAAAATGTCAAATCGGGAGCGACATTTGTGTGGGGGCTATATCTAAATCTGAGCCGATCTTACCCAATTTTTGCATACGTGTTTCTAGTTCCATTATAAGATGTTCTGCAAAATTTAAAGAAAACCGAGTACAATATGTCGTTTCTAGAGCGGAAAATGTCAAATCGGGAGCGACATTTGTATGGGGGCTATATCTAAGTCTGAACCGATCTTACCCAATTTTTGCATACGTGTTTCTAGTTGGATTATAAGATTTTCTGCAACATTTAAAGAAAACCGGGTACAATATGTCGTTTCTAGAACGGAAAATGTCAAATCGGGAGCGACATTTGTATGGGGGCTATATCTAAATCTCAACCGATCTTACCCAATTTTTGCATACGTGTTTCTAGTTGGATTATAAGATGTTCTGCAAAATTTAAAGAAAACCGGGTACAATATGTCGTTTCTAGAACGGAAAATGTCAAATCGGGAGCGACATTTGTATGGGGGCTATATCTAAATCTGAACCGATCTTACCCAATTTTTGCATACGTGTTTCTAGTTGGATTATAAGATGTTGTGCCAATTTTAAAGAAAATCGGGCACAATATGTGGTTTCTAAAGCGGAAAATGTCAAATCGGGAGCGACATTTGTATGGGGGCTATATCTAAATCTGAACCGATCTTACCCAATTTTTGCATACGTGTTTCTAGTTGGATTATAAGATGTTGTGCCAATTTTAAAGAAAATCGGGCACAATATGTGGTTTCTAAAGCGGAAAAAGTGAAATAGGGAGCGACATTTGTATGGGGGCTATATCTAAATCTGAACCGATCTTACCCAATTTCGGCATAGGTGTTTCTAGTCAGATTATAAGATGTTGGACCAAATTTAAAGAAAATCGGGTACAATATGTGGTTTCTAGAGCCGAAAATGTCAAATCGGGACCGACATTTGTATGGGGGCTATATCTAAATCTGAACCGATTTCCTCCAAATTCAATACCAATGGTCCTTGGCCAGAAAAAATAACTTCTGCAAAGTTTCATGACAATCGGACAACAATTGCGACCTGTAGAGTGCGAACAAGCTTAGATGGACAGCAGACGGACGGACGGACGGACAGACGGACAGACAGACATCGTTAAATCGACTCAGCTGGCGATTCTAAGCCGATCCGTATACTTAAAGGTGGGTCTAGCTCAATTATTTCTTGGTGTTACAAACATTTGGCGGAAAACTAACTTATAATATATATATATATATATATATATATAAATATAAAATTTCAGCTTTTTCATTCCTTTTATTTCGATCTGTAATAAATATTTGATTTGAACTGGGATATTCCCCTAGCTCAAGACCATTTTGCATTTATATTTTAAGGAATGCAAATTTATTTACAAATGTCATGGTGACATTTATTGCATGGCTACGCATTATCATGATTTCCGACCTGTGAAGGTGGCTTCGCAGCGACTTTTCAACAACATACCCGGTCACATTAAGTAAAAATATGTTGATCTGTAATCAATTGATTTTCATTTTGCCAGTCTATGCAGTCAGGTGAATATATACAACGAATTCTTTATTTTACGTGTCTAATGTACCCAATCAGGGAATGTACACACCGATTTTCATTAAGCTTGGTGCAACCGTTTGGTTGGTACCATTTTTATCCCTCTTTTCCCATTTAACCCTTAAAAGTACGAATTTGGAAAAAATTCTGCTGTCGTTTGAGAGGTGCCATTTGAATCCTTTTTTGCATCATTAAACACCATAAAGTGATTTTTATTTGTAGGTGGCAAATAAAAATCACTTTATTGAGCACCTTGCACTATAAGGGGAATGCGCCTACCAAATGTAACAGCCACTAAAACATACATATATATTTTTTAATTTCGTAAATTTCTACACAGTAGTGACATTTGCCGTAAAAAGTAATTTCTCTCCCACATTTGTAATGGAACAATAAAAAACACAACAAAGATACATTCCAAATTATTAAAAATATATGAAACAAGTAAGGAAATGCTAAAGTCGGGCGGGCCGACTATATGATACACTACACTTTCTATCCGAATACAATTCAATTCGGGAAAAAAGTGAAAACGGGATTTTGGTATGTTTCCTAATCATAGGCTAATATGATCTGATCCAATTGTCAAATCGAGAAGAATATTTGTATCGGAGCTATATCCAAGCATTGAATAAAGTGACCAACTTGCACAATAGGTTCTTCCAGTTCAAATATAACGTGTTATGCTCAATTTGAACGGGAACGAAATTTGTATGGGAGCTACATATATATAAATCTGAACCGATCTGACCCTTTTTCGTCATGGGTGTTTCTAGTTAAAATATAAGATATTTTACAAGATTTGAAGAAAAGCTGTTAAAATATGTGGTTTTTGGAAAACATCAAATCGGTAGTGAAATTTGTGTGGAGCTATATATAAATCTGTACCGATCTGACCCATTTTCATCGCAAGTGTTCCTAGTTTGAATATAAGATGTTTTGCCAAATTTGAAGACAATCTTATAAAATATGTTGTTTCTAGAGCGGAAATTTATATGGGAGCTATATATAAATCTGAACCGATCTGACACATTTTTGCCACAGGTGTTTCTAGTCGAAATATAAGATGTTTTGCCAATTTTGAAGAAAATCTGTTAAAATATGTGTCATCTAGTTTGAAAAGAGTCAAATCGGGGGCTATATCTAAATCTGAACCGATTTTCTTCAAATTAAATAAATTATCCCGAAAAACTGGACAGACAGACAGAATGACGGACAGACAGACAGACGGACATTGCTAAATCGATTCAAAAAGTGATTCGAAGTCGATCAGTATAATTAACAATGGGTCTATCTCCATTTCTTTTGGGTGTTACAAACAAATGCACAAAGACATAATACTCTCGTGGAGTGTATACATATATATATTTTTGGAAAATACATATCTCTTAAATCGCATCAGAAAGGAGTTCAAATCCATCAGAAATATATAAATCCAGAAGATAATTAAGGCAAATCAATTACAATTTGTGTGACTGTGTTCGCAATGCCCTGCACTTACGACAGGCTATAACACAGTTCTGAGATACTTTAAATATTATCTTTACAATATCTGAGAAATAGTCACCACACCGTCGTATATTTTCATGGGCTGATAAATGCAGCAACTAATTGGCTGTGTTATTGCAAAACCACCAACTCACTTGAAACTGTGGCAAGTGTGAAGTGTGGTTGCAAAAATGACACAAACGTTTAGCTGGAGATGTTAATAACGGCCAATTGTGTGTACATATATTTCACACAAACCACTTTAATAACATGTTATTCTTCCTTCGCTAATTAGGAATTCTATGAATTATACATAAACTCCAAAACTATGCAGCATTCATTCACATGGGCCACTTGATCTAAAAAACTATTTTTCACAATTTAACTTAATGTTGTATATTAGTGCTACAATTGAACTACAATTTGTTTCGTAAAATAAGAAAGTAGAAAATAGAGACTTAAAAATACTTTTAGGAGGCTCAAGGACAGTTAGGGCATACATTTGCTCACTCAGTAAACTAAATAAAGAGGCAGTAAACTATTTTCTTTTATTAAATGAATATTAAGAATTAATTGAATTTATTAATATATTAATTAAACATCTTTACAGACTAACAATCAATTGCCTTTATTTGTAACGTACAAAAGAGAGTGAGACGTACCGATCGGCTTACAACCACTTTTGGAGTTGGTTCAGCAACGTATGTATGTATCTATTCTATTCTTGCAATGAAAATGCAGGTTGGAATTGTTCCCATTTCCAAATCAATCTTTCTTCAAAGGGTTTTTCATGAAAAACCGAGAAACATTACCCACCCATGAGAACGAAACATGTTTTAAGTTGGTCACATCGATTTTTATACACTCCACGAGAGTATTATGTCTTTGTGCATTTGTTTGTAACACCCAAAAGGAAGGGAGATAAACCAATTGTTAATTATACCGATCGGCTTAGAATCACTTTCTGAATCGATTTAGAAGTTTCGGCTGTCTGTCCATCTATTGTTGTAATCACGATACAGGTCGCAATTGTAGCCACGACCACACGAAACTTTGCACAAGGAAGTTTTTCGGGACAAGAACGAACGCTATTTAATTTGAAGAAAATCGGTTCAGATTTAGATATAGCCCCCATACGAATTTCACTACCGATTTGACTCTTTTCACTCTAGATACCACATATTACAACAGATTGTCTTTAAAATTGGCAAAACATCTTATATTGTAACTAGAAACACCTGTGGTAAAAATGTGTTAGATCGGTTCAGATTTATATATAGCTCCCATACAAATTTCTCTCCCGATTTGACTTTTTCCGCTCTAGAGACCACATAATGTATCAGATTGTCTTCAGATTTGCTAAAACATCTTATATTTCCACTAGAAACACCCATGGTGAATATCGGTCAGATCGGTTCAGATTTATATATAGCTCCCATACAAATTTCGCACCCGATTTGACTTTTTCCGCTCTAGAAACCACATATTGTATCAGATTGTCTTCAGATTTGGCAAAACATCTTATATTTAAACTAAGAACATCTGTGGTGAAAATAGGTCAAATCGGTTCAGATTTAGATATAGCCCCCATATAAATGTCGCTCCCGATTTGACTTTTTCCGCTTTAAATGCCACATATTCTAATCGATTTTCTTTAAATTTCGCACAACATCTTATAATCTAACTAGAAACACCTGTGGCTAAAGCGGGCTAGATCGGTTAAGATTTAGATATAGGCCCCATACAAATGTCGCTCCCGATTTGAATTTTGCGCTCTAAAAACCATATATTGTACCCGATTTTCTTTAAATTTGGGACAACATCTTATAATCTAACTAAACAAAACTATGGTGAAAGTGGGTAAGATCGGTTCAGATTTAAATATAGCCCAAATTCAAATGTTGCTCCCATAAGTTTAACAGATTTTGGCCAAACTATACATTTTATATTTCACCTATTTCGTTCCAGGTTTCATTATATCCTCATACAAATGTCCTTTCCGATATAAAATTTTTTGTCAAACACATACATTTACAGGATACAAAAAACCTTCCCGTTTTCACTTTTTCACCGAATTGAATTGTATTCGTATTGAAAGTGGAGTGTATCATAGAGTCGGCCCCGCCCGACTTTAGCCTTTCCCTACTGTTTTTTTTTTTTCAAATTTTGCAGATTATATTATATATTAACTAAAAGTACAAAGTCAAATATATTTGTCCATTCTTAGGATTAACCCAAATGGGCTCCATTCTACTCAAATACAGCTCTAGAATCTACATCTTTCATCGGATAATGATATATTTCAACTTTGAATACCTACGGTGAATGAGAAATATATATGCCCATGTATTTGACCAGGCCCCAAGTGTTGTTATAGGCCTCCTTTCAAATGTCGGTCCGATTCATCCTATTACTACTGTACAATTTGTATTTGTCTGCCGGAAAATTGGAACAATTATCATATTTTTTACCATATTCGTTAAATATGACTAAAGATGAATTTATTTTAAACTGTATAATTTATATGAACTACATAAAATTGCTCCCATGAAACACCTGGGTTTAGTAATAAAAGCGAGGTATATACGCAGGGAGTGGTGTAGGGTATTATATAGTCGGCCCCGACCGACTTTAGCCTTTCCTTACTTGTTTACTGAATTGAATTGTATTCCGATAGAAAGTGGAGTGTATCATATAGTCGGCCCCGCCCGACTTTAGCCTTTCGTTACTTGTTATTTATACCTAACCCCGTTTCAACATGCTTCCCGATATCCGACCGAAAGAAAAATTAGTCAAATTAGACATATTGTCTTTGACTTTTCCATTAATGATCAAAATGTATTTTGTAAAGTAAAGAGCAAAAGTTAAATTAAATCTGGCTTTAAACTTCCACTGATATTCTAATTCAACCAGGTTTCTTAATAAAAAATTTGAACAGAAAAGTTAGCTCTACAAAATTTCTCATGCATAGAACAGAGATGTTTTGTAGAGGATTTTCAGAATTGTGGATTCCTAGTGGGTATGGGACATGTACAATTTTTAAAATATGCACCATGGAAAATAATTCCCAAATGAGATAAAAAATTTGTCAGCCTACACCACTCCCTGCGTATATATACCTGCTTTCGATTACTAAACCCAGATGTTTTATGTAGGGCGATTTTACGTAGTCCTTATAAATTATACAGTGTAAAACTAAAAATCATCTTAATTCAAATTTGACGAATATGGTCAAATCGATGATTTTACATTACATCAAAACAAGTATCAATTTGTATAGGAGCAGTATGAAAACATCCACATTTCCATGATCTGGAATCAAGATCCGATGTAATATGAATGTTAATGAAAACTGGAGGGATATTTCTATGGGAGCTATTTGAAAATTCAGAGAATAAATAAAACATGATCTGGAAAATTTTATCAAGATTCGATGACAAATGAAGTTTTTACAGCAGTAATAGGATAAATTGGAAGACTATTTGTAGGGGAATATAGCAGCATTTGTGGGATGCACAAAAACATGGACCTAAATAGTTCACTTAAAGTATTACAAGTTGAAATATATCATGTAAGATATAGATTCTTGTGCGGGCCGTTTGTATGGGGTACCACAATATTTGACTACTTTATTAGTAGATATTCTGAGTCGAAATATAACATTATATGGCAAATTTTGTCAACTTCTGACCTAAAAGGTGGGTTCTAGAGTGTAATAGTAAAAAGTGGACTCATATAGATCACTTTCAAAGTAGGTATTCTTAGCAAAAATATAACATAATCTGCAAAATATTATCAAGATGCAATGTAAGACGTGAGTTCTCTAGCGGTAATAAAGTAAACTGGGGACCTTTTTGTCTGGGGGTTATACCAAAATATTTAGTTGACTTTCAATGTAGGTGTTTCTATAGGGTCCGCCATCTAAGTTTTTTTTTCAAATATTCAACCGTTGGACTATTATGTGCCCTCAGCAGCCATTTGAATGAAATTATTTTCCATTATTAACCGGAAGGATTGTACTTTCAAATAAAAAAAGAAATTTGAGAAAATATTCAGTTTGGCGGACCCTATAATTCAAATATAACGTGATGTGGAAGTTTCATCAAGAACCTATGTAAAATATGCATCTTAGAGAAGTAATAGTGTAAACCGGAGCTATATTTTTATGGGGGCTATATCAAAATTTGGACTCATGTAGTCCAATTTCACGTTAGCTGTTTCTACTTCAAATATTGCAGGAACCTTTTATCAAGATCCACTGTAAAATGTGTATTCTAGACCAATAATAGAGTAATATGGAGGTTATATCTAAATCTGAACCGATTTCTATAAAATTCAATAACATCTTTGATCCAAAAGCTTACTTTTGCCAAATTTCATGGCAAGCGGAAAACAATTTGCGACCTGTAGTTGCACAGCAGACGGACAGATGGATATGGTTAATTCAACTCAGCTGGTGATTCTAAGCCCATCGTATACTTAATGGTCGATTATTTCTTGGTTTTGCACACATTAACTTGTAATACCCTATTCCACGAAGTGGTGTAGTCTATAAATATGTTCCAAAATTTAGGATTTTTAATAATTTTTTTCTGAATAAGGAGTCAACATAGGCGTTAAAAATACTCTTTTTGCTTAGCAATTTAATAATTTGTGCAAATAAAAATATTTATATTAAAAATTGGCAATTTTTAAATGGATATACAGGGGAAGTACGTTGACTCAAATGACTTAGAAAAGAAAACGCACAAATGTAGCAAGGTACAACAATTTTTCAAGCGAAATAATGTTGTCGACTTTTTGAGAAAAAAAGTTTTGTCTTTAGAAGTACAAAACTTCTGATCAAAGTAGCACATTGACACTAAAAGGTATACATAAGGCAGCAATCAATCAAAAAAAGCTTAAATACCCTAAATAGTGGATAGTGGGTGCATTTTCTGCTATGACCGTTTTAATTTCAAAAGCCATTCCAAAAAAGCCATTTGCTCGCAACCAGTTTTATCACTTTTCCCATTTTTGCCGTAAAAGTATAAAAATAAAATAAAGTACGAATTTGGAAAAAATATATTTTTTGTATCTATACAGTCTGAGGAATGTATTTAACGAATTCCATAATTCTGGTACCATTTTTATCCCCATTTACCCCCTTAAAGGTACGACTTTCGAAAACCTCCTATATCACGTAAAATAGTACACGTAATAAGAGGGATGTACACACCGAATGCCATCATTCTAGCTGAAGTGTGTACCATTTTTATCCCTCTTTTCCCTTAAAAAAACGAATTTGGAAAAACCTTTTTATTTTTCGCTTCTACGTAGTTGGAGGAATGTATGTACCTAGGTGCGATCAATTGGTTGGTAGAATTGTTATCCCCATTTTCCATGTTACCCCCAAAAGTACGAAAAATCCCAGTATTTTACGTGTCTATGCAATCAGAGGAATCTATGCACCGCATTTCATTATTCTAGGTGCTGCCGTTTGTTTGGTACCATTTGTATCCCTCTATTCTCATTTTAGCCCTTAAAAGTACGAATTTGGATAAAATTCTTTTATAATATGCACCTACGTAGACGTATTTATGGAAAATTTGGATCCCATAGCTCCTTTAGTTTATATGCTAGCGTGCTTTCAAATTTTAGAATTTTATGACGATGAAGAATATATATACTTTATAGGGTCTCCGCGGGTGTATAAAAAATTCAATAAATAATAATATAATGAAAATGTTCTGCCTTAAAAATTTGGTACAAACTCTCCCTTTATAGCGTGAAATACGCACCTAAAGTTGTTTTTTTGATAGGCCAAGAATGGTGCGATCCATGAAATTTGGAGTGTACAGCCCTATAATTGCTCAAATACGTAAAATAAAGTGATTTCTCCGAAATTCATATTTTCAAGGGGTATAATGGGAAAAGACGGATAACAATTGTAACAAATTAAAGACGTAGAAGACATTGTCTCCAAAGTGATTATCAACAAGAAGGTAAAAGTGTCGTTCATCTGGTCTTTTCTGATTTTTCGACACTGGCGAGAAAATGTCATCGACGATTTGTATAGACTTTAATCCATATGACCGCGTCAATTTACTGTGGTCTTGTACCAATCGTTAATATGTAAGACATTGCCAACTGGGTAGTTTTGACTTTGACTCAATTTTTTAGTCCGACCATTGATAATGGGCCGAATGTCAGAGTCGACTTATTGAATTCATTAGATAATATATTTCGAAAAATCACATTGTCTAATACACCATCATGTTGTTTTATAGCCACCATTAGATAACATTGAAAATCCTCCACCCCCAAGTTTCTCGTAATGAATTCCCAACATAGACCGCCGAACCCGTGGAAAATTTGCATGACCATTGGGGAGGAGTTGCTCACATTAGTTATGTTTGTTTTGTTTTCTTGTGTGTTTGTGTTTTTTCTTTTCGATTTTTATAATAAATAAAGTCTTCACATGCAAGTTTATTGTTTATCCATTAAGTTTTTTTTCAGTTCACTTTTGCTATCTTAAGCTCCCTTCTGCCTTAGATGTTAATCGAAGTGAATGTGTTTGTGTAAATATTTGAGGAGAAAATGAATTTAGGAAATTTACATCATTAATACACGCATTAGTGTAATAATTCAATGATATCATGTGGGTTATCACATTCCGACATGTGTACATGAATATATGAGTCATACTAAGAATTATTTCAAAACGTCGGACGTTTAAGTCAAAACTGTAAGGTATTTGGAATCATTATAGAACATTCCAATTTTGTGTGTAGTTAATCACAATATATTTTTGGTAACCATCTGTAATTTACACTTCTCTATGGATTGATGTCTTTAGGTCCCCTCAAAAATCGAATTTGGAATAAAAATGCTCATTGAAAAAAATAACGCATTCATCGTTCGAGAGATACTGCATCTATCCCTTACGAACCTGCTGAAAAGGAAGCAGATTTTTTAACATCAGCGCACTATCAAATATTTGTGAAACGAAAATTAAAATTTTATTTTTGCTCGTACATATAATGAGTAAAAATCTAATTTTTTCTCTCCATCTACAATGCCCATCGATTTTGCGGGAAATCGCCCATATTCATGTATATGTATGTTGTATGCGGTTGTTTTGATTGGTGTTGTTCTTGTGGAAATCTGAATGAACTTGAGAGATATCATCGCATAACAAAGAATACAGGCCACAAATCTATTTGTGAATATTAAGAATGCGGATGTCTAATAGTTCTAGACACGCCTGATATGATATATGGTCATATCGCAGTGTTGTATGCCATACACACATACGTACAACTTGCATGCTTACGTTGTGGCATATAAACGAAACGAAACAAAAACAATAACAATTAAGACATGCAATAATATTTGTGTGTTTCAGAGGCTCTACACTTACAGCCGAGGTTACATGAAATAAAGGAATGGTGGAATATGGTGTTTTGACATGTTACAGATTTCCTCTGCATGTCCCTGTATTTAATTACATTTTAATAATTGATAAAGATTGTGTGATAAGAAACAGACACGTTAAAGAAGTAAGAAAACTATTTTGAGTTTCTTGTAAACAACACAACCATACTTGAGTGCGATTAATTCATATTCGCCAAATCTACCGAATTTGACCAAATACCACTAGACGACAGAAAATTTCGTCAAATCAACGGAATTTGCCCAAATATCCCTATCTGACACGAATATCCCTAAAAAATAAGCAAACAGTGAATGGCATTAGTATCATATGCATTTTGCTTCAATCGTTTAAATGAGACTATAAATGGCGACTCCCACTCCTCTTTTTAACACTAGTTTACAAACAATTTCCGAAGGATATTTAGTACACCAAACTACATACAAAATCATACATTTGTTTATTATTATGGATTATTCTTTAAAATAAATTTAAGACATTTTGCATCTATAAACTAGACTGATTTTGCGCGTTCGGTTTAAGAATCGCTGCAAATCCTTCATGGGCCAGAAATCATGATAAAGGTAGTGGAGAACCGTTTAGTAAATGTTACTATGCACTTTGTAAATAAATTTGCATTCAATAAAAGATGCAAAAAGGTTTTGAGCCATGAAAATGGGCTGCTATAATTTCTATGGTTTTATGTTTTTAAATAAAAACAAGCAAAAACGACGTTAAGTTCGGCCGGGCCGAACTTTATATACCCTCCACCATGGATTGCATTCCACAGAGGTTGTCGGTTTTCGTAGAAGTGCAGTAATATTACAGGAAAATATACATTTTTTAATATAGCCAAATACAAATATTGAAAAAATAATTTTATAAATAAATATATTTTAATTATTTCAAACCATTATTTATTTCAAATCAAAAAATAAATATTCTTATATTTATATTTTCAAAAAGCTTAAATACCATAAATGTAGGTAGATAGTGGGTGCTACATTTGGTTGTATTTCCATTCTATTTTAATTCCAAAAGTACGTATTTTGAAAATCCAGACGTACATAGTGCAAAATAACCTAACTTCATGATTCAACCAATTTTTGCCGTAAAAGAAAAAGTACGAATTTCAGAGGAAATGTATACACCGAATTCCATGATTCCAGCTGCACCCATTTGGTCGGTACCATTTTTACCCACTTGACGTTTTTACGCAATTAGAATTGCATCATTCTAGCTGTAGTCGTTTAGTTGGTACTATTTTTATCCCTCTGTACCATTGTATCCCCTGAAATAACGAATTTCGAAAAATCCGTTTATTTCCCGTGTCTACGCAATCAGAGGAATTTATACTCCGAATTTCATGACTCTAGTTGAGGTCATTGGTACTATTTTAATCCCATTTTAACCCCAAAAAGTACAAATTTTGAAAAATACGTGTATTTTACGTGTCTATGCAATCAGAGGAATGTACACACCGAATTTCGTGTTTCTAGCTGTTGTCGTTTAATATGTACCATTTGTAATAATATTAGGGATTATTATGGGTATTTTTAGTCCTTGTGAGGGAAAAATTTTTCCCTTTGGGCCGATTTCGCCCCGTTTCAATCCCAACCGATCTACAACTATAAGACGCATTTGTGGAAAATTTGAACGTTCTAGCTCCTTTCGTTTAGATGCTAGCGTGGCTAGATCGTCTTAGAATTTCATGACGATCAAAAATATATATACTTAATAGGGCCTCAGGTCGATATATCAAGGTGTTACAAACGGAATGACAAAGTTAGTATACCCCCATCCTGGAGGTGGAGGGTATAAAAACGTTTTCCTAAAACACGCATCAAATAAAAATGTATGCTAAAAATGTCGTTGTTGATTTTATTGAATCCCAGACATTATTATCTCACTTTAATTTTATTTGTGAGGCTCATACAACCACTCGCAGTTTTTATTGTTACATTGACTGATTGCAATTATATCACTATTTGGTGGTCGCTCCCACATATTCTCTTCCATATTGTATTGGAGAGAAACTAAGCTGCGATAATAAAAACCGTTAATAAAAAGTTATTTTTTTACTCAAAATAAAAAAAATATTTTTAACTGTAGCCAACGATAATATAAATATTTGTATCAAAACAAGTTTTCAAAGAAAAAATGTTTTGTATTCACTTTTTTTGACTTCTAGGCCAAGTCTAACTTTTTTAACAGAAAATTATTTCTTCAATATTTGTTTTTATACACACATTAATATCGCTGCTGGCGACAACTTAAAGTAGTAAAAAGGGTGCTAAGTTCGGCCGGGCCGAACTTTATATACCATCCACCATGGTTTCCATTACACAGATGCTGTCGGTTTTTTGGAAGTGCAGTAACATTACAGGAATATGTTAAAATTACTTAATATATCCAATATATTAAGTAAAGTAATATAGCCTACAAAGTAGCTACAGCCGTTGGCGTGGTACAAATTTTATCCCGTTTTGACTGTAATGTTACGAATATCAAAATATATCTTTATTTTTCAGCGGTTTGGTTGGTACCATTTTTATCCCACTTTTCCTATCGTATCCCTTAAAAGTAAAAATTTCGAAAAATCTCTCTATTTAACGTGTCTACTTAATTATAGGGATGTACACACCGAATTTCATGTTTCTAGCTGTTGTCGTATCATTTGTACCATTTTTATCCCTTTTGTCCCATTTGTACTTTTTGGTGATTACACGTTACTAGAGGAAGGTACGAAACTAATTTCATGTGTATAAAAATCAGAAATTTCCAAAAATTCTGCTTAAATAGTCTAAATATTAGGGGGTATTTTAAGTCCTAGTTAGGGAAAAAATTTTCCCTCTGTGCCGATTTCGCCCACTTTCAACCCCAACCGATCTGCAACCTTGGAAGGCCATTAGAAGGCCAGTTTTAGTATCCAGAAGGCCTTCCAGACACATTGCCAACTCCTTCCCAAAGATGATGCGAATCGTAACGTAACTGTGAATGGTGAGCGCTACCGTGAGATGATATCCAGCTTTTTTTGCCCAAAATGCATGATATGTGGTTTCAACAAGACGGTGCCACATGCCACACAGCACGCGCAACAATGGACTTATTGAGAGGCGAGTTCGGTGAACATTTTATTTCACGTTCGGGACCGGTCCATTGGCCGCCTAGATCGTGCGATTTAACGCCTTTAGACTATTTTTTGTGGGGCTATGTTAAAGCTCATGTCTATACAGACAAGCCCGCTTCAATTGACGCATTGGAAGACAACATTGAAGCATTTATTCGTGAGATACCGGAGAAATGTTGAAAAGAGTATGCCAAAATTGGACTAAGCGCATGGACCATTTGAGGCGCAGTCAAGGTCAACATTTGCATGAAATAATCTTCAAACATTAAATTATATGGACCGGACCGTACTATCGATTCAAACTGAATTTTATATGTTTTTTTTTTAATTTTCCTATAGCTTTTAAAAATCACCCTTTATATGAAGGCCTGTAGAAGGTCTTCGCGTGGAAAAATAGGCCTTTTAGAAGGCCTTAAAGTTTAAATAAATTTTAAATACACTTTGACATCACACTTATCAATCAATTTTAATTAAATATTTTCATTTGTTTAAACTCCAAATTTGAAAAGTGTATTTGAACTTTAGTCTCTTAATTTCGACTGCAATCACATTTATAATTGTTGACACTCACTAATCAATTGTATGTATTTTACAAAAATCGAAGTTGTATTTCTTTGTTTATAAAAAATAAAAAATATTATTTTTAAGATATGAACATTTTCTGTAAAACTAGAAGCAATTTTGTTGATACCAGATACAGATTAAAATGTTCTAAAAAATATTTTTTTTTAATCCACCCTAATGTGTATCGGGAAATATATTTTTTCGCCATATCGAAAAGATTTTGTGTGATCGCTTCACATGGAATTACTCTTTTAAAACAATGAGGGAATGAGAATATATACTTTTAGAAGTGCTGATAAGGCCTTCTGGTATGCCTGACTGTAGAAGGCCTAAAACGGATAATATACCATGGTTTTCGCAGGTCTTATAAATGGAAAACATTACTATATAAGACCATCCGCATGCCTAAAATTGGGAAGGCCTTGTAAATTCCACCGCTGTGGGTGATATGCCACCGTGAGAAATCATACAATTTTTTATTGAACTCAGGTCCAAGACAAAACAAGGCCATATAAAGAGTGATTTTTTTGAGGTTAGGATTTTCATGCATTAGTATTTGACAGATCACGTGGGATTTCAGACATGGTGTCAAAGAGAAAGATGCTCAGTATGCTTTGACATTTCATCATGAATAGACTTACTAACGAGCAACGCTTGCAAATCATTGAATTTTATTACCAAAATCAGTGTTCGGTTCGAAATGTGTTTCGCGCTTTACGTCCGATTTATGGTCTACATAATCGACCAAGTGAGCAAACAATTAATGCGATTGTGACCAAGTTTCGCACTCAGTTTACTTTATTGGACATTAAACCAACCACACGAATGCGTACAGTGCGTACAGAAGAGAATATTGCGTCTGTTTCTGAGAGTGTTGCTGAAGACCGTGAAATGTCGATTCGTCGCCGTTCGCAGCAATTGGGTTTGTGTTATTCGACCACATGGAAGATTTTACGCAAAGATCTTGGTGTAAAACCGTATAAAATACAGCTCGTGCAAGAACTGAAGCCAAACGATCTGCCACAACGTCGAATTTTCAGTGAATGGGCCCTAGAAAAGTTGGCAGAAAATCCGCTTTTTTATCGACAAATTTTGTTCAGCGATGAGGCTCATTTCTGGTTGAATGGCTACGTAAATAAACAAAATTGCCGCATTTGGAGTGAAGAGCAACCAGAAGCCGTTCAAGAACTGCCCATGCATCCCGAAAAATGCACTGTTTGGTGTGGTTTGTACGCTGGTGGAATCATTGGACCGTATTTTTTCAAAGATGCTGTTGGACGCAACGTTACGGTGAATGGCGATCGCTATCGTTCGATGCTAACAAACTTTTTGTTGCCAAAAATGGAAGAACTGAACTTGGTTGACATGTGGTTTCAACAAGATGGCGCTACATGCCACACAGCTCGCGATTCTATGGCCATTTTGAGGGAAAACTTCGGAGAACAATTCATCTCAAGAAATGGACCGGTAAGTTGGCCACCAAGATCATGCGATTTGACGCCTTTAGACTATTTTTTGTGGGGCTACGTCAAGTCTAAAGTCTACAGAAATAAGCCAGCAACTATTCCAGCTTTGGAAGACAACATTTCCGAAGAAATTCGGGCTATTCCGGCCGAAATGCTCGAAAAAGTTGCCCAAAATTGGACTTTCCGAATGGACCACCTAAGACGCAGCCGCGGTCAACATTTAAATGAAATTATCTTCAAAAAGTAAATGTCATGGACCAATCTAACGTTTCAAATAAAGAACCGATGAGATTTTGCAAATTTTATGCGTTTTTTTTTAAAAAAAGTTATCAAGCTCTTAAAAAATCACCCTTTATATAAAAGTAGAGATCGTATGTAGAAAAACTGTGTACACAGTTTTCCATTCGGTGATCTTTTCTCCTTTTTAGAGGAATTTTTAATTTTCTGAGGATATAGATGTGTTAATAATTTATTTGCGTAATTTTGCTTGCCATAAAAAGGTAAAAAATACTTTTGTGCTAATACTCATAATAATATGTACTAATACAGATTGTTACATGACATTTGAAGTATTTTTGTCCGATATTCTCCTCCTTCATCTTCTATCTATATCACCCATGTATGGCTCGCAAAAGTACGAAAATAAATTATTACTTACTTTCAGTTTCTAAAAATAAATATTTTTTACATTTTAGTTTAAATAGCACAAAAAACACTTTAATATTTTGTAATAGCTGGCATCTTAACAAACACAGGACCTAATTAAATCTATGTTTAAATGTAGAAGTTATAAAATAAAGTATTCAATTATCCTATTTGTGTGATCGCTTCACATGGAATTACTCTTTTAAAACAACGAGGTAATGAGAATATATACTTTTAGAAGTGCTGATAAGGCCTTCTGGTATGCCTGACTGTAGAAGGCCTAAAACGGATAATATACCATGGTTTTCGCAGGTCTTATAAATGGAAAACATTACTATATAAGACCATCCGCATGCCTAAAATTGGGAAGGCCTTGTCAATTCCACCGCTGTGGGTGATATGCCACCGTGAGAAATCATACAATTTTTTATTGAACTCAGGTCCAAGACAAAACAAGGCCATATAAAGAGTGATTTTTTTGAGGTTAGGATTTTCATGCATTAGTATTTGACAGATCACGTGGGATTTCAGACATGGTGTCAAAGAGAAAGATGCTCAGTATGCTTTCACATTTCATCATGAATAGACTTACTAACGAGCAACGCTTGCAAATCATTGAATTTTATTACCAAAATCAGTGTTCGGTTCGAAACGTGTTTCGCGCTTTACGTCCGATTTATGGTCTACATAATCGACCAAGTGAGCAAACAATTAATGCGATTGTGACCAAGTTTCGCACTCAGTTTACTTTATTGGACATTAAACCAACCACACGAATGCGTACAGTGCGTACAGAAGAGAATATTGCGTCTGTTTCTGAGAGTGTTGCTGAAGACCGTGAAATGTCGATTCGTCGCCGTTCGCAGCAATTGGGTTTGTGTTATTCGACCACATGGAAGATTTTACGCAAAGATCTTGGTGTAAAACCGTATAAAATACAGCTCGTGCAAGAACTGAAGCCAAACGATCTGCCACAACGTCGAATTTTCAGTGAATGGGCCCTAGAAAAGTTGGCAGAAAATCCGCTTTTTTATCGACAAATTTTGTTCAGCGATGAGGCTCATTTCTGGTTGAATGGCTACGTAAATAAACAAAATTGCCGCATTTGGAGTGAAGAGCAACCAGAAGCCGTTCAAGAACTGCCCATGCATCCCGAAAAATGCACTGTTTGGTGTGGTTTGTACGCTGGTGGAATCATTGGACCGTATTTTTTCAAAGATGCTGTTGGACGCAACGTTACGGTGAATGGCGATCGCTATCGTTCGATGCTAACAAACTTTTTGTTGCCAAAAATGGAAGAACTGAACTTGGTTGACATGTGGTTTCAACAAGATGGCGCTACATGCCACACAGCTCGCGATTCTATGGCCATTTTGAGGGAAAACTTCGGAGAACAATTCATCTCAAGAAATGGACCGGTAAGTTGGCCACCAAGATCATGCGATTTGACGCCTTTAGACTATTTTTTGTGGGGCTACGTCAAGTCTAAAGTCTACAGAAATAAGCCAGCAACTATTCCAGCTTTGGAAGACAACATTTCCGAAGAAATTCGGGCTATTCCGGCCGAAATGCTCGAAAAAGTTGCCCAAAATTGGACTTTCCGAATGGACCACCTAAGACGCAGCCGCGGTCAACATTTAAATGAAATTATCTTCAAAAAGTAAATGTCATGGACCAATCTAACGTTTCAAATAAAGAACCGATGAGATTTTGCAAATTTTATGCGTTTTTTTTTAAAAAAAAGTTATCAAGCTCTTAAAAAATCACCCTTTATATAAAAGTAGAGATCGTATGTAGAAAAACTGTGTACACAGTTTTCCATTCGGTGATCTTTTCTCCTTTTTAGAGGAATTTTTAATTTTCTGAGGATATAGATGTGTTAATAATTTATTTGCGTAATTTTGCTTGCCATAAAAAGGTAAAAAATACTTTTGTGCTAATACTCATAATAATATGTACTAATACAGATTGTTACATGACATTTGAAGTATTTTTGTCCGATATTCTCCTCCTTCATCTTCTATCTATATCACCCATGTATGGCTCGCAAAAGTACGAAAATAAATTATTACTTACTTTCAGTTTCTAAAAATAAATATTTTTTACATTTTAGTTTAAATAGCACAAAAAACACTTTAATATTTTGTAATAGCTGGCATCTTAACAAACACAGGACCTAATTAAATCTATGTTTAAATGAAGAAGTTATAAAATAAAGTATTCAATTATCCTATTTGCAAACCGGTTTTCGTTCTATTTAACGAACATTTTTAAAAATCGTCATTTAAAAAATTCTTTTGCGTGTACAAAGAGGTTGATAACTTCTACATTTCTCCATATATCTTTTACATATAAAAATTGTTTTTTTTTTCGTAGGAATGTTAGCTATTAAAAAATAAAGTAAATGTTTATTCCATTTTTATGGGGATTTTGGTTTCAGCAAAAAAATAAAAAAAAAATGTTTTCTAATATTCTTGGAGACTCTTCTTCCTAAACTTTTATTATGCGAAACTGAAATTCGCAATATTTGGAATTTTAGCAAAAAATTAAAAAAAATGATTTTATGTTAATGTTGATTTTATGAATCGGTATTCCTAAATCCACAAACAAAATAAATGTTTAGGTCTTTATTTTTTAAAGCGAAAATTTCATTATTTCCAGTGACTTGACAAACATTTACGCGCAGTTTCTCAAACCAATAACATATTTTTCATCGACAACCAACCTAAGAGAAATAACGCTTTGAGAAAAGCATATCTACGGCCGAACTGGCACTCTCATAACTCTAAACCCCACATGAGAATCATTTATGCATTTAGACATTTATATTACACACTTCAAAAACATTTGTGTTGACCAATTCATTCTGATTACCAAATCATAAATAACAATTATAATTTATAAATCTTTGTCAATTACATTCATTTTTCCAGCTCATGCATATATTCAATGTTTTTTTTTGGAAACCAAACTGTTTTACTTTTCCTGGAAATCTTTAACTTGTATTATTTATTAGGAAATGTTATTCAATTAGGTGTAATTGCCTATGAAAGATATCATTGGTGTCGAAAACTATTCATCGATTACATACCCCAGCAAAACGGACAGCGACCAGCAGTAGTATCCTTGGAATATTACATTATACATGTGGGTATATACAGTCGACGAAATATTTATAAGATCACTTTCTTGGTAGTGAACAATTCATTTAGAAATATTGTCCTGAAATACTGTCTTGCCCTAGAAAAATATATATTCTGAGTTGTGGTAAAAGTAAGAGACGATTTAACTTTGTCTGTCTAGTAGTCAATCTGTATGTCTGCTAAAATCAATACATCATCTAAATGAAATCAGCAGGTCTTAATGTCCGAGGCAAGTGCATAATGGTTGTATTTCGTTGGGATTGCATTTTATACTTGTTGTCCGTGATTTCCATGAGTTTACCCATGAGATTCTTCCAAACAGAGAGAAAGGTAGAAATATTTTTTATAAATACTTTCCCATCGAGATTTTTGTAAGAATTTAATTAACCTGAACTTGACACACAGGGAATGAGGGTATATATTATTTGAGACGGACAAAAATTGCGGCGAATCGACGAAATGGTTTAAAACAAAAATTATTTTGGGCCAAATCAATTTCATTTAAAGATGTTTAAGACATTTCCGTTCGTCTATCTGGGTGGTATGAGAAGTTAAGGAAATTATTCCAAATGTAAACATAGTAGAATTTTCCACAAACTTAGTTTAAGTTCGGATATTGACGAAATTGCAAAGCATAGCAAATGTATGTAACCTTCATAGGGTCCCACATGAATATTTTTAATCTTTAGTTTACCAACACAAAACATACCATATTTTTATAAGTTAACGGTGTACTTATTTAAATTGTGCAGACTGTATGTTTGTAATACACACAGTTTGCGAGTAGAACAAATTATGTGTTTTGCTGAAAACATGACAGCAATGTTATCGCATAAATAACAGACAGTAACACTGATCTGAAAATAATACAAATCGCCAAACAATTGCCTGCCACATCTGCTAAATGTTGTCGACATGTACATACGTACATATGTTCGTATGTATATATAGACATAGGTATGTCCAAACGAACACAAAGCCTTATACGACTACGTTTCCACATAGTCAAATATCTTAAATATGAGATTGTTGTTGGTAACGAACGTAACGAAACACCCACTAATTAGCCAAGTATGCCGCCACCGCAGCCTTAGCAGTCGGTCGATTGCTGAACAGACAGTCACCGTCATCGCCACCGCCGCTAACTATAACAACTGTGTTTGTTGCACGAGAGAGTGAGTCTCTTTAGTCACACGAAACGATTCTGTGTTCAACGTTTTCGGTGGAAGACGCCAGTTATGGCGATATAATTTATGTGTAACATTTAAACCACGTTTAAGCGCAAAATCACAATATTTTGTATGCACCCTCGGTCAGATGCTGTGACGATGGCATTCTCAGTTGGTCATCTTGTGTGTAACGATTTGTACTATATGCTGAAAATAATTACATTTATATGTATTAGGGTTAGTTTTTTCTCGACTATTTAATTTAGAACTAGTAAATCAAAAAAAAAATTCTTTTTTCAAATCCATGCTTTATGCAAGCAGAATTCTATTGGGCCTAGAAATTCTTTTTTAGTTATCTTTTGTAGAAGGAAAAATTACTGTTACGTTAATAAATAATAATAATAATAATAATAAATAATAATAATAATTAATAAAAAATATTTAAAAACGTAACAGTAATTTTTCCTTCTACAAAAGATAACTAAAAAAGAATTTCTAGGCCCAATAGAATTCTGCTTGCATAAAGCATGAATTTGAAAAAAGAATTTTTTTTCATATAAATTTTACATCTTTAGTCAAATTTAATGAGTATGGTAAATAATAAAGAAATTGATCTAATTTGCCAGCAGATATTCCGAGTAAAGTAAATATAACATGATCTGGAAAAATTGATCAAAATCGAATGATAAATACAGATTATACAGCGGTAATAGGATGAATCGGACGGACATTTGACAATGAAAACCAGGTATTTCATGGGAGCAATTTTATGTAGTTCATATAAATTATACAGTTACTATAAATTCATCTTTAGTCAAATTTAACGAATATGGTAAACAATATGGTAATTGATCCAATTTTCCGGCAGACAAATACAAATTATACAGTAGTAATAGGATAAATTGGACCGACATTTGAAAGGAGGGCTATAGCAACACTTGGGGCCTGGTCCAAAACATCTCATTCACGGTATTATAGTTGAAATATATCATGATCCGATGTAAGACGTAGTTTCTAGTGCTGTATTAGATAGAATGGGGGCCCATTTGGGTTATTCCAAAGTATGGACACATATATTTTACTTTATTTTCTGAGTTGAAATATAATATAATCTGCAAAATTTGAAAAAAAAAATCCGATATAAAATTTGCGTTCTTGAGGGGTAAAAATTAAAATGGGGCCATTTGTAAGTGGTTCCATATAGGATCACTTTCAAAGTAGGTATTCTTAGTTGAAATATGACATGATATGCAAAATTATATCGAGATCTAATGCACTTCTTCTAGAGATGTAATAGAGTAGAATGGGGCCCAATTTGTATGAGGGTTATACCAAACTATGGACCCATATTTTTGACTTTCATAATACGTCTTCTTAGTTGAAATATAATACAAAATGCAAAATTTGATAAACCTCCGACGTAAATTGTTGGTCCTAGAGGGGTTATAATAAAAATGGGGGCCATTTGTAAGGGCGCTACATTAAAAAATGGACCCATATAGATCACTTTCAAAGTAGGTATTCTTAGTATGAAATATTAATATAATATAATCTACGAAATATGAATATTTGGTCATGATCCCATGTAAAATGTGTATTCTAGAGCAGTAATAGTGTACATTATAGGGATGTTTGTATGGAGGCTATATCTAAATCTGAAACGATTTTCTCGAAATTCAATAGCAATCGTCCTTGGCCAAAAAAGTAACTTCTGCCAAATTTCGACATGTAGAGTGCGAACAAGATTAGATGGACGGCAGACGGACAGGCAGACATCGTTAAATCGATTCAGCTGGTGATTCTAATCCGATCCGTATACTTAAAATTGGGTCTAGCTCAATTATTTATTATTGTTACAAACATTTGGCGTAAAACTAACTTATAATACCCTCGTCCACGGAGTGGTGTGGGGTATAATATACGGGAAAAGCATGATTTTTAGAGGTGTTTTCAATATACATATATGCTCCTTTATATTCATAAACTCAGCTACTAAAATCTATAGCACAAATATAAATAATCGTAGCTGCATCAGAAAAAATGGTCAGGCAGAAGGCGTGATCTTATCTATTGTACAAAAATATAATATATATATATATTGTGAGGTTCGGAAAAAAATTCACGAGTCAAAAAATGGGGGTATTGGGTATGGTGAGTGTAAGTGGTCGCTCATATGGGTCAAAACTGAGGGAAGCCTCAAAACTGTTTCGGAGTCGCCTCCGGAAGGGTTAAATATAAGACCGATCTCCGTTAGTTTTTCCTCCCCAACATTTTTTTTTCGAAAACACATACCCCACCACTTCTTAAGGGGCGGTAGGAGGTATGTGTGTTATAAAAAAATGTTGGGGAGGGAAAATTAATGAGGGTCAGTCTCAAATTTAACCTCTCTGGGAGAGACGCCGAGGCAGTTCTGGGCTTTTTGTGTATTTTTACCCCTTTCCAAATGACCCGATGAGCTCGCAATTGCGCTCAACCAACCAACCCCATTTTTTGGCTAATGAATCCAAAATTCGTATCCAAATCGAACTCCTAAAATTATCATATGACAGTTTAAAATTTGTTTTAACTTTGTAATATATAAAATATTTAGGGACGGCAACAATAAACAAAATAAACTCCAGTTTGTGCTAACGGACGATTAGAACTGACAAACCCCAAAAAATAACTTCTAGGTTAGCACGAACTTGAGTATATTTTGTTTATTGCTGTTGGCTGATAGAGTTTTATGATGTTTTCACACACCCTGGGCACTCGTTCTCTCTAATTTCAGAATTCTAGCATAAATAATTGATACAGCTATAATTATTCTAGAATTTTTATATTCAGAGTTTCCCGAAAATTTCAAAACTCCGGGAAAAAAGCAACCCTAAATAACTCCGGCATTTGAAATAAATCCCGAGAATTATTTTTGGCGGGCTAATTCGTTGCCTTAAAAATTAAATAAATTGCCAACTTAAAAATTGTTCATTATTAAAAAAATAAAGTCTGTAAATTTCGCCCGAATCTTTCATTTTGGACACACTACACTTTTAAAAGTTCCCAAAAAAACTAAAACTAAAAAGTACGTACATAATATTGTTGGTAATTAAAAAGCTATTATACCCTTATATATTGCTATTGTCAAATTTTCTGTGAATATATTTTTGTTATTTGTTTGAAAAAAAAAATGTAAATTGGGGAGTTATTTATTTTTTTTCAATTTTGGTTTTTTGTCGTTATCAAGAATAACAACAATGTTGGAGATTTACATCGTTTCCAATTTTGGGATTTATATCACATTGTTAGGATTTTATTTCATTTTCCACATTTTGATTTTACTGCAAAATGAATTAAGTTCTCAAATATGGGAAGTTAGTTTTTTATGTTTTTGGGACTTTTGAAAAATTCATGATTTTAGGAAATACATGTTTTCTTATTTTTATAGCCATATGGTGGGCGTGGTTCGAATAATTTCTGAGAAGTGGCCGAAATAGTAATTTTTTTTGTATTATATTTATGTATTAAACTTGAAATAAAAAAAATAATTTCTATAAAATCTTAAACTTTCGAGAAACAAAAATTTCATATGAAGGCAACTAATTACTGACCATGCCTGTTGCAATAACCGCATTAGTTAACCAAAACGTTAACCAAACCCCAAATTGTCCTTTGAATAATTGTCTCAGAATAAACTTAATAGATTTATTGAACTCTTTACAGCCTTACGTTCGGATTAATTCCGATTTATTAATACGATATTGCAAAGGTATGAAAGTAAGACTCTAGATTTGGGGAGTCGGCGAATTATTTCTGGATTGCTCGGATATCTCTCTTTTTAGGATGTAGCTTTCACAAATTCAAAAAATATATTTTTCAATAATTCTTTCGATATCTCGTGAAATAGCACCTCTATTGGATTTTGAAATCACAATATCTGACATACAAAAGATGTGTTATAGTTTGCGGTTTGGATATCGACTTTAGAATTTCGATTTCACGGAAATTTTGATTATTCAAGAAAACTCAAACGAAATTTGCAAACGGTGTGATGAATTCTTGTAAACATCGCTGCAAATTTGCACACTTCCGACTCTGCTGGGACAAATACATAGGTTCTTAGTAATGCGCGGTCCTTCTAATTCAGTGTTGTCATTGGTTAAATTCATCCCGAAATAGAAAATATTTACAACTTTTGAATAGAAGTTGCGATAATCGAGACCATAAGTTGCGCTTGTTAAGACTCCAATGCTAATATTAAGATGGTTGCAAACAACGAGCAGTTGCAATAATAGATGGTTGCGATCATCGAGCTCGCACTGTATATACTTTGTGAGATATATTGTGAGATACACCACAGGATGGGGATATACTAAGTTTGCCATTCTGTTTGTAACACCTTGCCAGAGATAGATTTTAAGCCGACAAGCCGCCGCCGCCGCCGATTTCATCGGCTTATATCGACTTCAACCACGCCGCCGATAATTTTTTTTAGATCTGAAGGGGTATCACCGTCAAATCTAACTACCAAAATAGACAACCCACTTAAAATTACAAAAGAAAATATAACCGTCGACTTAGATACCCTACTACTGTGAAATATATGGATCTTTCTTTGAATTTGGTATATGATGACGTCTATTGTAAGTTAAATGATTGTATTTTGATTTGAAAGTCGCATTTCTTTGGCCACTCTTGTGTAAGACACAAGGCCACAAATCTCGCAACGATGATCTTCGTCGGCATACACATGTATATTTAGGACATGAAGTTGCACTGTCCTCCGATTTTGGTGTTTACAATGTCTGGTCAAATATGCCTCAAATGAAAAGCTGCAATTGGAAAAAATTATTAATTTCATCCATATTATAAACATTTTGGGATGGATTTCCAATCACAAAAATAATTGTATGAGATAATAATATGAAATTGTGGGAACATTGGCTAATATCGGCTAATATTAACAAATATTGAACTACTAGCCAAAAAATAAAAGAAAAAGTATTAAAAACCAATTGCTCCTTCCCTTTTCCCAAAATTGGTAAATAAATTTCGTAATGGGGTGAGAATGACAGAACGAGCCGGTAAACCAACCGAAAGCCGCCGCCGCCGATAATTATGGTTCGGCTTGTAACTCTGCACCTTGCAATATCGACCAGAGACCCTCTAAAGTATATATATTATTGATCGTCATAAAATTATAAGACATGTCCATCTGTCCGCTCGTCAGTCTGTTGAAAGCACGCTAACATTTAAACGAAGAGAGCTAGGAGCTCCAAAATTTTCATAAATGTCTTATAGTCGTAGATCAGTCGGAATTGCAAGTGGGAAAATATCACAAGGACTGAAAATATCCCTAATATTTAGAGTATTTCAGCATGTTATTTCAATTACTTGATATTGGGTATGTGCACTCCCCTTACAAGAGAAACATGCACCATAAATTACATATGAAATGATAACAGCTAGAAACACGAAATTGAGTAGATACATAATATAAAATTAGTTTTTTCCGAATCCGTAGTTTTAAGAGGTAATATGGGAATATAGGGATAAAAATAGTACCAAACAAATTGCCGCAGCTAGAATCATAGAATTTTTTACTTTTACGGCAAAAATGGATATAATCATGAAGTTAGGTTATCTTGCACTGTGTACGTGATAGATAATGGATTTTCAAAATTTATACTTTTGGAATTAAAATAGGATTGAAATACAAACAAGCAAAACTACTGCAAAAGAAAATGCACCCACTACCTCCCAATATTTAGGGTATTTAAGCTTTTTTTGAAAATTGTTTCCTTATGTTTACTTTTTGAATTGACTTGAAGTATTATTTCGATATATATGTGGTATAAACATATTGGAAGCCTTGCTTTATAAGTGTGGTAAAAATGATATATCGACCTAGTAGTTCTACATTACAATTACATGGTGTGACCAAAAATAATTTACATTCTGTTTTACATCGAGTTATTGCAAAAAAACTATGTTTTTTAAATGTCAAAAGGCAAAAGATCCGCATATTGTTCCTCACGCGGACGTGGTCAACTTGGACAAATAACATGGCAAATACTGGACAAATACATCTCATACATGTTCTACAGATATTTAATTTCTTTCATTTTGGGTAGTACCATACTTATGAACAGTTTCTTTGTTGGACATACTATTCGCAGATGCACTCCATAGATGAAATTTCAAACTTCAATGTGCAAGTTTTCACTTGAATTTGAATCGGCGCAACATTTCAATGAATGAGTTTATCGAACTGATGGTATATTTGGATCTACACACCACGGAAGCGGCATAGTTCACTGTGAAAGGAGCACATCAAGATCTACATAGTTGCAAGCTGACTTTTTAATTGATGCTATCGCCGACATAAGTGCAGGATAAACAAAATTCGACTCGAACAGACACAGTGCGCCGTGCCTTTGCCAAGCGTGTGATGGGCATAGGCAATTTCTGTTTGCAAACGGTTTCGTCCGCCGTCTGTGCGTTTGCTCTGCATGTGAATAAGAAGAATGTAAGTTGTGGACTTTTCGAGCAATTTGCAGTCTTATATGGAGCTATTACTGCCTGGTGCAGTTGGTGCAGTGGCAACCTCAACCGCACTCATTGAACGTGCAACTGATACACTGGGGGATACGTAACGCAAGGCTGCTCGTACTTGCAACTTACATTAGCCTTACCAACTTACTGCAACGACTCCTTGTTACCTGATGACCACATGGTGTGCATCTGGATGCCACTGCACACTCCGACTGGCTGGCTGCCTGCCTGGAGTATTAGCTTACGTTTATTGTCTGGGGTTTCAACAGAAGTTTCTTCTTCTTCTTCTTGTGCCCCCATGTATCCAGGCTATGAGTTGCACATTTAGGATTTATTAAACCAATAAATTCTCAACTTCACATTTTGAGTTGTTGTTGCAATTTTGCGTTACGTATACTCGGCCATATCTGCACAACGGATGGCGCGTTTCTCTGGTAGGCGTGAGTGAGCAAATCATTTTATTTACAATTGACCACAATTCAAGGGAAAACGTTTTTGTTTATATGCACTTCAACACCACGGCAATGATACGGCGCACGTGTTCAAATTAAAGGGCGTTTATTCAACGTTGAACGCTGTGTGGTGTGGAGTGGAGTGGCGAGACTACTTTGTAGTCCTTTCTTTCTTTGAAATTGTCCATGATAATTTTTCGGATTAATTGTTGTTTATTTTATTTATGTGGTAAATAGAGTATGGAAACGTAGATCAAATTCAGATTGCCAAGTACAAATGTAATAATCCACAACGTTCCACTATAATTCGTTGGTTCCAATCTCAGATCTACATGAAGAATGGGATATGCATATGATTTGCAGTGTTATAGAAATTTCGTATGGCGTATAACTAAATATCGCTGTGACGACTTTGAAGACAACGGTTATACGTTTTCAGGTTACAATATAAAGGGTGATTTTTTAAGAGCTTGATAACTTTTTTTAAAAAAAAAACGCATAAAATTTGCTAAATCTCATCGGTTCTTTATTTGAAACGTTAGATTGGTCCATGACATTTACTTTTTGAAGATAATTTCATTTAAATGTTGACCGCGGCTGCGTCTTAGGTGGTCCATTCGGAAAGTCCAATTTTGGGCAACTTTTTCGAGCATTTCGGCCGGAATAGCCCGAATTTCTTCGGAAATGTTGTCTTCCAAAGCTGGAATAGTTGCTGGCTTATTTCTGTAGACTTTAGACTTGACGTAGCCCCACAAAAAATAGTCTAAAGGCGTCAAATCGCATGATCTTGGTGGCCAACTTACCGGTCCATTTCTTGAGATGAATTGTTCTCCGAAGTTTTCCCTCAAAATGGCCATAGAATCGCGAGCTGTGTGGCATGTAGCGCCATCTTGTTGAAACCACATGTCAACCAAGTTCAGTTCTTCCATTTTTGGCAACAAAAAGTTTGTTAGCATCGAACGATAGCGATCGCCATTCACCGTAACGTTGCGTCCAACAGCATCTTTGAAAAAATACGGTCCAATGATTCCACCAGCGTACAAACCACACCAAACAGTGCATTTTTCGGGATGCATGGGCAGTTCTTGAACGGCTTCTGGTTGCTCTTCACTCCAAATGCGGCAATATTGTTTATTTACGTAGCCATTCAACCAGAAATGAGCCTCATCGCTGAACAAAATTTGTCGATAAAAAATTTCGAACCGAACACTGATTTTGGTAATAAAATTCAATGATTTGCAAGCGTTGCTCGTTAGTAAGTCTATTCATGAGCACTGAGCATCTTTCTCTTTGACACCATGTCTGAAATCCCACGTGATCTGTCAAATACTAATGCATGAAAATCCTAACCTCAAAAAAATCACTCTTTAGTTATGGTTTGAGACGTCAATTTCAAATGAGTATTTGTGAAGCCAATTCTAAACAATTTTTACCAAATCTATATACAGGGTTTTCTAACAAGAGGTGTTATTTTGATTCACCCGGTATTTCGGTAGCTGTCACTTTTGAAGCTTTTATTCTTTGACATCTGACAGGTAGAAACTACGCCATTACTAAAAATGGAACGATACACGCTTCAACAACGCATTGAAATTATTAAAATTCACTACAAAAATGGTGAAAATTTGGGTCGTCGTGAAGCACCTTGTCGGACCGCAATACAGAAATTGGTGGAAAAATTCGAGCTGTTGGGACAAGTTAGTGATGTGAAGAATAAAACCCGAGCAAGTCGATCAAGAACAACTGAGAATATTGCTGCTGTAGCCCAAAGTGTTGAAGAAAACCCAGGTCTGTCCATTCCTCGTCGTTCTTTGGAATTGGGCATTCCACAAACATCATTACACCGTGTTTTGCATAAAGACTTGGGTCTTAAGGCTTATAAAGTTCGGTTAACACAAGAACTCAAGCCGGCCGATCATCATCAACGTCGTGTCTTTGCTGATTGGGTCCTTGAGATGAATGAAAATAATCCGGAATTCCATCGAAAAATCATCTTGACTGATCAGGCCCATTTCCACCTCGGTGGCTATGTCAACAAGCAAAATTGTCTTATCTGGGACTCGGAAAATCCAAGAGTTATTATTGAGAAGCCTCTCCATCCTCATCGTGTGACTGTTTGGTGCGGTTTATGGTACGGCGGGTTCATTGGACCTTACTTTCACGAAAATGAGGTTGGATCAACAGTTACGGTGAATGGAGTGCCCTATCCAGAGATGATTAATGATTTTTTTTATGGTTGGAGTTGGATGGTATTGATCTGGACAACGTTTACTTTTAACAAGACGGCGCTACGTGCCACACAAGCAACGAAACCATTGCTCTTTTACGTGAAAAGTTTCCGGACCGAGTTATCTCTCGAAGAGGTGATCACAATTGGCCACCGAGATCTTGTGATTTAACACCTTGCGACTTCTTCCTTTTTGGCCACGTGAAAGATAAGGTCTACACCAACAGCCCAGCGTCGATTCAAGACCTCAAAGATAGAATTCGTGAGGCTATCGAAGACATATTCATGAAAAGGATATGGTGCTGTAAGCGTGGTCATTTGGCTGATGTTGTTGTTTCATTATTAATGGCAAACCTTCCTCTTTATTATGAAATAAACATCCGATCATTTATCTCGAAAAATTACATTTTTCTTTGAATACCAAAATAACTTCTCTTGTTGGAAACACCTGCGAAAGAGTTTTACGAAATTCGTACTTTTTAATGGGATAAAAAGGGATAAACGTCGAACCTTCGTCCTGTCTAAACGGCAGTAGCTAGAAACATTAAATTCGGTGTGTTCCTTGCAGTGGCCATGCAGACGAGCTACAAATTGGGATTTTTCGAAATTTGTACTTTTAAGGGAGGAAAGAGACAAAATGGGATACAAATGGTACCAATTTAAGTATTGCAGCTATACTCGTGAAAATCAGTATCTACATTTTTCTGAAAACGTAGACTTGCAACATAACTGGATTTTTCGAAATTTTTACATTTAAGGGGTGAGCGAGAATAAAGTTTTGCAGCTAGAAACGCGAAATTTGATATATAAATTCCTCTGATCATGTAGAGGCGCAGTAAAATTGGATTTTTCTATATTTGTGCCTTTAAGGGATGCGTGGGACAAAAACGGATGAAAATAGTACCAGTTTAAGTATTGCAGCTATAGTTCTGAAATTTTGTAATTGTGTGTGTATTTCCTCTGGCAACGTACTATGAACTAGCAACATAAATTAATTTTTCGGTATTTGGGGCGAGCGGGACAAAAATGGCTAAAAACTTTAGTATTACAGCTAGAATCGTGAAATTTAGTACATATATAAATTACTCTGACCATGCAGAAGCGCCTTCAAAATGGATTTTTTCGAAATTTGTTCTTATAAGGTTTGAGCGGGACAACAATGGATAAAAATGGTACCAACTAAAGTATTATATCTATGTGAAATGTGGTATGTAAATTCAAAAATTCATCTCGCCATATAGAAGCGCAATATAAATGCATGTTTATATTTCTAAGGACTGAACAGCACAAAAAGGGATACAAAATGGTGCCAACTAAAGTATTGCAACTAAAATCGTGAAATTTGACATGTTGAAGCGCAGTCAAATTAGATTTGTCGACATTTGTACTTTTAAGGTGCGCGCGGGACAAAAAGGGATAAAAATTTTGTGCAACCCTTTAATTATTTAAACGCGAAACATAAATTGATATTACATAATTTTTACTTATAAGGAGGAGGAGTCGTCCCACCACAAGGGATAAACGTGGTACCAAATAAGTACATGATTTTAGGGGAAGCAAAAACACATGTAACCTATAGTGATTTTTTTTTGTAATTTTTTTATCGGCTACATCTAGAAACATGAGGTCGAGGATATAAAAGGCTCTGCGGTTGTAATTTTTTGTTCAAAATGATAAAATTTATGCATACGAAGGGAGTTCAGCTAAAATAGTGCACATTCCTTTGACTGTATATGAGTGCTATCTAATAGGAGGTTTCCAAATTACTATTTTAGATTTATCTATATCCGCCAAAAGAAAATTAAATAAATACTGTCCAAAAACATAGACAGATAAAACTAATAACAAATAACAAGATTTTTCGCGTGAGAAGCAGTGGGTACTGCTAAGTTTATATAATAGAATTGATCCTAATTAGTGATTTTTCTTTAGATTTTTTCAAAGTTTGTATTTAATCGGCAAGGAATGTCGAACAGCATTCCTATATAACCAATATCCATTTATTATGCAAATAAATATGTAGGAACGGAAGACGCCCTCCATAACCTAGGTATTTTGCTATGCAGGGAGCGAACTGATGACAGAAAAACTTGGACTTCTACAAAGTGTTGTAATATTACAACCCTCTGAGCCAAAAGAAAAGAAAACACCTCAAATTTGAATTTCCCCACCCTAATAATAAACGCCTTTCTTTATTTGTCCATCAATTTGTTTTAATTATGCCGTAAAGTCAACATAATTATATAACAAATTTAATTCTAATAAACACACTGTTCAGTAGAAACCCAATGTGTTTTTAGAATTTTTAGTTGTTTTTAATTTCATTGTAAATTTCCTTTCCGTTTTTTTTGACGTTCTCAGGCTGCCGTACATTTCCACACAAATCTGGGTTAATATCACTTTGTCTCGTAAAAAAGGAAAACATTTCAATATTTTGAAAGACACGCTACAAATCAACATCAACATAAGGCACTAAAGACACAATTTTCAGAAGAAAAAGTACAACAATAAAATTTTATTGACTACAAACCTTGAATTCGTCATTTCACACATGCACTTGTTTACAAACAGAAGAAACTACATAAAAAACGAATGAAAAAAGACAGCGACAACAAATAAATTCATTTGAATATGTTTTTATGTTTTTTCAAAATCACATTAAACACAATAATACGCTGTATCCAGAGAAAAGTATTTAGCTAAAAAGGGGATAAAATGGCTGGCATTGCAACATGTTTGCAGGGATGTAAATAAATTTAATTGCTGGGAAAACTGCAATTCAGGAGAAGCATCCCAGGAGACTTATTTCAACTTTGTTGTACTGTTTTTTTTTTTTTCAAATGCATATGGGAGTAGTTTTTTCTCATTCAAATATATTTGAGGGCTACTCCAAAAATTTACGAATTCTATCGCTTAAATTTATTTTCTGCTTGATTGTAGCATTTCATCGATATGATTTTCAGCTTTTCTGTGTCATCCGCAAAAAAACGTTATAATTTAGATTTTAAAAATAATGGACATACTACGAAGTTCACGCTTTTCATGAACACGAAAAAAACTAAGGAGATACTTGATAAATATCGCCGAAATAAATATTTAAGCCGTCATAACTACAATCACGATTTGACTCTTTCTGTTCTAGAAGCCACACATTTTAACGCCATATATTATGGTATATATCACATTTGTGGTGATAATGGGCAATAACTTTCAATAAATATCCATCCCGATTTCACAGCTCTAGATTTTAAAAATAATGGCCGTGAAGTACTCTGGTCAGTGCTGCCAGACGTGACTATTTTTCGTCATTTTTAAGTTTTTTGAGAGAATTGACCAAAACGACGCTTGACGATTTTTGACTCTTCAACCGATACATTTTTATACACTCCACGAGAGTATTATGTCTTTGTGCATTTGTTTGTAACACCCAAAATGAAACGAGTTACACCCATCGTTTATTATACAGATCGGCTTAGAATCACTTTCTGAGTCGATTTAGCAATGTCCATCTTATAATCTTACATCTTATAATCCAACTCGAAACACCTATGCTGAAATTGGGTAAGATCGGCTCAGATTTAGATATAGCCCCCATATAAATGTCGCTCCCGATTTGACTTTTTCCGCTTTAAAAGCCACATAATGTACTCGATTTTCTTTAAATTTGGCACAATATCTTATAGTCCAACTAAACAAAACTATGGTGAAATTGGTTAAGATCGGGCCAGATTTAAATATAGCCCAAATACAAATGTTGCTGCCAAAAGTTTAACATATTTTGGCCAAACTATACATTTTATATTTCACCTGTTTCGTTCCAGGTTTCAATATATCCTCATACAAATGTCCTTTCCGATTTAACATTTTTTGTCAAACACCTTCCCGTTGTCGCCGAATTAAATTTGGCAGAAGTTACTTTTTTGGCCAAGAACGATCGGTATTGCATTTGGAGGAAATCGGTTCAGATTTAGATATAGCCTCCATACAAATATCCCTGTAATTTACACTATTACTGCTCTAGAATGCACATTTTCCATGGGATCATGACAAAATTGTCAGGATCGTGTTATACTCGAACTAGAAATAGATCACGGGAAATCATGGGTCAATGTTTTGATATAGCCCCCATATAAATGAACTTCCGATTTACACTATTTATGCTCTAAAATTAGCATTTGACATCGGATCTTGACCAAATTTCTCACACAATGTTACATTTATACTATAAACACGCATTTTGAAAGCCAGCTATATAGGTCAATGTTTTGGTATAGCACCCATACAAATGGGCCCCCAGTTTACACTATTATTGCTCTAGAACCCACATCTTACATTGGATCTTGATCAAATGTTGCAGATCATCTTATGTTTCAATAAAGAATACCTACTTTGCAAGTGATTTCTAAAGGCCCACTTTTTAATGTAGCGCCATTACAAATGGGCCCCCATTTTAATTATTATCTCTCTAGGACCCACATTTTACATCGGAAGCTTTTCAAATTTGCAGATTATATTATATTTCAACCAAAAATACATACTATGAAAGTCAAATATATGGGTCCGTGTTTTGGAATAACCCCCACACAATTTGGTCCCCATTCTACCTTATTGCAGCTCTAGTATCCACATCGTGCATTGGATCTTGATACAATTTTGCAGATCATGTTATATTTCAACTAAGAATACCTACTTTGAAAGTGGTCTATATGGGCCCACTTTTAAATGTAGCGCCCTTACAAATGGCCCCCATTTTAATTATAACCCCTCTAGGACCCACATTTTGCATCAGAAGTTTTAAAAATTTGGCAGATTATATTATATTTCAACTAAGAATACATACTATGAAAGGCAAATATATGTGTCTATACTTTGGTATATCCCAAATGGGCCCCATTCTACTCTATTAAAGCTCCAGAAAATGGATCTTAAATTGTATCATGATATATTTTTACAGCTAATGTAAATACTAATGTACCGTTAAATAAATATGCCCATGTTGTGGCACAGGCCCCCTTCTAATGTCCGTCCGATTCATTCTATTACCGTTGCATAATCTGTATTTTTCATTGGATCTTGATCAAAATTTCCAGATCATGTTATATTTACTTTACTCGGAATATCTGCCGGAAAATTGGATCAATTACCATATTATTTACCATATTCGTTAAATATGGCTAAAGATGAATTTAATTTCATGGGAGAAATTTTATAGCTATTGTGTTGGATATTGAATACATACGATTTTAAAGCTGGTAATATGTATGTATGTCATAATTTGAATTTTTGTCTGAAAATTTTAATGAACAGGTGTAGTATTTGTTCTATTCTGTGCTATCAAACTCCACCATTACTTCTCTTCATCTTCTTCTCTTCTACTGTGATCTTATTTGAAACTTTAACATTCCCTCGCTGAAATAGGCAAATATTTCTTAAAAGCATCTTTCATTTTTGAACATTAAATCTTGTAGAGAATAAAATAACATATATAAGAAAATTAAAAAAACATAGTTGCACACAACATTCAAATACTCAACTTAAAAATAATATTACAGAAACACCCGTTTTGGAAACACCCGTTGTAGAGCTACTGAGGGTGCAATGAAGTAGCCATTGTTGAAACTCTGCATTTCTCGCGTGAAATAGAGACATGCAGAAACCGAAAGAAATTCGTATAGAGCTGAATTTCTGAATGCTTCGGTTACAAGAAAAGAAGCTAAATGAAAAAAACTCACACTTACACCCTCGTCGTGTTTTTATCAGGCAAATGACGATCATATCAAATCACTTGGTGAGGTGCATTGGGCAGAGCACGCGACTATCTAGCTCAAAAGAGTCCCATGTTCAAATCACGACCGAGACATTTTATTATTAAACTAGACAAGCCATTATTGCATCCCAGTGATTGCTCGAGACATGCCCCACAAAAAGCTACGCATAATCTGCAGGTTAGTAAGGGGGAGATGCAGTATCTCTCGATTACTAACCTGCAGATTATGCGAAAATGAAGAAGGAGTTTTTGCTGGCATAATGAGCATGGTCAACATGTTTATGTTTATCATAACATTTATAATTAAACTTCTAATATTAGACCAGCAAAAATAATAAAAGTACTTCCGCAGAAGGTAAATTTCAGTAGCATCCCAAAATCCCAATTTTCATATTTCCCTCATTTGAAGAAGGTGAATATCCCGTAACAGTTTAAGAATAGCTACAAGTGAGTGGGAACGAAATATTCATATGTGGTCACAGTGGTAAGGTGTCTGCTTCGTACCTATAGGTCGGGTTCGAATGGAGACTCAGGAAAAATCTTTTTAGTTAGTTTTTAAATAAATAATGTTTACTTTTGTATAATTTTATTAATTTTTTCGTTTTTATTATTTGATCTATTCTTTTCACAGTTTTTGTTGTAACTCTGACCCAGGTTCGAGATCATTTGTTTTTGTTTTCTTAAATAGAAAACAAAGCATTTAAAAAAAGTGTGTGACATTTATTTGGTTCGGTTCAGAAACAAAGTTTTCTGTTTAAGAAAATAAAACAAATGATATCGAACCTGAGCAAGAGTTACAACAAAAATGTTATTAATTTAAACAATTTTTATAAATTTATAGTTTTTAATAATGTTCTTCAAATATTTAATTTTTAGTATATTAATTCATAATATAAATATCATTAAATAGTATTAATTAATTGTTTAATGCTAATTTAACTTAATATTTATTTGCATTATAATAAGTTCATATGAACCAAATATTGTGTTAATTTTCCTATTGTAAATTCTACCTAAAAATGGTTTGCTTTTACCACTCACAACAGAGCATAGCTGAGAAGGTTTGATTGTCGTACTAGCAATCAGAAGGTCTGCTGTTCTACCCCTGGTAGCTGTGCAATTTTTAAATAGAAATGGGTGATTCCACATAAAGTGACCCTTTTTCGAAAAAATTTCAAAATTAATCTGTGATTTAAAATAACACCGATAAACATTCATAATGTTTATACCTCTCATAACACATTTTTTGATTATATTTCAGAAAAATAATGACAACAATATGTCTGATCAATTCCTTTTCCTGATATAGACTTGTGTCGTAACAGGATTTCCGTCAAAATGTCACGCCCGTTACAATTTAAATATCCTATATTTCCTATATTCATAAAGATATACCGGTAACGTATACTTTAGAAGAAAGTGTATGAACTACTCTTTTGATAAGCAAAAATTTATTTTAAAGGCATGCAATGGAAGAACATTTCCAAATTCAAGAAAATAATTAAAACCTCAAGATTTTCTTCAAAGCTAAGGTCACGCCTGTTACGCTCTAGTTTTTTGTATATCTCCAATATTTGAAACGTTAAGACATATTTATATTTGTAATATATCAATTTTAAATTGACAGTATAGTAAAAATCTCAGTCAATGAATATGGGAGATATTTAAACATATTTAAGCAAAAGTGTCACACCCATTCAAATGGAAAAATCCTTTGCCAAAACTTAAAATTATCTTTAAAGTCTTTCAAAAATAAGGACATCCCTTCTATGACAACTCCATGTTGAATTAATTTCAGAATTTTTGATATTTTCAGGAATAAAGTCCGATAATCTCTTCTCCTGATATGCTAATTTGGCGAAATATTACTGGGGTTATATACAATTTTACTTATAAATTAAAAGATTATCTAAAGTAACCACTATGTGTTGAAAAAAATGACAATATTGCTTCCTTAAAATATAAATTTAGGTTTTCGAAGCTACAGGAAATTAACTGATAATTTAAAATTTATTAAAAATTAATTAACACCGTTCGACAATTTAAAAAAGTCGTTACACTTGAACCAGATGATGAAACTATAGGCAAAGTAGAGTTCCTCATCCTGTTGCCCCTTCACAGGACTACAGTTGTATCCTTTGGAACTTTGTAGTCCTTTCGAATGTTCAAATGTTTTGTTTGAAAAAATAGATTTTATATAGCAAACAATATGTTGAGGATTTCCCTTCTTGTCCCGGGATCCCGGGAAATCGATAACGGGAAAATTCAAACCCTAATAATGAACAATGTTTTGTGAAAGTATCCATAAAGTCACAACCAGAATTGGAATGGATCGAACATCAAACATTAACTGATGTTCTAGAACACCTATGCTTGGTAGTAAAAGGCTAATAATGAGGTGATTTTAATGATATCAAATTGCTTTGGCACCAGTGTGTATTGGTAAGATAAAGTCTATACAAAATTAGAGATTCATATCGAGTCTTGTCAGCAAAGCTACGGATGTCATCTATATATATAAAAATGAATCTGTGTTTGTTTGTTTGTTTGTTTGTTCTTTATAGCAGCCTAAACTACTGGACCGATCTTCTTGAAATTTTCACAGTATGTTCATGCTGAACCGGTGGTGAAAATAGGCTATATAATTTTTTGATATTTTCAGTGGGCGTGGCACCTCCCACACAAATTGGGGTTTTAGTCGTTTTTTATAAATTAGCATATTTGGAATACTGTTGGAGCTAGAGCCTTGAATTTTTGTGAAAGTTCACTAATTGTTAGTCTGCACAGTTGTGCCAAAAATGGGCGGTATTGGAAAAGTGGGCATGGCACCTCCCATACGAAGTTAAAACCCAATTTTGAATATTGTCAGTTCTAGGACACCTAGAGTGCTGAAATTTTGTGTAGGTGCATTTAGCGTCAATGTGGGTAGTTGTGCCAAAAATGGGTGGTATTGGAAAAGTGGGCGTGGCACCTTCCATATGAAGTTAAAACCTATTATTGACTAATGTCAGTTCTATAGCACCTAGAGTACTGAAATTTTGTGTAAGTCCATCTAGCATCAATGTGCGTAGTTGTACCAAAAATAGGCGGTATTGGAAAAGTGGGCGTGGCACCTCCCATACGAAGTTAAAACCCAATTTTGAATATTGTCAGTTCTAGGACACCTAGAGTGTTGAAATTTTGTGTAGGTACATCTAGCGTCAATGTGGGTAGTTGTGTCAAAAATGGGCGGAATTGGAAAAGTGGGCGTGGCACCTCCCATACGAAGGTAAAACCTATTATTGACTATTGTCAGTTCTATGGCACCTAGAGTGCTGAAATTTTGTGTAAGTCCATCTAGCATTAATGTGCGTAGTTGTGCCAAAAATGGGCGGTATTGGAAAAGTGGGCGTGGCACCTCCCATACGAAGTTAAAACCCAATTTTGAATATTGTCAGTTCTAGGACGCCTAGAGTGCTGAAATTTTGTGTAGGTGCATTTAGCGTCAATGTGGGTAGTTGCGCCAAAAATGGGTGGTATTGGAAAAGTGGGCGTGGCACTTCCCATACGAAGTTAATACCTATTATTGACTAATGTTAGTTCTATGGCACCTAGAGTGCTGAAATTTTGTGTAAGTCCATCTAGCATCAATGTGCGTAGTTGTACCAAAAATGGGCGGTATTGGAAAAGTGGGCGTGGCACCTCCCATACGAAGTTAAAACCCAATTTTGAATATTGTCAGTTCTAGGACACCTAGAGTGTTGAAATCTTGTGTAGGTGCATCTAGCGTCAATGTGGGTAGTTGTGTCAAAAATGGGCGGAATTGGAAAAGTGGGCGTGGCACCTCCCATACGAAGGTAAAACCTATTATTGACTATTGTCAGTTCTATGGCACCTAGAGTGATGAAATTTTGTGTAAGTCCATCTAGCATCAATATGCGTAGTTGTACCAAAAATGGGCGGTATTGGAAAAGTGGGCGTGGCACCTCCCATACGAAGTTAAAACCCAATTTTGAATATTGTCAGTTCTAGGACACCTAGAGTGTTGAAATTTTGTGTAGGTGCATCTAGCGTCAATGTGGTAGTTTTGCCAAAAATGGGCGGTATTGGAAAAGTGGGCGTGGCACCTCCCATACGAAGTTAAAACCTGACTAATGTCAGTTCTATGGCACCTAGAGTGCTGAAATTTTGTGTAAGTCCATCTAGCATCAATTTGAGTAGTTGTACTAAAAATGGGCGGTATTGGAAAAGTGGGCGTGGAACCTCCCATACGAAGGTAAAACCTATTATTGACTATTGTCAGTTCTATGGCACCTCGAGTGCTGAAATTTTGTGTAAGTCCATCTAGCATTAATGTGCGTAGTTGTACCCAAAATGGGCGGTATTGGAAAAGTGGGCGTGGTACCTCCCATACGAAGTTAAAACCCAATTTTGAATATTGTCAGTTCTAGGACACCTAGAGTGTTGAAATTTTGTGTAGGTGCATCTAGCATCAATGTGCGTAGTTGTGCCAAAAATGCCCGCTATTGGGAAAGTGGGTGTGGCACCTCCCATACGAAGTTATAACCTATTCAGTTCTATGACAGATACAATACTGAAATTTTGTGTGAGTGCATCTAGCATAAACCTGCTTAGTTGTGCCAAAAATGGGCGGTATTGGAAAAATGGACGTGCTAACTCACATACGTTCGTATATATTGTCAGTTCTATAACACCTAGAGTGCTGAAAATTTGTGTTAGTAGATCCAGTGTAAATAGTTGTGCAAAGATGGGCGGAAAGTGGCCGTGACCCTTCCCATTCGAAATTAAAAACCGTTTTAGAGTATATTCGACGCCATATTGTTGTGTGAGTTAATACAAATATAATATAGAAATAACAAAGGGTGATTTTTTAGCTATTATCTTTTTGGCAACACTGGTTTAAACAGCTGACGCACGTTTCGTGTTTTGTTTCACTGTCAAACATCTTCAGTTTGGTCTATAATTTAACCATGAATCGTCTTACAAACGAACAACGCTTGCAAATTATTGAATTTTATTATCAAAATGCGTGCTCTGTTAAGAGAGTTCCTCGCGCGCTTCAGTGGTCGGTTTAATCGACCAACTGAATCGGCTATTCGGGCTGTTGTGACTAAATTTCGCACCAAATTTACATTGTTGGACATTAAACCACCAACACGCTTACGTAGAGTGCGAACTGAAGGAAATATCGCAGCTGTATCGGCCAGTGTTAATGATGACCATCAAATATAGATTCGTCGCCGTTCGCAGCAATTGGGCCTCTGTTACTCAAAAACGTGGAAATTCCAAACTTGGACTAAGCGGATGGACCATTTGAGGCGCAGTCAAGGTCAACATTTGCATGAAATAATCTTCAAACATTAAATTATATGGACCGTACAATCGATTCAAATAAAGATTTCATACATTTTTCTGAATTTTTTTGTGTTTTTTTTTGAAAAACTTTCCTATAGCTTTTAAAAAATCACCCTTTATACAATACAATATACAAATGGGCGGGATTTGAAAGATGGGGAATTTTTTATTAGAATTTTGTAAAATTACACGTTTTCTTTTTTAGCACAATAGTAAAGAAAGGTTAAAAAAGGTAATATTCATTCGTCAAAAGCCGACTTAAGTCAAAAAATGGAAATTATATTAATTTTTTAGTTTGTGTGTTGTTTTATTAGTGAACAATTTGATTGACTTTTTATGTGTGTTTGAATGTTGTACATTCGAATTCCAGGTATTCCGTATTCCAGTAAGTTCTTCTTACGTAGAAATTTTTTTGTTTTGGTAATGGAAAGGAGGAGAATCACATTCAACCTAAAATCAATTTTATTTTTGACAATTCTTCCTTTATTCGCCGAAAATTAAAGTTCTGTTCTTCAAAATTCTTCATGGAACATATCCATTCTTTTAGTATCTCAGGGAAGTACCTTGATTATAAGTGGTACATATATTACCGATCACAAGAAAAACAAAATAAAACCTGATTTTAATTTCCGTTTGTTCTTTTGCCTGGCGAAGCGGGCGGGGGTTCAGCTAGTTTGATATAATTTTCACAACATTCTGGTATTACATTTGCATTCAGATTTAAAGGTTCAGATACATAATCGGAACTGATGGGAATAGTTTTATTACATTCACATTCTTATGAATAAACATAAATCTCATGTTTTGTTAAAACTTGAATAGAGCTCCTCGTACAGCCAGTATTTAGATGTGTATTTGAATTTATAAAATAATATTTTATACAATGTTTGGGTGTGTGTATGTGTAGACATGGTATTATTTAGGGAATTTGTTTCCTGTGCTATAGGTCATTTGTCAACGCGTTTTGTTCATTTGTCCATTTCGGAAATTGTCGTAAAAATAATTATTCCCATTGATGACGACTCAAATGATGATGAGCTGAATGCATAGAAATGAAACTGTAAACACTTTATGGCCAAAACTATAAACAATTTTTTCGGCAATTTGGTTGCAATTTATGTTAGTTGCATGTTTGCAATTAACTCCGGAAAAAAGTCGCTTGCACCGCTCTTTTCCCAATGCCCAATAGACAGAGCTGGAGGTTTGGACGCACACGAGCTGCTGGCTGGTGCATTCGATGGATGCTAGGTGTATGTATTTGTGTGTGTGTTGCACCATGGCGGCGTTGCCTCACTGAACACTTTCGAAATGGGTATTGAAATATTTCCAGTTTCCTGCGT
Source organism: Polietes domitor (assembly GCA_947397865.1). NCBI lineage: Eukaryota > Metazoa > Arthropoda > Insecta > Diptera > Muscidae > Polietes > Polietes domitor. The sequence continues at coordinate 206,750,085 of OX377618.1, forward strand.
ACACACAAACATACACACACTCTCAAGACTGCACTTTTGGATGAGTGAGTGAACGAGTGTGTTCGAAATGGTACCATAAAATCCAAAGTATTTGGGAAATTAAATCATCGAGTAAAAAAATCCATGAAAACTACTTTTATAGACCATAAACATAGTAGACGGTAGTTTCATTTGAATTGGGTATTTAAATCAATAAAATTCCAATAAATGTCTTATTAAATTTCACTATAAATAGCTGAAAATGAAATACTGTGCAGACGGTGCTCGAGAGAGAGAGGGGGGTGAACTTGGGTGATTTCGGCGCTTTTCTTCGATTTTATTATTAGTTCGTAGGTAATAAGGTTTGTTGGGTCTTGTACAATGTCACCAATGACCACTGTAAACAACTCATTTGAGAGGAGCTCTGTAGAATGACGGAGCGATTCAATTAAATTGTCTGCCTGTTGTGTCTACCGAATATTGCACGTTGTAGCCCATCAAAAATTTTATTATTCATTAGAATATTTTATTGGTTTAGGGTTCCAAGAGGGCGTATCTCATCATGGGGCTAGTATCGAAACATGTTGAGCACACAATGACGATCACCATTGAACATATAGACATGATGAGATTGGAATAACTAGCCACAAAATAATCACTGTTCGTTTGGCTTGGACTTTGTGGTCGGGCTTTTAACGTCCCACAAAAAATCATTCATTTTAATTGAAATTTAAATAAGAGTGGGAAATGGAATAACTGGACCAAGTAGAGCAAACAACAGCTGCTTTCGAAATTTTACGATGACAAAGCATGCATAATTTTAAATAATGCCAGCAGACTTCTTTTTGGAACGAACGGTATTATGACAGCTGCTCGGGGAATCTGAAAATGTTTGTGAAAAACATAGGGTGGGCCATGTAACATTTTAAATTTGAACTACCTATTACGTTGACTTTGAAAGGTAGAATAACATTAATTTTTATATCATCCACCTCCAGGATGGGGTATACTAACTAAAGCAGCCAGAATAACAGTAAAAAATCATAAAAACTATATTTTTCATTAGTTCATAAACACAAGGTATAAAAAAAATTAAAAATAAAAAATAGGTTAAAGAAAATTTTATTATTTTTAATTTTTTGTGTAGGGAGATTGCAGGAAAAAATTTAACAAAAAATATATTTTCCATAATCTATTTTTCTTGGATTTTTCATTGTGTTTATACCTTGTGTTTATGAACTAATGAAAAAATTATAATTTCGATGATTTCTTACTGTAATTCTGGTTGATTTTGTAAAAAATAAATCAAAATAAAAAAATTAGTAAAAAATAGAAGCCATCATTTCGCCACTTTTAAACTCACACAGTCGCTTAAAAATAGACCTAAGCACACTACTTTAAAATTTCAACAAAATGTATTAGTGTAATCATTTCGAAAATTAGAATAAATTAAAATTGCAAAAAACTTTTAAAAATCTATCACTGCTACAACACATAACATCAATATTTTAAAAGTAATTGAAATTACCTTCAAAGAAAGGTATAATACACTAAATTCGGTGCAGTATTTCAGGAGTTATAGGCAATTGAATGAACACACCTTTTTGAACAAGTAAGGAAAGGCTAAAGTCGGGCGGGGCCGACTCTATGATACACTCAACTTCCTATCCGAATACAATTTAATTCGGTGAAAAAGTGAAAACGGGAAGGATTTTTGTATCCTGTAAATGTATGTGTTTGACAAAAAATGTTAAATCGGAAAGGACAATTGTATGGGGGTGTATTGAAATCTGGAACGAAATAGGTGAAATATAATATGTTTAGTTTGGCCAAAAGCGGTTAAACATGTGGAGCAAAATTTGTATTTGGGCTATATCTGAACCGCTCTTACCCACTTTCATCATAAGGTTTTTTACTTGGATTATAAGCTGTTGTGCCAAATTTAAAGAAAATCGAGTACAATATGTAGTTTCTAAAGCATCAAAAGTAAAATCGGGAGCGACATTTGTATGGGGGCTATATCTAAATCTGAACCGATCTTACCCACATTCTGCATAGGTGTTTCTAGTTGGATTATAAGATGTTGTGCCAAACTTAAAGAAAATCGAGTACAATATGTGGTTTCTAGAGCGGAAAATGTCAAATCGGGAGCGAGATTTGTATGGGGGCTATATCTAAATCTGAGCCGATCTTACCCACATAAGATGTTGTGCCAAATTTAAAGAAAATCGGGTACAATATGTGGTTTCTATAGTGGAGTGTATAAAAATTAGTATTTATACGCTCCACGATAATAGTATGTCTTTGTGCATTTGTTTGTAACACCCAAAAGGAAGGGAGATAGACCCATTGTTAATTATACCGATCGACTTAGAATCACTTTTTCAATTGATTTAGCAATGTCCGTCTGTCTGTCCGTCCGTTGTCTGTCCATATATTCTTGTAATCAAAGTGCAGGTCGCAATTGTAGTCAGAACCAAATGCTACTTCGCACAAGGATGTTTTTCGGGACAAGGACAAACGCTGAAGAAAATCGGTTCAGATTTAGATATAGCCCCCATACGAATTTTACCCCCGATTTGACTCTTTTCATTCTAGATACCACATATTTTAACAGCTATTCTTCAAAATTGCCAAAACATCTTATATTTCAACTAGAAACGCCTGTGGTAAAAATGTGTTAGATCGGTTCAGAATTATAAAGAGTGATTTTTTTGAGGTTAGGATTTTCATGCATTAGTATTTGACAGATCACGTGGGATTTCAGACATGGTGTCAAAGAGAAAGATGCTCAGTATGCTTTGACATTTCATCATGAATCGTCTTACAAACGAACAACGCTTGCAAATTATTGAATTTTATTATCAAAATGCGTGCTCTGTTAAGAAAGTTCATTGCGCGCTTCCATTTTATGGTCAGTTTAATCGACCCACTGAAGCGGCTATTCGGGCTATTGTGACTAAATTTCGCACCAAATTTACATTGTTGGACATTAAACCACCAACACGCTTACGTAGAGTGCGAACTGAAGAAAATATCGCAGCTGTATCGGCCAGTGTTAATGATGACCACCAATTTTCGATTCGTCGCCGTTCGCACCAATTGGGTCTCTGTTACTCAAAAACGTGGAAATGCCAAAATTGGACTAAGCGGATGGACCACCTAAGACGCAGCCGCGGTCAACATTTAAATGAAATTATCTTCAAAAAGTAAATGTCATGGACCAATCTAACGTTTCAAATAAAGAACCGATGAGATTTTGCAAATTTTATGCGTTTTTTTAAAAAAAAAAGTTATCAAGCTCTTAAAAAATCACCCTTTATATAGCTCCCATACATATTTCGCTCCGGATTTGACTTTTTCCGCTCTAGAAACAACATATTTTATCAGATTGTCTTCAGATTTGGCAAAACATCTTACATTTAAACTAGGAACACCAGTGGTGAAAATAGGTCAGATCGGTTAAGATTTATATATAGCTCCCATTAAAATTTCGCTCCCGATTTGACTTTTTCTGCTCTAGAAACCATATATTTTAACAAATCCTCTTCAAATTGGACAAAATATCTTATATTTGTTCTATAATCAGCCATGGTACAAATGGATCAGATCGATTCAAATTTATATATAGCTCCCACCCAAATTTCACTCCCGATTTCAATTTTTGCTCTCTATAAACCACATATTTCAAAATATCTTCTGCAAATCTTTTAAAATATCTTATATTTCAACTAGAAACATCCATGGTGAAAACGGGTCAGATCGGTTCAGATTTACATATAGCCCCCATACAAACTTCCCACCCGGATAGACTTTTTCGCCCCAGAAACCACGAATTTCTTCAAAGTGAGCATAACACGTTATATTTGAACTGGAAGAACTTATTATGAAAGTTAGTCACTTTATCCATGTTTGGATATTGCCCGGATGCAAATATTCTTATCGAATTGACAAATTGGACCAGCTCATATTAGCCTATGATTAGGAAACATACAAAATTTCTTCCAGTTTTCACTTTTTTACCGAATTGAATTGTATTCGGATATAAAGTGGAGAGTATAATATAGTCGGCCCTGCCCGACTTTAGCCTTTCCTTACTTGTTACTGTTAAATTGATCATAATTCTTGAAAAAAAAAAATAAAATTCTTTACCAAAAATACGTATACAATATTTTTATGAGAAGAATACATACGCAAACTTTCAAAACAATCGCAGCTATCGACGTCAAAAACCGTACCGCTTGACATGGAATGACTCATATATATTCTTGATCGTAATAAAGTTCTAAGAAGATCTACCCATGCGCGTCTGTTGAGTAGTAGGCTAGCATCTAAATGAATGGAACTAGGACGTCCAAATCGTAGATCGGTTGGGATTGCATCTGGGCGAAATGTGTCCAAAGGGAAAATTCTTTCCCTCACAAGGACTGAAAATACCCATAATAACCCCCACTATTCTTGTACTTACTTGATATTGGATATGCGCATTCCCTTATAACAAAAAATTGCACCATTAAGTAATTCTTATTCGTACTTTTTGGGTTAAAATGGAAAAAGGGGATACAAATTGTACCAACTAAATGACCGGAGCCAAATGCGTATTTTCAAGGGATACAATGGGAACAGAGAGATAAATATGGTACCAACTAAACGGCTACAGCGAGAATGATGAAATTCGGTTTGTACATCCCTCTAGTTGTAATCAATATTCTAGGTGTATTCAATATTTGATTTGAACTGGGATATTGTCCTGGCTCATGCTTGTAAGATGGCATGTGTACTTTATTACTTGGTGTGCAAACGCAAATTCGGCAAGTGAGTTGTGCTTCTCGTTCGTTTGTGAGAATCATTTCCTTAAAGAGGCCGGGTTTGATGTTGAAAAGTCACTGTGAAGCCACTTGACGGCCAAGTAATAATTGTCACCATGACATTTGTAAATAAATTTGCATTCTATTAAATATAGATGCAAAATGGTCTTGAGACAGGACAATATCCCAGTTCAAATCAAATATTGATTACAGACCAAAAAATACAAACGAAAAAACTAAAAAAAAAAAAATACATTTCTTTATACAATTATTTTTTCAATATTTTTATTTGTTTTGGTTTGGCTGTATTAAAAATTAACCTGCAATGTTACTGCACTTCTACAAAAATCTACAGCCTCTGTGGAATGCAATCCATGGTGGAGGGTATATAAGGTTAAGCCCGGCCGAACTTAACTCTGTTTTTACTTGTTATTTTTATTTTCTATGTTTTATTTTTTATGTTTGACATTTGCAAAATGTGAGGCTATACACTCGAACAAAATTGGAAAATATTAAAAATTAATTTACGTGGAAAATTTTCGTGTTTTCAGATGAAGCTCATATTCATCTCAGTGGCCTTGTCAATAAGCAGAATTGCCGCATAAGAAGTTCAAAGAACCCACATGTGACTATTGAGAACCCAATGCATCCACATCGTGTCACTGTTTGGTGTGGATTTTGGGCTGGCGACATCATGGGGCAATGTACTGAAAACTTGGGTTGAGCGGATGAGGTACTGTCGAGCCTGTCGTGGTAGTCATATAAATGATATTATGTTCCATTATTAAATGACAAAATTCAACCACTCCGATAAAACCAGAAATTTGAAAAAAAAAATCAGTACTTTTTTATAGCCAATGCTAATTTAAATGGCCCACCTTTATAAATAAATAAATCCCGATCTTCATAACATTTAAAAAAATATACTATATTGCTGCCAAGTAATATATAGCGAATGAAAAAATAATAAGCTAAGTTAAAAATGCCCCCTTTAGACGAATATTTGAAATATTTAGATCGTTTTGTTCAGATTCTTAGAATATAGTCCACCTGCAACCACCAAATATTTCATACTTTTGTTACCCAGTGCACTGCCTTAAATACAAAATCTGAGAGTCATTTAAAGCATCGGTATTTCCTTCGAATAGTATACAAAACTATTTAGAAACCCAATGAACTACAAACACGCATACGAATGAATATTTAAATAATTCTGCGTCATGAGAATATACAAGAATAACAAAATTTAAAAACGTACAATGTCACGGACTTTGCCTTGGGTGTTTTTCACACTTCATAGCTGTCACTTGGCTGCTTCTTTTATTTTTTGTGAGGACGCTAATGGGAATCTGTTTAGCACAACGTCACACATGCCTGCCAGACCTCAAATACACACTCGCACGCACAGGCACCATAAATATTTATTCCAAAGGCCCAAACTCCGATCACCAGCCATACGCCAGCCAGCCCACCCTGTGGATGACAATGTGATCTCACATGTTTACCCAAAGAATTATGTGAGTGCGTGCAACCACATCAATGACGATGATCATCATCATAATCGACATCGTCATCGTGCCACAGAAGCAAACAAAATCCCGGACTTTAGCTTGGCGATGCTGTGGCATTGTGCCTCTTGAGGTAAATAAAACTCTTTCGCACTCGAGCATCACCGTGTGTCATGTGTAATAATGATGAGGAAATTATTGAGGATATTGAATGTCTAAATTCCTCAGACAATTTCCTTAGGCCTATAAGTATCGGAAAAATGAGGCGACTGCACAATGTTCGATGGTATTGATCGTCATGGGATGAAGCAATTGTTGTGTGTTTCTTCTTCTTTTTATTCTCAAGCAAGGCGAATGGGAACATCCTCCAATCGATGAAGCCTATGGAACGGAAGTGTAGGTGGCAGACGGATTAGTTTCTAATGTTTACAAAGTGTGTGTATACGATTAAAATCCCATTGAGATTTTTAAACAGAAACATCTCGTGTCGAACTCTACAATCCACACAGATAAGTTGCTGATAATGTTTGTAACACCGGAAGGGAGTAAATGTTTAAATACACTTATACACATACATGTTAAATTGAATCCTCGGATATCCTTTGCGGAGGAAATAGATTGAGCATCATTCAAGAGCGTTATCATTATATATAGGGGAGGTATGAAAATCTTCAGAACTATAGAAATGATTTTTCAATGTGACCTCGCTTAATCTTGGTCACAGGCAAGGAAAGGCAAACTTCAACCTGCACCAATAAGACCAATTTCCAAAAATTTTGTCGAAGGGTTGGGTATGACATTTTTTATACCCTCCACCTCCAAAATGGGGGAGTACTAACTTAGAAACGGAAATACAGTTTGTATATATATATATTCTTGATCGTCATACAATTCTACCCATGTCCGCCCGTCTGTCCGTCCGTCTGTTGAAAGCACGCAGGCATCTAAACGAAAGGAGCTAGGACGTCCAAATTTTGGTTGGGATTATAACTGTGCGAAATCAGTCCAAAGTGAAAAAATTTTTCCCTCACAAGGACTGAAAATACCCATAAAAATCCCTAATATATGAGAATATTTAGGCATATTTTTCCAATATGTCTGCTTTTACTTACTTGACATTGGGTATGCGCATTCCCCCTATAAGAAAAACGTGCACCATAAAGTGATTCTTATTCCTAGCGGGTGAAATGGGGCGAAAGGGGATAAAAATGGTACCTATCAAACGACAACTGCTAGAAACACGAAATTCGATGTGCGCATTCCTCTAATACCATAGCATACAATCATTGTTCCCAAATTTGTACTTTTAAGGGATAAAATAGGAACAGAGGGATAAAAATGGTACCATCCAAACGGCTGCACCTAAAATAATGAAATCCAGTATATACATTCCTCTGATTGTGTATACTCATAAATTAAAGGGATTTTTGGAAATTCGTACTTTTTGGGGTCAATATGGAAAAAGGGGATACAAATTTTACCAAACAAATGACCGCAGTTGTTGACACGAAACATAAATGTTTTATTCCAAGTTTAATTCCAAAGATTGATGAAATTCGGTGTGTACATCCCTCTAATTGCGTAGACAATTAAAATAAAGAGTTTAGAAAGTCGTACTCTTAAGGAGGGTAAAATAGGAAAAAGGGTACAAAAATGGTACCAACCAAATGGCCGCAGCTATAATCATGGAATTCGGTGTATACATTCCTCTGACTGCATAGACACGCAAAATAAAAAGATTTTTCCAAATTCGTACTTTTTACTTTTACGGCAAAAATTGGTTGAATCTTCATGAGAGATAATTTTCCAAAAGTTGTACTTTTGAAATTATAATATAATGGTTGAATTTCCAACTGTAGCACACACTATCTATCAATATATATGGTATTTAAGCTTTTTTCTGAAAATGTAAATATAAAAATATATATATTTTCGAATTGACTTGAAGTATTATTTCGATATATATAGTGTAAAAGTATTGGTAGCCTTGCCTTATAAGCGTGGTTTGAAATGATAAAAATATTATATTTATTTATAAAATTATTTTTTAAATGTTTTTATTTGTTTTGGTTTGTATAAATGTATATTTTCCTGTAATATTATTGCAATTCTACGAAAATCGACAGCCTCTTTGGAATGCAATCCATGGTGGAGGGTATGTAGAGTTCGGCCCGGCAAACCTCACGATGAGAAACCCCATATATCTTTTAGAGTGGCTTCGTTTGTGAGGAAGGAAAAAATGTTGTTGATGTTCGCGACTAAAATGAAAGATTGGTTTGTTTTATGTGTTCTCCCAAAATATTTCGCGTTTATCATTGTCCATTCGTGAGCTGGTGAATAAAATTCACCATGAGAATGGTATTGAGAAAAAAACAGCTGCAAATTAAAATCCGACCCGAGCCTTATCAAACCACATTAAAAACTTGCAATATGACCCAATAGAAAGAACAGATTTATACTATTTTAGTGCAATTTTTGATGCATTTTTTATAAAAACCGCAATAACTACCACATTTTTAGTTCGATTTCTGTTTTTGTTGGATCGTTGAAGAGGTATTGATGACCAATTCCAATTTTTAGAACTTCCTAACCCATTAAGGACCAACATTTTTTTTCTTACTGTTGGTTAAATGTGATGTAAAAACTTAAAAATGGGGTTATTTGCATCGTAAACACATTATAGTCTTACAAAAAGCTAATTTTTAAAAATTAACATCTGAAATTATGGTCTTTCAATGCATAAATTGGGAGGAAAACTTCTTGATTAAAATTCAAGTTTTTTATATGGTTTGATAAGGCTCCGACCAGATTTTAATTTCTAGCAGGTTTTTTCTAAATACAATTCTCACATTTTATTCAAGAAAAACCTGATTTATAGAGGTTATTTTGAACGCGTCCAGCTCACGAACGGGAATCGGGAACATCCACTACATTTATTTTGAAGCCACTCTAATATCTATATATGATACAGGATTCTGAAAAAATGTTCATCAACACTAACGGTCTAGGTGGATAGACTTCTAATAATTTTAAAATGGAGAACCAACTGACGGCACAGCTAGGTCTGAGGAAGAGTGATTCTGAGTCGAGCGGTTTAACAAATCAATTTGGGTGTTATAAATTGACTTTCAATTTGGTAAGAAATAGTCTATGATATTGTTATATTTAAATGGGTTCCCAGGCTTTATGCTTCCCTTATCTTTTCCCTAATTTTGTACCTTATTGTTCATTTTACCCAAAAGGGTACACAGCGTGGTTTGGATAAATTTTTCCATGCACAACGTTTAAAAATAATTTAGCAAGTATCCCTTGTCAACATATTGGCGTCACTCTTTCGGGAACTAAATATATATTTAACTTGCTTTACAAATAAATAGCATTTCTCAATGTAATCTTTTCCGACCACCCTCGTAGGTTTTACTGTTTTCTGATGATGTCTCTATAGACCGCCAGGCAAACTTCCGATATTTGCTTCAATTATTGTTTTTTTTTTCAACGGAAAAGAAAACAAAGTTCATTGCCATTGCGCACCATTCATTCATCCACTCGACGCACGGATTGAGTTAAAGGAATTGAATATCTCCCTAGCCCCATATGTTGCTTCATTCAATCGATTGTTGAGAATATTAACATATTCTGGGTATCACTTAAAATAGATAAATGTACTTTAAACAAATATAAATCTTCTTGTGTGGAAAGCAAACAGCAGCAGCAGCCGCTGGTCGCTGTTCCACCGACACAGCCGCCACCGCCATCACCATTATGCCACGCACAGCATTATGAGGCAAGTCGACAGACGGTCTTTGTAAATAATTGTTTATTTTTGGTGCATGGATGGATGGCCTGGCGTTTGAATCCCTTTCTGATGCTGTATCTTTATTTAGATTTTATGTTCTATTTGTTCTGTTTTGTATCGTTCATAACTTGTGGTAATAATTTTCATCTTCGGTGTCATGAAATGTTTACAAAAGTCGTGATCTTCTTTCCCTCAAAGTTCACTCGAACCAAAAAAGGGAGTTGCCTAAGTAGCGTTCGCGGCAAATGTTTTGAGTAAACTATTCATATTTATTTTTTTTCAATATCAATTTTTCCATCTTGTCAGTCAATTGGGAGACCTTAAAGTGGTTTTTCTTTTCGTTTTTTCTATTCAGAGGCGTTTACTGAGTTTCGGATTTCTTCTCTGCCCATTTTGGGGATAGTTTATACAGTAAAATTATTAAGTGGACAACATGTTTACAGATTATTAAATTTGTTTAAATAATTTATGATGAATATATCGGAATAAATATTGGGTATATATTTCTAATAATAAAGGGTTATATACTGCAACATGAAAATATTCTTTGTTAATTTATATTTAAATGAGCTGTAACAATTCTAATTTAAATTCCTAAATGGAGAAAAAAATCCAAAAATGTGATTTATTAGAAAAAATGAAAAAGTTACACAATGATTTGTAAAAGCACTGATTTGAAAGTACTAATAATACCTCAGGGATTTCGGATTTCCGGTAATCAGCACAAATATTTCTCACGAACATTTTAAAACATCTAAACTTCGGCTATCCCATCAACATTTTTTAATTTTAAAACTCAGTTTGAAATTAAAGAATGAATATTTTTTGTAAGTAAATTTAAAACTTCTCAAACAAATGTTTGCCATATTCTATGTAAAAACCTAATAGTAATATAAGCCTATGTGAGTGAGATTGACCAATTAATTACTTTATGAGTTTGTGTACAAATTGGTAGTTTCCGACTTAGTAACTGTAATTATGTTTTCAAAAGTATTTAAACATGATTGATAATATCTTTAAATGCTTTAACAACCACATACCTACCAACCAACCAACCAACCAACCAACAATGGCTTCTTAACGTTTATCTAAAGTCGTCAATAAATTTTCTTCAGCCGTCCAAACGAAGTGTGAAACGCATTTAAACAGTTCAACGTGTTGTTCAATGGCACTCGACTAATTAATCACATTTAAGTATAAAATGATGTTATCACAAACACACAAACACACATACACTCATTAACAAATTAATCATTACATGAGTAAAATTAAACAGTTTAAATAAATGGACATCCAGTGTCTACGGACCGTCCGGCCAGGCCCGGCCAGGTCCATCAATTAAACAAAAATCGAAGAAAACCAGCAACCACAGCACACGAGAGAGTGGTCAAAACATGCTGAACGCCAGTACAAAAGGCATGCTAGTCCGGCAGGGTGGCAGGCCGGCAGCCAGCAGCACTGTATCCATCAACTGTAACATGTTGATGATGTGTCGAGTTCTATCGAAGAATCGAATTGAAATCCAACATTACCATATCCAGATAAATATACATAGGAGTATGTATTTATTTGCCCACAATCAAACAAATGTTTATTAGGGTGGTACTCAACAATATCGTGTTGTTTTTATTTACTCATGTTCGAAATTATTTTTTATTTTTTCTTAATAGCAAACAAAGTCTTTGAAGAAGAGAGAGATATCACTCTCTTTGTTTATAAATAAAGGGTGATTTTTTAAGAGCTTGATAACTTTTTTTTTTAAAAAAAACGCATAAAATTTGCAAAATCTCATCGGTTCTTTATTTGAAACGTTAGATTGGTCCATGACATTTACTTTTTGAAGATAATTTCATTTAAATGTTGACCGCGGCTGCGTCTTAGGTGGTCCATCCGCTTAGTCCAATTTTGGCATTTCCACGTTTTTGAGTAACAGAGACCCAATTGGTGCGAACGGCGACGAATCGAAAATTGGTGGTCATCATTAACACTGGCCGATACAGCTGCGATATTTTCTTCAGTTCGCACTCTACGTAAGCGTGTTGGTGGTTTAATGTCCAACAATGTAAATTTGGTGCGAAATTTAGTCACAATAGCCCGAATAGCCGCTTCAGTGGGTCGATTAAACTGACCATAAAATGGAAGCGCGCAATGAACTTTCTTAACAGAGCACGCATTTTGATAATAAAATTCAATAATTTGCAAGCGTTGTTCGTTTGTAAGACGATTCATGATGAAATGTCAAAGCATACTGAGCATCTTTCTCTTTGACACCATGTCTGAAATCCCACGTGATCTGTCAAATACTAATGCATGAAAATCCTAACCTCAAAAAAATCACTTTATATATTCGTTGGCTATATTTTTCAAGATAGTGTTCTACGTTGTTTCACAGCTGACCTTCGTAAAGCCATTAGAGGCGAAATTCCCCACAAGGAAGGAGTTGGTCAGGCGACACCCTTTCATGGAATATGAGACTGAGGAATACAACGATGGCTCCAAAATGGATTGTAGAGTAGCTTATCGTGTTCATTCGGACATCCTGAAAGCTGCAGTGTCTTTGCAATAAAGGAAGTAAACTTTCACCTTGAGGTACAGCGGGTCGCTTAGGATTCTTTGTTAAGAGTTAAGCTGCCCCACTGCCACTAAAATCTTACAGAAACGAAAACAAGTAGGGAAAGGTTAAAGTCGGGCGTGGCCGAATGTATGATACCCTCCACTATTATTACGTGGGTACTATAAGGTGGGCTATTTAAAATTTGCTCTACCGATTACTTTGACTCTGAAAGGTAGAATATCGTTCATTTTTATTTTTATTTTCAGATTTATGTTTTACATTCGCAAAATGGGATGATATACGCTCGAAAAAAAATTTGGAAAATTAAAAAGTCTTTAACTTAAACTGTAAGAAATTTACTTAGAAACTTTTCCAGAAGAGATCGGCCTTCAGTTCAGCCTTCATGAAGCTCATTTTCACGTCATTAAGAAAAATTGCCGCATATGGGGTTCAGAGAACCCACGAGTGACTACTGAGAAGTCAATGTGACAAGGAGTGACTGTTTGGTGTGGCTTGTACTAAAAAATTGGATTGATCGAATGAGGTACTGTCGACCCAGTCGTGGCAGTCATATGAAGGATATTGTGTTCCATTATTAAATGACAAAGTTCAACCTTTTCAATAAAACCAAATTTTTGTGTTTAAAAAAAATGCAATTTTATCGGATCGGAGGTGTATTTCATAATAAAGTGCCGTTTATTTCATAATATGCCGTTAATAATGAAAAACAACATCAGACAAATGGCCACCACGACCACGCTTACAGGACCATATCCTTTTCATGAAATTTTCCATAACCAAATCGCAAAGTGGCAGCCCTATGTTCTCGATAGCCTCACGAATTCTATCTTTGAGGTCTTGAATCGACGCTGAGCTGTTGGCGTAGACCGTATCTTTCACGTGGCCCCAAAGGAAGAAGTCGCAAGAGGTTAAATCACAAGATCTCTGTGGTCAATTGTGATCACCTCTTCGAGAGGTAACACGGTCCGGAAACTTTTCCCGTAAAAGAGCAATGGTTTCGTTGCTTGTGTGGCACGTAGCGCCGTCTTGTTGAAAGTAAACGTTGTCCACATCAATACCATCGAACTCCGACCATAAAAAATCATTAACCATCTCTCGATAGCGCAATCCATTCACCGTAAATGTTGATCTAACCTCATTTTCGAAAAAGTAAGATCCAATAACCCCGCCGTACCATAAACCGCACCAAACAGTCACACGATGAGGATGCGGAGGCTTCTCAACAATAACTCTTGTGTTTTCCGAGTCCCAGATGCGACAACTTTGCTTGTTGACGTAGCCACCGAGGTGGAAATGGGCCTCATCAGTCCAGATGATTTTTCGATGGAATTCCGATCATTTTCATTTATGAATTTTAATAATTTGAATGCGTTATTGAAGCGTGTATAGTTCCAATTTTTATACACTCCACGAAAGTGTTATGTATTGGTACTTTTGTTTGTAACACCCAAAAGGAAGCTAGATATACCCATTGTTAATTATACCGATCGAGTTCGAATCACATATTTATTAGGTGACCACTTAATAGTCATATATTTTATTAACTTAGGGTTAGTTTCCAGTAATGTTGGGGAATTGTCGATATTGCAAAAAAGTCTTCAAGCCATATTCGAACTATATCCCATCTTCACCCCGTCGACATATAAACCCACCACTTCCTTATAGGAATACTTCTTTTACATCACATTGTTGTAACTCTGTTGTAGCTTCAATCATATAAATGTTTTCAAAGGTTTGTGCACTAAAAATGTGTACACACTTCATTAGCAGTTATTTGCAGTTGAAGTTTATATTTATTGATACGACCTTATTTAAAGTAAAAAATATATATTTTTTACAATCTTCGAAATTCGGAAATTATTTTAAAATATTACCTTCAATGACGCTTAGATGTTTACAAAGCATGAACAAACACTTTTTCTAGATTAAAATCAGTCGTTGGAACTATGTAATGAGGTTTTTTATATACATTCAATACTTCATTACAACTGAGTCATTTGAATATTCAGTATTATTTTTATAAAATTATTGCTTTTGAGATACATAACTAAAAGTCGAATTTTGAGTTATCACAGTTCCCACAAAAATAACTCCTGAAGTTTTATTATCCATACTGTGTTCTACTAAATTCAATTAGATGATTTGTATAGGGTCCGCCATCTAACGTTTTTTTCAACTATTCAACCGTTGGACTATTATTTGTGGGGTGCGCTCAGCAGCCATTTGAATGAAATTATTTTCCATTATTAACCGAAAGGATGGTACTTTCAAATAAAAAAAGAAATTTGAGAAAAAATTCAGTAGGTTTTTATAGCATTTTCAAAAAAAAAAAAAAGTTATTTGGCGGACCCAGAGAATTATAAAAAATATTGATTTTGGCCGCAGTCGTGACAATGTCGGACGTATCAAGACTGATCACAGTGCCATATCAATTGGAAATAACCACTGCGCCACTTCAACGATCACTGCAGTAGCTGTAACAACGAATAGGTGGAAGAGACAGTCGAGCGCTTCTTATGCGACTGCCCAGCTCTAATAGCTCAAGATCCTAGGGAAACAATTAGTACACTGCGAGATATCGGCCATTGATATTAGAGACTTAACCAAATATCTCAATTCTTCAGGCTGATCTAACAGACCTTCCTGAAACGATGCCGTAAAGCCACTGGGGGCTATAACACCCAAATTCTTTTTTGTTAAAAATTCAAAAAAAAAATATATATTTATTTAAGACTAACTGGCTGCGATAATAAAACTCTAAATAAAATGTTAAAATTTCATTTAAAATATAAATAAAAAATATTTTTTTAAAATTGTCACCAACAGCAATATCAATGTGTGTATGAAAACAAGTTTTGATAAAATAATTTTATGTTAAATGTTGAACATAACCTGGATAATTATGCTGTGTAAGTCAAATTTATGGTTATCGAGTCTAAGTCCAAAAAATCAACACAAAATTTGTTTTGATACAAATATTTATATCGTAGTTGTGAAAAAATATTTTTTATTTTAAAGCATAAAATTAAATTTTTATTTACGTTTTTGTTATCACAGCTTCTTATCACGGCTTAAAGAAAAACAGCACTAATAATCTGTAATGAACGCCCCACAGTGGTTCAGAATCAAAATCCATCGGCCAAAATTCAATAACTTTTGTTCTAATAGAAATTTTTGAGTTGTGAAAAAAATCAAAATTAGACAAGGACCCAAGGATTATTTTGACATATTAACATTATAAATTAAAATTAAAATTGAAAAAACGTAATTTATTTTTTAATTTTTTATTTAATTTATTTTTTAATTTATTTTTTAATTTTGTCGAACTGTTTCTCACACATTTTAAGAGATTTTGTACTCAGATCTTTTTTCTTTGAAATTGTGGTTTCTTAGCTTTTTTATGACGCCAAAACCGTGTTTGTGCCAAATATAGTTCGTTTGTAATAAATATTTTAAAAAATATCGTTTTTGAACAAATGTCTGAATTTGGGCCAACACAAGTTTTTTTCCTTCAAAAGCCTTTAAAGAAATATATACATATTTGGAAAGGCTGAAGGGTTCCCCGCTTTTGTCGGGTAACTTTTGCCTGCACGAAATTGCATCCTTGGAATATAGGATACATTTAGTGCAAAAAGTCAGATTTTTTAGTTCCAAAACGCAATTTAGTCATTTTCGTCTCATTAAATTCTAAAAAGTAGGTACGCCTTTATCCTCACGCTAAATTTTATAACAGTCGGAGTTCATTTGCCGGAAATATGTCAAAAAAAAAAACCAAATTAGCAGACAAATCGAACTACTGCGTGAAAACTGCACACAGGCCTCTTTCTTTGACTTCATTTAATAATTTAATTTAATCAAAATAATTTACAGAATTCAAAAATGTCTACTAGAACAAAAGTTATTGAATTTTGGCCGATGGATTCGTATTCTGAACCACTGTGCGCCCTGGCAAATGATGTCATACTCCCAAAATCCTTGATATCGTTTTTCGATTTTTGCCAAATCGTAATCGCCTAAGATTTCAGGAAAAAACTCGAAATGGGAATGAAGGATTCGTATTTGGAGAGATGTTTGAGATTGATTCTGATTGGCTGCCAACTCGAAAACTATAACCCAACCAGCTGAGTCAGTTATCGTTCAATTACAGCTTCATTCGTCACTCATCGTTTCCAATTGGCCAATGATCCGTCAGCAATACGATCACTCCTGATACGTTCCTTCAATTTTGGTTTAGAAGGTCTTTGTTATATTGGGGCCACAAAATTGACACTAACGAACACTAATGTGCAATATTTCGCTCGGCATATGGCTACAAAAACATGCAAGCAAAAGTTCCATTTAATACGAAGGACTCCCCTACTGTACAGACTATATGTATTGCGGTATGTTGCACATTGACGGGCTCGTGTAGTTGCATTCAACATTCATGCCACAAGTATTGGAGTCAACGCAAACTGACAGTTAACAAAACGATGCATACAACAATTTACCTTTAATTTCAAAACTAAACAAAAACCACACCGAAATGCATCATGTTTACATGACAGAGTAGTAGATGTTGTCTTTCTGTTGGCCTGTGTAAACAATCGGCAGTGCGTGGCAGTGGGGTGGGGAGCGAGCCGCGCGCCCTACGGAGGAGTTCCAACGGAAAGGAAAACATTTAAATGGATTTAAATGAATAATGAACAGCGTAGGTTTCGGCGTACTAATGCGTGTGTATGTGTGTATTTAAAACTGAAATGAAAGAACTTTGTTGTTTGCTCATGGACGGGTGCGTAACCCTTTACACATGAATCCAATAAACGCCTGATGTTTTTCTTGAGTTTGTTTTTCTTAAAGACTGCAATTCTGCCTTGTTTGGTTGTGGTTTTGTTGCCGCTGCCGCTGTCGTAGCCGTTGTTTGGATTCATGGAAATGACAGATGATGCCGCTTAAAAGCACACGTGAGTAGCAAATAGACCGCCCATTAATAATACGATGAGTACGAGACGACGGCATGAGTACATTTGTGCATTAAAACAATTAAATACAGCGATGACACAAGGGGCACACAGCCAACCAACCAGCCAGCAAAACCCACGACGACGACGAGCAGAGCGCTTTTAACAAGCCAAAGTGTCAAATGTTCAGCAATCAACATTAAAAGTGACACAAAAGATAACAAACAACACACCGAGAGTCAAAGTGACAGCCGCGACAACAAAAGCATCTTCCACAATGACAACCACCGACAATAGTTTGTAACATCGGCGTAATGTAGTCAAATCAAAGCAATTAATTTAATCAGTAACCATTAATCGCAGCAGGTTAAGATTAACAGCGGATATTATGCTAATGTCCTGGCAGATCAGAAAAACAATTATTTGGTGTGGGCGAATGTTTGGAGTCAATAAGCCTTTTGTCTCTGCGGTCTAGTTTGTGGAGGAAATCAGTTGAACAAATTCAATTCAATTTTCATCATAGGGTTGGCCGTTCACTTTTGGAACGGTAATCAGAGCCTGAAAGCACGGATTTAAGTGGACCACACCATTCGTATACCAGCCTGAAAGATTGAAATATTTTATTAGATCTCAAATGACAATTTCCTATGTCTCAATTTCGTGTAGTCGTTTTCCGAGGGTCCTTTAGAATGAGTTTATTAGAACTGGGCACCAGATTAGAAGTGCTCTACTGTCTCTTCATCCTCTTCGTTGTCGTTGCTTCGGCAGTGATCATATATGTATATATAGCTTCATTCGGGACCCATGTAAGGGGACTTCAGACAGAGAACTCAATGTCGATTTGGGAGTTATGTCCACTGGGGTTTTTGTCAAGATCACATGTTATGTGGTTAGATCTTAGAGGTAAATTGATAGCTATCTGCAAAGAAGATTATACTTCCTGTTGTATCATAATTGCGAAGACTGCCGTTTGAAAGAAAGAAGTCAGAATGTATATGATATACTAGCTTTTTTGAGAAAACACCGAAACCAATCGAACAATCTATTTTGAGGCCGTTCGCGTATACCTCAGTCTTATATTCTACAAATGGGTATCTCCTGACCCATTCTTTCCCTGTAGGAAATTTATTGAATGGCTTAGGATTGTTCTAAATGGATGGTGTTCGAAGTGTATGCAGAATTTTTTGAGAATGCGAACATGTTCTGTTTGTTCAAGATCCATCAGCAGACGATCGGGATGAACTGGGTGATGCAGGAGCCATGAGGTACATGTCGATAGGGAGAATGTTTAGCACAGTGCTAAGCGCTTTTGTTGGGCAGGTACGCAATATCGCAGTAGTACATACGCAAGCTAATCATTGAAGACTATGTAGTGATTTTACATTTGTCTGTATGTATGTGAATGACCACCATACCCATGTTCCATAAGTGCTTAAAGAGATACTACCAATCATTTTCCGACAAGTGTAGAAGGTAACAGTAGCTCTCATCTTCTACACATACAACGTTTCGCTTCCAGTAACATCCAAATTATTCATATGCTCCGATAGTAGGAGCTACCACGTTAACGGAGTAGTCTAAAGATTGTGATCTTGGTCTTGAATTCAGTCCAAGGTCCGTGCTTACGATTATTTTGTATTTTATGGGTATCTTTCAAGTCTCAATACCGCAGTAAATTTACTTTGTTTGTAGAGAATCGAGGAGGAAATGCCCTCATATTTTTCAGATTTTTAGCAAAAAATTAAAAATCTAATCT
Source organism: Polietes domitor (assembly GCA_947397865.1). Lineage (NCBI taxonomy): Eukaryota > Metazoa > Arthropoda > Insecta > Diptera > Muscidae > Polietes > Polietes domitor. The sequence goes on from OX377618.1 coordinate 206,769,447, forward strand.
GCCAGCGGAAAGCATGCGGAATTACCTTTACAATAAGCCTTCTATATGATATCTGATATCCACGCGTTTTGACACTACAGCATTTGCAATGGTCATATCATAGACACATGATTTACAAATTATTACTTGGTCATATTTTAAAAATGTTTTTAAAAAATATTTTATTAATAAAATATTATCAATATTTACTTTATCTGTGGATAATCTTAAAAACCGGAATCGTTAACGTATTTTGATATATCCACATATTTTATCAAAAGAGGTAGGTTTTGTTAGGATGCTATAATATTTTGATCTGCGTTTTTGGTGGGTTTTTATCGTGCCACAGAAAACGCTATTATATTCATTTTTTTGTTGTTATACCCTTCACTATATGGAAATTTTCAGATTGCTATAATGAGGTCCTTTCTTAGTCCGCTTGTAAAATTTCAGAGGGCTGCTCTCACGGAAAGCCGATGCACCTCGTATATTTTTATACACTCCACGAGAGTATTATGTCTTTGTGCATCTGTTTGTAACACCCAAAAAGAAGCGAGATAGACCCATTGTTAATTATACCGATCGAATTTGAATCACTTTTTGAATCGATTTAACAATTTCCGTCTGTCCATCTATTGTTGTAATCAAATTACAGGTCGCAATTATAGTCCGATCTTAACAAAAATTGGCACAAGTAAGTTTTGTGGATCAAGGACGAACGCTATTTAATTTGAGGCATATCGGTTCAGATTTAGATATAGCCCCATACAAATGTTGCTCCCGATTTTACATTTGCCGCTCTAGAAGCCACATATTGAACCCGATTGCCTTTAAATTTGGCACAGCATCTTATGATCTAACTAGAAACACCTATGGCTAAAGTGGGCTTGATCGGTTCAGATTTGGATATATCCTCCATATAAATGTCGCTCCCGATTTGACTTTTGCCACTCTAGAAACCACATATTGTACCCGATTTTTTTTTAAATTGGCACAACATCTTATAATCCAACTAAAAATACCTATGGTGAAAGTGGGTAAGTTCGGTTCAGCCCCAATACAAATGTTGCTCCCAAATGTTTAACCGATTTTGGCCAAACTATACATATTTCATTTCACATATTTAGTTCCAGGTTTCAATATACCCCCATACAAATGTCCTTTCCAATTTAATTTTTTTTGTCAAACACATACATTTACAGGATACAAAAATCCTTCCCGTTTTCACTTTATTACCGAATTGAATTGTATTCGGATAGAAAGTGGAGTGTGTCATATAGTCGGATCCGCCCGACTTTAGCCTTTCCTTACTTATATATACTTTGGAAGGCGTTTTTGTAGATTTTTACCATTAAATAGTAAATTCATAAATCAATAAGAAATTACCTTTTTTGGTAAAAGTCGTTACTTTAACAAGTAAGAAGGCGTTAAGTTCGGCCGGGCCGAATCTTATATACCCTCCACCACGGAGTGCATTCCACAGTATTACCAGTAGATTAAAGAATGTCGAGGGAATGCGAATTGCAAATATCAAGTAAATACAAGCTAATATGTTCAAAAAACATGCTGAAATACTCTAAATATTAGGGGTATTTTCAGTACTTGTGAGGGAAAAATTTTTCCCTCTGGACCGATTTCGTCCACTTTCAATCCCAAGCGATCTACAACCATAAGACACATTTAGGAAAAATTTGAACCTTCTAGCTCATTTCGTTCGGCCTCTATCGTGCTTTCAACAGACAGACGGACAGACGGACAGACGGACATGGCTATATCGTCTTAGAATTTTACCACGACCCAGAATATATATACTTTATGGGGTCTCCGATAAATATTTCAAGGTGTTACAAACGGAATGACAAAGTGAATATACCCCCATCCTGGAGGTGGAGGGTATAAAAATGAGTAAAAAATAATATTTATTTGGAAAATACAATCTTAAGGTTTCTTCTATAACTTTCGATTCGTGTGATATCCCAGTTGAAAGCAAACACGTTGGGCTACTTCGCTTAAAAAACAATTGAAATCGAAGGGGGTAGTAGTTCATAAAAAATTAAATATATTATTATTTTTAATTCGTTCTGACCAGCAATGATTTTTTGGAATTAAATATTTTTTTATAAATCCACTAGATAAAACCTTTGAAATTCATATTCACATGTAGAAGAGCTGTTTCTAGTTGAAATATAAGTTGTTTTGCATTTGAAGAAAATCTGTTTGAAAAAAATCCTCTAGAGAGGAAAGAGTCAAATCGAAGGAGACATTTGTATGGGAGCTATATATAAATCTAAACCGATCTGGCCTATTTTTACCAGAGCTGTTGGCAGAAAATCTTTTGATATATGTGGTTTATAGAGCGGAAAGAGTGAAATCGGGAGCAAAATTTGTATGGGAGCTATATCTAAATCTGAACCGATTTTCTTCAAATTAAATAGCATTCGTCCTTATTCCATTAAACTTCGTTGTGCAAAGTTTCATTTAGTTCTAACAACAATTGCGGCCTGGACTTTGATTACAAGAATAGATAGACAGAACGAAAGACGGACGGGCATTGCTAAATCGACTCAAAAAGTGATTTTAAGTCGATCGGTATAATAAACGAGGGGTCTATCTCGTTTCCTTTTGGGTGTTACAAACAAATGCAGAAAGTCATTATACCTTGTGGTTTAGGGTATAAAAAGTTGATTTAAACAAGTAAGGAAAGGCTAAAGTCGGGCGGGGCCGACTATATGATACACTCCACTTTCTACCCAAATAAAGAGTGATTTTTTTGAGGTTAGGATTTTCATGCATTAGTATTTGACAGATCACGTGGGATTTCAGACATGGTGTCAAAGAGAAAGATGCTCAGTATGCTTTGACATTTCATCATGAATCGTCTTACAAACGAACAACGCTTGCAAATTATTGAATTTTATTATCAAAATGCGTGCTCTGTTAAGAAAGTTCATTGCGCGCTTCCATTTTATGGTCAGTTTAATCGACCCACTGAAGCGGCTATTCGGGCTATTGTGACTAAATTTCGCACCAAATTTACATTGTTGGACATTAAACCACCAACACGCTTACGTAGAGTGCGAACTGAAGAAAATATCGCAGCTGTATCGGCCAGTGTTAATGATGACCACCAATTTTCGATTCGTCGCCGTTCGCACCAATTGGGTCTCTGTTACTCAAAAACGTGGAAATGCCAAAATTGGACTAAGCGGATGGACCACCTAAGACGCAGCCGCGGTCAACATTTAAATGAAATTATCTTCAAAAAGTAAATGTCATGGACCAATCTAACGTTTCAAATAAAGAACCGATGAGATTTTGCAAATTTTATGCGTTTTTTTTTTTAAAAAGTTATCAAGCTCTTAAAAAATCACCCTTTACAATTTAATTCGGTAAAAATGTGAAAACAGGAAGAATTTTTGTATTTTTCCTAATCATAGGCTAATATGACCGATTTGCCAAATCGATAAGAATATTTGTATCGGGGCTATATCCAAACATGGAATAAAGTGACTAACTTTCACAATAAGTTCTTCCAGTTCAAATATAACGTGTTATGCTCACTTTGAACAAATTCGGTGAAAATTAGTGGCTTCTGGGGCGGAAAAAGTCTACCGGGAGCGAAATTTGTGTGGGAGCTATATATAAATCTGAACCGATTTTCTTCAAATTAAATAGCGTTCGTCCTTATCTCGAAAAACTTCGTTGTGCAGAATTTCATTTAGTTCTGTGTACAATTGCGACCTGTATCGTGATTACAAGAATAGATGGACAGACAGACGGACATTGTTAAATCGATTCAAAAAGTGATTCTATATCGATCGGTATAACAATGGGTCTATCTCCCTTCCGTTTGGGTGTTATAAACAAATGCACAAAGACATAATACTCTCGTGAAGTGTATAAAAATCTAGAAAGTTGTTTTATTTTTAGCCATTGATATATTGATGTAGATATAATCGACATAATATGAATATGAAAATGTTCAAATATACACTCGGGTCATCAACACTTATGCCCATGATCAAGCTCGATCAAAATTTGCATGCGAACTTCGGAAGGACCTCGTTATTATGATCTAAAACATTTGTAAAATTTTCACATACTTTGTGTTTATGTTTCGCACTATATGTATATGTATATATTTTATTTTTAAAAACACATTTAATTCTATAAAATTCAAATTACACTGTCCAACAAACGCATGTTGAGTAGACCATTTTTGCAGAATAAAGTTATAGTCCAGCTGGTCCGAGTTTATTTTTACAGTGGGTCAAATTTTAATTTTTGGTCGAAGGGAGCATTACGTGAAAAAAATGTTGTAAGTTAATGCCTCAAAGAATTCTTATTCTCCGAACTATATTGTTGAATTTTATGATCATCATTTTTGTGGAAGATTTTAACCCTCCAGCTCGTCTCTTTATGGGCCAATTTGTCCGTTTTCGGGAAAATAAAAAATTCCTTAAGGATTAAAATATTCTACAAAAAAATGTTCCGGAAAATGTCAGTGGGGGTCACAAAAGAAATGAATAAAGCTTTTCCCGCTCAAATAGCAAAATTACACGCCATGCAAACAAAATACTAGGCCACAACTGCATCATATTTTTGGGAAAGTCGATCTTTTTCGACAAAAATGTGGGTATTTCATTAGAACACGATAAACCAATGTCGCTTGTACCATATACATAGCAATTGCATTTATTTCCGCGTTCTATATCTGGGTTTCTGAAAATATTCTGTCAGAAATATTATCTATTTTGTCAGCAATCTTATGATAAAAACATGTTGGTATTCTCAATATGATAAAACGTTACTAGGGTTTTTACAGCCATCATTTATGTTATTTCATTCTTGTTATACCCTCCACCTCCAATGTGGTGGTATACTAACTTTTTCATCATACCTTGAAATATCGACCTGAGACCCTATAAAGTATATATATTCTTGATCGTCATAATAATTCTAAGACGATCTAGCCATGTCCATCCGTCCGCCAGTCTGTCCGTCTGTTGAAAGCACGCTAGCGTCTTATAGTCGTAGATCGGTTGGGATTGAAACTGGGCGAAATCGGCCCAACGGTAAAAATTCCCCCCCCCCCAACAAGGACTAAAAATACCCATAATATTGGTTAATATTTTAGAGTAGTAAAGCACATTTTTTCAATATGTCTGCTTGTACTTACTTGATATTGGGTGTGCACCACAAAGTGATTTTTATTCGTAGGGAGTGAAGTGGAACAAAAAGGGATAAAAATGGTACCTTTCAAAGACAACAGCTAGAAACATGAAGTTTGACGCGTACATTCCTCTAATTAAGTAGATACATAATATAAAAGTATTTTTCCAAATTCGTACTTTGAAGGGATAATATGGGAATAGAGGGATAAAAATGGTTCATACCAAACGGTTGCACCTAGAATAATGAAATTCGGTGTACACATTTCTCTGATTGCGTAGACACATAAAATAAACAGATTTTTCGAAATTCGTACTTTTTGGGGTTAAAATGGAAAAATGGGATACAAATAGTACCAACCAAATGACCGCAGCTAGAGTCATGAAATTCGGAATATACATTCCTCTGACTGCGTAGACACGAAAAATAAAAGGTTTTTTTCCAAATTCGTACTTTCAAAGGATATAATGGGCACATAGGGATAAAAATAGTACCAACTAAACGACTTACTAGAATGATGAAATTCGGTGTGTACGTCCCTCTTATTGCGTAGACACGTATAATTAAGAGATTTCAGAAAGTCGCAATCTTAAGGGGTAAACTAGGAAAAGGGGGATATAAATGGTACCAACTAAATGGGCGAAGCTAGAAGCATAGAATTCTGTGTATACATTCCTCTGACTGCATAGACACGCAAAATAAACACATTTGTCCAAATTCGTACTTTTTACTTTTACGACAAAAATTGGTTGAATCATGAAGTTAGTTTATTTTGGACTATATACGTGAGATAATGGATTTTCAAAATTTGTACTTTTGGAAGTAAAATAGAATGGAAATACACCCAACTGTAGCACCCACTCTCTACCAATATTTATGGTATTTAAGCTTTTTTGAAAATATGAATATAAGAATATTTATTTTTTCAATTGTATTATTTCAATATATTATTTTGTGTAAAGGTATTTGTAACCCGCGTAATTTTTATACACTCCACGAGAGTATTATGGCTTTGTGCATTTTTCTGTAACACCCAAAAGGAAGCGGGATAGACCCATTGTTAAGTATACCGATCGACTTAGAATCACTTTCTGAGTCGATTTAGCAATGTCCGTCTGTCCGTCTGTCCATCTATTGTTGTAATCAAACAACAGGTCGCAATTATAGTCCGATCTTAAAACAATTTGCCACAAGTAAGTTTTGTGGATCAATGACGAACGCTATTTAATTTGAGGAAAATCGGTTCAGATTTAGTTATAGTCCTCATACAAATGTCGCTCCCGATTTGACATTTTCCGCTATAGAAACCCGATTTTCTTTAAATTTGGCACAACATCTTATAATCCAACTATAAACACCTACGCAAAAATTGGGTAATATCGGTTCAGATTTAGATATAGCTCCCATACAAATGTCGCTCCCGATTTGACATTTTCCGCTCTAGAAACGACATATTGTACCCGATTTTCTTTAAATTTGACACAACATCTTATAATCCAACTAGAAACACCTATGCAGAAAGTGGGTAAGATCGGTTCAGATTAAGATATAGCCCCCATACAAATGTCGCTCCCGATTTTACATTTTCCGCTTTAGAAACCACATATTGTACCCGATTTTCTTTAAATTTGACACAACATCTTATAATCCAACTAGAAACACCTATGCAGAAAGTGGGTAAGATCGGTTCAGATTAAGATATAGCCCCCATACAAATGTCGCTCCCGATTTTACATTTTCCGCTTTAGAAACCACATATTGCACTCGATTTTCTTTAAATTTGGCACAACAGCTTATAATCCAAGTAAAAAACCTATGGTGAAAGTGGCTAAGATCGGTTCAGATTTAGATATAGCGCAAATACAAATGTTGCTCCCTAATGTTTAACCGATTTTGGCCAAACGATACATATTATATTTCACCTATTTCGTTCCAGATTTCAATATACTCCCATACAAATGCCCTTTCCGATTTAACATTTTTTGCAAACACACACATTTACAGGATGCAAAAATCCTGCCCATTTTCACTTTTTCACCTAATTAAATTGTATTCGGATAGAAAGTGGAGTGTATCATAGAGTCGGCTCCGCCCGATTTTAGCCTTTCCTTACTTGTTTATCATATTGAAAATACCAAAATAGTTGTTGGTATATGATTGCTGACAAAATAGATCCAATTTCTGATAGGCTTTATGAAATGTTGAAAAATTCATTGTTTCCGATAATGTCAAGACTGAATATTTTGAAGAAAATTGGAATGAGAAAGTACATATGGTTGCCTTTCATATGATATCAATATCACAATGATACAATACGTTTTTATTATTTTAACCCATATTCCGAAATTGTGCTAAAGGTGCCACATAATCTCGTATAAAAATCTTATAAATTTATTTGGAGGGAAATATTTGTATTTGTAAAATATTATGCCACACAAAAAATCAGATTATTAATGTGGATTGAAATATTTGTATTTCTTAGTTTATTTAAAGGTGGAAAGATTTCTGTTAAAATTTCCCACCCGCGTATGTAACCATTATCCAAAATCGAAGATATTGAGTGTTGCATCGTATACGAATATCTTATTTAAATTCTGTAGAAAACATAGACTTTTTAGTTTAAAGTAATTTAAAACAAAATCCTCTTCGTTAACGAGGCCAACGACCCAATGTAATCTTGTGGTGCAGGCCAATAAAGATTCCGTCTTTATTCACATACATTTTCTCACTTACGTTTTTCGAAGATAAACCGTAAGATAATCGAACTCATCTCAATACTCCCATTCGACAATACCTTCAGCGATAGCAATGGCAACCCGCACCTTTCTACACCCAACAAAGTCGGCTGGACGGCTGTTCGTGCCGAGTACCCATTTTTTTTTAGATGAAACTCAGCTGCACCGCCGGCCTCAGCCACTATCACCACTAATTGATATGCGAGTTTTTTATGACGTCTTTTAGATGCTTTCGTCTGATTTCATGTGGCGGAGGTTTATGTTCTTCCTTTCATTCTTCAGCTGCATTCAAATCAATGTCTTGCGAGCGGCATCAAACAGCGCGCCTACACAATTGTCAGCATCTAAAAATGCATTTGAAAGATTTGTCTTTAGATTTGGAAATTTTGTTGAAACAAACGGGCCACCCATAGTGAGTGTGTGGTGTGGTGCAGTACGGTGGTGGTTCACTTCAGTCACTTTGGTTAGGATGCATATTTCATTTCATCCCCACGGTATTGCCGAGATAGAGAGAGCCCAGTGTTTCAGGAAGTATGATCATGTTATGTTTTAGTTAATTATAACATTAGTTGCTTGTAGAGCAACAGAGGAACACAACCATAATAATGGGTGTTAATTGCCAGACAAGGAAGTAGAGACAGTTTTTTTCCTTTTACATACATTTTATTATTTTGAAAATGTTCAATGTAAATTTCAATATGTCACAATAAAACACAGACAAAAAAGCAAGACATGTGTTCGAACGCCTGCGACTATCTCGAGTGTTTTGTGAGAGTGTCTTCATAAATTTATTCAATATTTCATTGAATTTGGCCTTAAGATGTGGCAAGTAAACAGATGGCATGTATTGCCTTGAACATTTCCTCTTCTCTGGAGTGTTTTATGTTCTGTAGTCAATGTCATTGTTACAGTTCACTGTACTGCCAAGTATGGACTAGCACTCCCCAAGGAAAATGTTTTTATAGCAAAGTTGTTTAAGGGCTGCATCGATTTTCGTATATTTTCCCAGAGAAAAAAAACTTTTTTTGTATTGATTTATGCATTTCAATGTCTCATATATAAATTCACACATACATTTATACTTATCTATAGTATTTACGAAAAACATTAATAAATTGATTCTAGCAGTAAAAGGTTGTTTACAAGGACCCAACAAATTTCCCAGCATTTAAGGGTGTTATATCTATTGCACGAAAATGTTTCCAAAACGGGATAGCCTGCAACAAAGAGAAAAACACCCAATAATTTGTCCCTACGAAATTGAGCAATATTTCATTTGAAATGTTGGTTTTGTTAACGTTCTTTCATAAAAAGCTTATTGGGGAATGTTCGCTGCAATACTTCCATAACAAATTATGACAAGTTGCACCATTTCGTTGAAACCACACAGTGCCCAAAGGGATTATCTTTCAGCGTAGTTCTGTAAAGAAAAACCCTTTAAATATATTTATGTAAATAAATCTATTGACCATAACACGACAGTACGACGGTTTTCTTCGAGAAAGTATGATCTCCAGCTGGATCCACTTCTGTCTCATGCATTAATACTCCAAATTCGACAATTTTGTTTATTAACATTGCCGTTTAGATCAAAACGGTCGTAGTCAGAAATAAGAAGTAAGAAAGGCTAAAGCGGGGCCGACTATATGACACCCCATTGCAAGTCGAGTTGCTGAAAAAGTGAAATCGGGTAGAATTTTTGTATGGGACCATAGATGTTTCTAGATGTTTCACAATAGATATTTTTAATTGAAATATGGGGTGTTTTACCAAATTTTCATACAAATCTGAGCCGATCTAGCCCATTTTCGCCATAGATATTTTTAGTTGAAATAAAAGTCGTTTCACAAAATTTAAAGAAAATGTGTTTTCTAAAGAGAAAAAGTCAAATCGGGAGCAACATTTGTTTGGGGGCTATATCTAAATCTGCTAATTTGACTCAGAAAGTGATTCTATGCCGATCTATATAATAAACGATGGGTCTATCTCGTTTCCTTTTGGGTGTCAGACACAAACACACAAAGACATAATAACCTAGTGGAGGGTATAAAAATGCAGTTTAACATATTTTCGTCTTCAGCCACAATTCTTGCAAATAATCTTCTTGCTAAGTTCCAAGCGTATCGGCCATTCTTCAGCGTTAAGTTTGCCTGTCATTTATTAGGAATTAAATGAAAATGCTTGTGAATGTTTGGTGATACACTGAAAGAATTTTCCTTCATAATATTTATGAAGCGATTTCATAAAGGGTTTTACATAAATTTAGTGATTTTTTTTTAATATGTATGAAAGACTCATAGATAGAATGAAATGTTTACAATTTTTTCATAAACATTTCATAAAACAAAATTGTTAAATTAGTGAAACTTAGTTTCATAAGATAAAAGAAAGTTTTCATAGTATTAAAGATACAATTCTTAAATATTATGAAATATGTCATAACTAATAAAATATTTGTGTTATGAAATGACTTCATAAATATTATGAAGGATTTCATAGTTTTTATGAAATGTTTCATAACATACAATTACACTTTTAGTGTTTCGACTTTATTCGTTGAATGCTAGCAATTCTCATTTGTACTCTGTTAACTCTGATATAAGAATGAATCCTGATTTAGGTGAACGACCTATTCAATGCAAAGACTTTCCTAATGGTGGTTTGTGTTGATTGGTCAGTCAATGAGTCAGACCTTTTTTTGATTTTTGGTTTATATCAGAAACTTCACTATAAATTATTAAAATTTATGAAACTTTTTCATAAAATTAATATAAAATCTATGAAAATTTTCATAAATCATATTATGAAAAATAATGAATTTTTATGACAAAAGATCTTCGAATGAAGAACTGCATTGCATAGTTTCTAAGAAATGTTTCATAAATTCTATGACACTCTTTATTGATTTGTGCTTTATGAAACATGTTTCATACATTTTATGAAATGTTTCTTTCTCTACTTTTTAATGAAATTTTTCACTGAGGTTAAGACAAAATAAATATTATGAAGATAATTCTTTCAGTGTACCTATTTGGACAGATAGGTTGCTTGTCCAAACTGCAGGATCGAATGTATGCCATTCTTGTGAATGTACTATGCTTGCAAAATTGCTTACGAACCTCATTATAGTCCACCTGCTCGGAGGAGTGCCATTAAACATTCGTCCAAACTCTGACAGAATCCATGTCTAATAACGGCACACAATCCAAATTCAATCATCCTAATCACTCACTTTCTTAAAATTAAAGACCACTCTCTGAAAGAAGAAATTAATGGAATCGATTGATAACCCAGAAAAAAGATATGACGTTTATCAAAAAAAATCCCCCCGGTGGATAGCACAGCGTACCTTCTGGGTGTTACTACGACGCTCTTTCCATCACTGCTATCCTTTATTCTGAGTTGTGAATAACTACAGCAAATCTTTTTGTTAAGCAGAATTGCCAATAAGAAACTTTATAAAATGATATAATATGAGTCATTCCATATCAAGCGGTATGATTTTTCACCTCGATAGCTGCGACTGCTTTTATAGTTTGTGTACATATTCTTTTCATAAAAATGTTGTATACGTATTTTTGGAAAAAATAGAAATATTTTTTTCACGAGTTATGATCAATTTGCAATGGAAAAAACTCAATTTTTCAAAAAAGGTGTCTTCATTCAATCGCCTATAACTCCTGAAATACTTGACCGATTTTAATTGTTTCGAGGCAATTTCAATTACTTTCAAATATTATATTAGTGCAATGCGTTATATTTTTTAAAGCTTTTACCATTTTATTTCTATCATTTTGATTTTCGAAATGATTACATTAATTATTATACACTCCACGAGAGTATTATGTCTTTGTGCATTTGTTTGTAACACCCAAAAGGAAGAGAGATAGACCCATTGTTAATTATACCGATCGACTTAGAATCACTTTCTGAATCGATTTAGCAATGTCCGTTTGTCCGTCCGTCCGTCCATCTATTCTTGTAATCACGATACAGGTCGCAATTGTAGACAGAACCAAATGAAACTTTGCACAACGAAGTTTTTCGGGATAAGAACGAACGCTATTTAATTTGAAGAAAATCGGTTCAGATTTAGATATAGCCCCCATACGAATTTCACTCCCGATTTGACTCTTTTCACTCTAGATACCACATATTACAACAGATTTTCTTCAAAATTGGCAAAACATCTTATATTCCAACTAGAAACACCTATGCTAAAAATGGGTCAGATCGGTTCAGATTTATATATAGCTCCCATACAAATTTCGCTCCCGATTTGACTTTTTCCGCTCTAGAAACCACATATTGTATCAGATTGTCTTCAGATTTGGCAAAACATGTTATATTTCAACTGGAAACACCTGTGGTAAAAATGGGGCAGATCGGTTCAGATTTATATATAGCTCCCATACAAATTTCGCTCTCGATTTCACTTTTTCCGATCTAGAAAACACATATTTTTACAGATCCTCTTCAAATTACGCGAAATATATTATATTTGTCCTAGAAACACCCATAGTGAAAATGGGTCAGATCGGTTCAGATTTACATATAGCTCACATACGAATTTCACTCCCGATTTTAATCTTTTCACTCTAGATACCATATATTACAAGAGATTTTCTTCGAAATTGGCAAAACATATTATATTTCAACTAGAAACACTTGTGGTAAAAATGTGTTAGATCGGTTCAGATTTATATATAGCTTCCATACAAATTTCGCTCCCGATTTAACTTTTTCCGCCCCAGAAACCACGAATTTTCACCGAATTTCTTCAAAGTGAGCATAACACCTTATATTTGAACTGGAAGAACTTATTGTGAAAGTTAGTCACATTTTTCCATGTTTGGATATAGCCCCGATACAAATATTCTTATCGATTTGCCAAATCGAACCAGGTTGTATTAGCCTATGATTAGGAAACATAAAAAAATTCTTCCCGTTTTCACTTTTTTACCGAGTTGGACTGTATTCGGTTGGAAAGTGGAGTGTATCATATAGTCGGCCCCGCCCGACTTTAGCCTTTCCTTACTTGTTTTTTTTTAAACTTTAAAGTGGTTTCCTTAGATGTCTGTTTTAGTAACTGTGTGGGTTTGGAAGTGATGACTTCTATTTTTTAAGATTTTTTTGGTACAATCTTCAGAACGATGTTTTTCAGTAGTTTAGTTTAGTTGGCATAAAAACAATAAAGAATCTAAGAAGAAGAAGTTTGTAAAAAAATTAATCAGAAAAATAAAAAATGTATTTTTTCCATTATCTAAGTTTATTGGATTTTTCGTTATTTTCAAACCTTGTGTTAATAAACTATTGAAAAGGTTATCATTCTGAAGATTTATCGCTAAAATTGTGGTTGATTTTGTAAAAAAATCGAAAAAGTAGAAGCCATCATTTCACCCCTTCCACAGTCACTAAAAAAGACTAAATAGGTAAAAAGACTAATAGGTTTCACAAAGTTTCAAAAAAATAATTAATGTAATAATTTCAAAAATCAAAATAAAAGAAAAAAAATTGTAAAAACTTTAAAAAATATAACGCGGCTATACCATTGCACTATAATATTTTTAAAGTAACTGATATTATCCTAAAAACAATGTATATTACATTAAAATCGGTCAAGAATTTCAAGCGATTGAATGAACACACCATTTAAAAAAATATTTTTTTCAACGTTACATTGATCATAACTCATTGAAAAATTTCTAATATTTTTCAAAAATAATAATACAACATTTTTATGAGAAGAATAACACATTTAAAACAATCGCGACTATCGAGGTCAAATATCGAACCGCTTGACATGGAATTAGGGTTTGCATTTCCATTATTTTTATTTCCCGGGAAACGGGAATTATTTTTTATTTTTTCCAATGAAACATTCACATTTTTTAAAGTAAAATAAATATATATTTCACAGCGAACCTGTTACAGAATTCATATAATAAAGCGCAATGTGAGATCAATTCAAACATCTTTTCAAGTTTCAAAATTAATTTAAGATCAAATATATCTTATTTTATTGGAAAATGTGGACGCGACTGAGAATATCGTTAACATTAGTAGTGAGTGGAGCATTAAATGAAATGTTTGTTCTTTGTACTGTCGCTTCGAAGACTTTAAATTCTTTATTTTTGGCATTCGGATACACACCCAAAATCTATTTTTCCGCGATTATGATTTTTATTTTTCATATGGAGCTTGACAGGAAAAATCCGAAAAAGTGGATTTTGAGTCTACATCCGAACTCAGCTTAAATATTTTGTCACCCAACTGTAATATTTGACATATCTGATTAAAAGCTATGTGATCTAAATTTGTATACAACATTTTTAATTTTATTGTGGAATTGATGGGGAAAATATGTAAAATTAGTGATTTTTCCTCATCGCCAAGAGTATCAATTGAATTTTTTATTCCCACTATTTCTGGCCCTTGTAGTTTAGAAAATTCTGCAGAATATTTATAAGGGTTGCGGAAATTTCCCTTGTACGGTTTTTTCCAAAACCAGTAGGACTTTGTTTAGTGCTGCCTTCCTGTCAAGAGGTATAAAGTGGCGTGGGTTGAGCAGCCTTGTCTCGCAGTCTCCACCGTCGTTACGACTGTTTCGCAAGCAGTGTATCAGATTTTTAATACTTTGTTTTACTCTGCAAAAATACCTTATAATGAACGGACGATTCAAAGGTGTTCACCAGTTTAAAAAATGGAGACTCTTACTTTGTCCCTAATAATAATACATAATGTAATATGTTAAATAGATAGACCTGCAATGCATATGCCTAGTGTCCAAGTCTTTATCCACCAAATGGCTAATAACAACATTTCTAGATATAAATGCGGTAAATACCTGAGTTGTAAATTTTCAAATTCCCTATAAGCTAATTTAAATAAACCATAAAATTTTAATGCAGCTAAAAAGACATTAAAATGTTTACGATTGATGTGAAGTATTCATTTATGTACACATCCATCTATACGCACGCACATATTCAAATGAACGTATAATTTTTTGGCACATAACGTATGACACATTAATTCAATTTGATGTGCTAACTCGCTTATACGATTAATGGTCGAGTGCAGGAGCAACGGCGAAATTTCTGAAACTTCCAGGTGGAAAAGCGATATACTCTTTTGCTGAATATTGTGTAGAAAAGTCAGGAAAAAATCCGAAATAAAACCAATTTGATTACTGACCGAAATGAAAGAAAAGAAAACAATTACGAAAATTTTTCGGGGATATTTTTCAATGCCACAAAAAATCAAAGAAAATTTTTAACGAATTTCCATTGACTTTATGATATTCAATATTGAAAATTTAAAAAATACTATACTACAAAACACTGTTTTTATACCCTCCAGTGTAGGGGTATATTCACTTTGTCGTTCCGTTTGTAACACCTTGAAATATTCAACGGAGAAAAGTAAGTGTATATATCGAGCCCTTAGCGCGGAATGATCGCAAGCGTCAAAACACACATTTTACAGGAAATTTTGAAATATTTGCATAAAATTAAATACGTTTTAATGTAAAATGTTTTAATTCCGGCGTACCCAACGAATTATTACTTAAAATTGATCATTTGTTTACATCATACGGCACTTTTGGCGCTTGCGATACAAATATTGTACTTGCGGCTATAAATACTGAAAAAACCATGGCGCTTACGATATCATTTTTTCCATTAAACATCAAAATTTTAGTAAAAACACACTTTTTATTATAAAAAATTTATTAAAACAACATAATAAAATAGATGACACTACTATTATAAAGGGAAAATGAAATGTAAAGTAATTCAAATCGTTAATAACAAACTATTTTGACACATTTGAATTCCTATGATTAATAGTTAAATTTCATGAAAGCTTTTAAGTAATTTCGATATTGAAATTTTCTTTGTACGAATAATTAAATTAATATACATTTCATCCACCCTACTATCTGCAAAATATCCATATTCAAATTGTGAGCAAAATCACAGTTTTTCAAAATGTGCCGATCTCAAACAAGTTAATTTTATTTTAATGTTTGGCGATAGAAATGCTGTAGAAAATGAATTCCAGTCCTTAAAATCTAAATGAATTAGTAAAATACTTTCATAACACTTCACTATCGTGTGGGAATTTGTAATTATGGTCGGCCACTCAGAAGGGGCCCAAATTATTCTTCCTTTACAAAATGATTCAATTGTAGTGTGTATAGAATCAACTGGCATCATTGTATGACCGGGAAGTAAAAATGTTATGTTACATTCTTAAAGAAAACTGAAGTTTGTATACCCTCCACCTCCAGGATGGGGAAAACCGGGCTTGAGGGAAATTGTTTCTACCTAATATTTAGATCACATTTTTGAAGATTTAGATCACATTTTTGAAGATTTCTGACTAATAATTGTATTAATATTTATATAGTTGAGGACTATTAATATTATAATAATGAATAATCAGAATTTTTCTAATATGGTAGTGCACTTCTGTGTATGTAGACAGCCTCTAATCTACAGATAATACTGTAAAATACACTCCATGGTGGAGGGTATATTATATTCGGCCCGGTCGAACTTAACGCCTTTTTACTTGTAACTTATTTACGGAGTACATTTTGTAAAGGACAAAAATTCATCGCTATTCTTCGCTAACGAGATTAGATATATTTTTAAATTTCGGTTAAAATTGAAAAAAGTCTGGTCACACCCATGCGCCCAACGGAGAGTTAACCCATTAACGCCCAAAGAAAACTGTTGACCAGTTGTGCGGCATTAAAAAGGTGTCCACAGTCAGATTTTTGAGTTACTATCAGTTCAGTTTTCTATCCTGGACATTCCAGAATTTTTTCCCCCATTTATAGGTGATAACGTTTCTCTATGTTGGTGTGTGTATGTCGTCATTTTATGTTGGTAAGTGTGTGGGCGTTGGGGCACTTGAAATTTTTAAAAGTCAATTTATTGAACAAATTATGGCTTTGTAAATTATATTTTAAGCAATTTATGTCGATGTTTTTATGGCTTTTTATATTAAACGTATTTTTTCTAACCCTTTACCAAACTTTCCATGGCAGTGTGTATGGGTGTGTGTGTGTGAAATATGGAATCAAAATACATATGCAAAGCCAATAAATTATATTACGAGCCATCGAGGTAAAAAGTACTGACGAGTTATGGGTTTTAGTATCACATTTTAACAACACACACTCACAATTTCACCCCAACATAGACGTCCACACACACACACACAGACATCCATAACAATATTGGTGTGCTTCTGTTTCATTATCAACGATATGAAGGTACAAAAAACTCAAATTCATATTTGGTTGGTAGCATAAAGAACGTATTCCGTTCCGCCACCTTATCACACTCCACTCCACTACAAACACACGCATACATAGAGCTCGATTATTGCAAAGGTGTTGATGTCAACATTTGTTGTTGCTGATGTTGGTGATACGAACCCATTTACGAAACACATCCTCATCGCACATACCCAGGAGGAATGCATCAGGTGGCGGTTCCTGGCTCACCATTCGCAAAAAAAGGTTATGGCAATCCGAGTATAAATAAATTGTTTTTGGGTGAATAGATTCTACGATACGTTGCACAGTGGGTTAGGTTTTTCATTTAGGGTTAATTCAGGAAATTTTATACTTAATACTAAATATTTCGTAGATAAGTTATATATATTAAAAAAGTAAGTAAAGATTAGGGTTGGACTCCTCTCCACTACCCATTATTTACCAAGCCCGATTATCTTAAGCTGCCCGTGAGAATGTCGCATAAATCATTTAGAGTGTCTGGGGATTACTTAAAAACTTGAACCTATCTTTTTACTGTATATGTTTCTAGCTTCTGTTTTATACAGTGAAAAACAACTATCATCATGATATGTGGGATTTAGGACGGAATGAAATCTTGAGCGGATTTTTATAGGGGCAACTTCCGAAACGGAACCAACATGATCCCAAAAAAATTCATTTGCGTTCAGGAACCATTTCACCACATTCGATATCGAATACATTACTATAGAAAATGAATATCACGGCATTGATTGTCTAAACACATTTACTCGATTTTGCACAAGATTGAAAAGAAGACATCTGTGTTTTTTTGAGCGAAAGAAAAGAAACAAGTCGATAAAAATTAAAATCATTTTTTTATATTTTTTATTTATTTCCAGAGATTGTGATGATGAATTTTGTGAAAGCACAGGAACTAGTGCTAATGTCAATAAAATTAATAAGGAAAACCGACCACCAGAAAAAAGGTATAATATGGAAGAGATGTCGTGGAAGCCCCTTTTGATGAAAATTTTCTGACTTCAATCTTAATCTGCACGGTCAGCCGATACCGGTACTGTTGAACACTGTGTTTAGCCTCACTGTCAAAGTTGGAATTTTAAATTTTTGCCACTGCGGATTTAGGTAAGTACCATAAGAAAGCACGAAGAGGCTATTTTTTGAAATCAAGTGATTTCAGCATTTTCGATTTAAAAATGTCAAATTTGTATGGGATCTGATATTTGTAAATCGAACATATCGTTACCAAAATATAAAAAAGACTCAACTAACATTTTGTTGTTGTTGTGTTTTGTTAAAATAACCAAAAATTTCGATTTGCCAAAAAATGTTAGTTGAGTCTTTTTTATTTTTTGGTAACGATATGTAATTTGAGCTAGATTTTAATGTCGTGACAAAAACGCCAAGGCAAATATCCCTCAAATCGATTTTTGGAGTTAGGTCAATTTTAAAAATGACATTTACGTATGAATTTAAAAAATAAAAATTGATTTTTAAGAAAATTTTCGTTTTTATACACTCCACGAGAGTATAATGTCTTTGTGCATTTGTTTGTAACACCCAAAAGGAATCGAGTTAGACCCATTATTTATTATACATCCATTGTTGCAATCAAATTACAGGTCGCAATTATAGTCCGATCTTAACAAAAATTGGCACAAGTAAGTTTTGTGCATCAAGAACGAACGCTATTTAATTTGAGGAATATCGGTTCAGATTTAGATATAGCCCCCATACAAATGTCGCTCCCGATTTTACCTTTTCCGCTCTAGAAACCACATAGTGTACCCGATATTCTTCAAATTTGGCTCAACATCTTATAATACAACTAGAAACACCTATACAGAAAGAGGGTAAGATCGGTTCAGATTTAGATATAGCCCCCATACAAATGTCGCTCCCGATTTGACCTTTTCCGCTCCAGAAACCACATAGTGTACCCGATATTCTTCAAATTTGGCACAACATCTTATAATACAAGTAGAAACACCTATGCAGAAAGTGGGTAAGATCGGTTCAGATTTAGATATAGCACCCATACAAATGTCGCTCCAGATTTGACATTTTCCGCTCTAAAAACCATATATTGTACCCGATATTCTTTAAATTTGGCACAACATCTTATAATACAACTAGAAACACCTATGCAAAAAGTCGGTAAGATCGGTTCAGATTTAGATATAGCCACCATACAAATGTCGCTCCCGATTTGACCTTTGCCACTCTAGAAACCACATATTGTACCCGGTTTTCTTTAAAATTGGCACAATATTTAATAATCTAACTAGAAACACTTATGGAGAAATTGGGTAAGATCGTTTCAGATTTAGATATACACTTATTTATATATATACAAATGTTGCTCCCAAATGTTTAACCGATTTTGGCCAAACTTTACATATTATATTTCACCAATAAACATACAAGTGGGTCACAGCTTTCCATGTTTCAATATACCCCCGTACAGATGTCCTTCCGATTTAAAATTTTTTGTCATACACATCCATTTACAGGATAGAAAAATTCTTCCTGATTTCACTTTTTTACCGAATTGAATTGTAATACGATAGAAAGTGGAGTGTATCACATAGTCGGCTCCGCCCGACTTTAGTCTTTCCTTACTTGTTATTTTTATGAGATTTTATTTTGTTCGCTATGTTTATAGTGAATAAGATTCAGGAGGGACACGAATTAAATTTCTTAGTTACAAATCAAAATATACACAGCGCCATAGCCTATTAAAGTTTTTTGGAAGTTCGAGTTTTTTTGAAGAATTTGGATATTTCTATAGAGCACGATAAACAAAACAAGTAAGGAAATTCTAAAGTTGGACATGGCCGATTATAAGATACCCACCACTTTCTACCCCATCCAATTCAATTCGGTGAAAAAAATGAAATCGGGAAGGATTTTTATATGGGTCCTATATCATGCCAAATTAGATCAAAATCTGTCAAGGCATGTGTCTTTTAGAGAGAAAACTAGTAAAAAGGCTTTAAGTTCGACTGGGCAGAATCTTATATAACTTAAATACATCCACCATGGATTGCATTCCTCAGTATTATTAAGTGTGGTAAAATATTAGGGATATTTGCTATATTTAATGTTTCATGGTTATAATTTTAAATTAAAATTTAATTAATTAATTTTAAAGACCACGGCTACTTATAGGACATGTCTACAAATATGTGTTTTATAGCTTCATAGTCCTTGACTATATATCAAAATAATTCTTCAGAAAGGCAGTAATCTTCAATGAAATGGTCACAATACCGTACATACTATTGCGGGTATATTCATTGGTACCAGTTTTTCTTTTTTAACCCATTTTGTCTCCAAAAGTACGAATTTGGATTAAACCTTGGTGATTGTTGCCATTTTTATCCTCTTTCGCTTAGTTTTCCAATTTTCCAAAAATTATGTTGCGAGTCTACACAATCAGATAATTGTAGGTCAATATTTATGATTTTAGCTGCAGCCGTTTGGTTGGCACCAATTGTATACCTTTTAGCTAATTTTGACCCTGAAATATGGTTGTCGAAAGAGCACATTATGTTTCGAATCTACGCAACCAGAGAGATATACACCGATTTCCATTATTCTAGCTGCAGCGATTTTATAAGTACCAATTTTATCTCTTTTATCCCCGTTCTCCCATAAAGTAAAAATTTCCATACAATCATAGGCCGGTACCAATTTTATACCTTTTTCCACATTTCCCACCAATTCATTTTTTACGTGTACATGAGATTTGAGGGATGTACACACCGAACTTCAATTTTCTAGCTTTTATCGTTTCACTGGTACCATTTTTGTCCCAATTCACCCCCTAAAAATATGGAAGATGATTGAACTTATCAAATATCAAGAAAATAGAAAGCAGAAATCATTATTCCAGCTGCTTCCGTTTGGTTGGTACCATTTTTATCACTCTGTTCCCATTCCATCCCTTAAAAGTACGAATTTGGAAAACTTTTTTGCATGACTACGCAGTAAGAAGAATTTATATACCAAGTTTTATTCCTCTAGCTGCAAGCGTTTAGTTGATACCATTTTTAGCACTCCATTCCCATTTTACCCTATTCAAAGTACGATTTTGGAAGAAACATTTTAATTTACATATCTACTCTACTCTATCAAGTAAATTCAAAGCAGAAATCTTAAAAATGAATGCTTAAATTAGAGGCTATTGGGAGTATTTTCTGTCCTTTTTAGGGAAACATTTTTCCCTTTAGACCGATTTCGTCCAGTTTCCACCCCAACCGATCTACATTAGACGTATTTTTGCAAAATCTGGACGTCCTGGCTCTTTTCGTTTAGATGCTTACGTGCCACGGACGGACAGACTGACGGATAGACATGTCTAGATCGTCTTAGAATTTTATGACGATAAAGAATATACATACATATAATAATACATACGGAATAACAAAATTAGTATACCCTTATTTTATGGTGGAGGGTATACAAATTAAATCTGGAAGGATATTTGTATGGGTACCTCGTAAAATATAATATGCAGCATTTTTCTTAAAACACATGCAAAAAATCTGCCGGATAGATCGCGAAAAAATACAAAACATATTTCCCGCGAAAATGAAAATTTTGCAAGAATATCCATTTTGTATTTTTTGTTTACCTTGTTCCATTGAAAGATCGATCTTCCAAAAAACATGGACGAATTTTAACCCTATAATTTGTTTGTATAAATTGGTGTGTAATTTTGCTATTTAAGTGTGAATAGCAGAACATTTTAATTTGAAAGGACTTTTTTGATTTTCTCAAAAAAGGGTTAAATTGGCCAATATAGAGAGGAGCTAGAGGGTTAAGATCTTCCACAAAAATGATCCTCATAAAATTCCACAATATAGTTCCGACACGAATAATTCTCTTAGGCATTAACTTACAATATTTTTTTCACGTATTGGAATGCTCCCTTCGACCAAAAAATGAAAACTTTGGTCCACAGTAAAAAGAAAACATACTATAAGATTATACTGGTCTAGTCAACATGCCCTTTCTGAATTATATTCTATTCCTTAGCAGTTTTTCGTAGAGCTTTGTTATCAATCGTCACTTTGCATTACGAATGACGATTTTATCTTTTGATTAGACTTATATTGGTTTTTATTTTATTAAATAAATTTTTACATAATCAGCCCATTGTGCATTGGGCAAATAGGTATTTGGACATTTAGTTGTTTGCTTGTTTGTTCGAAGTTGACACAATACCTTTTTTATTTTGATATTTATGTTGCCTTAATGCTAAACAATAAAATTATTATTATAGCTTTACATGATGGTATGTAGACGTCACTAGAGCCTGTTGAAGTTTTGCGCTACGGAAGGTTTTTTTTTAATTTCTACTCGTAGATTTAGGTAACATCTGTCATATGTTTAAATATGCATGTGTCTATGGATATCCCGATAGAAAAGGCCAACAATTGCTATTGGGTTTTATTTGCTCATCGGCCTGAATGAAAATATGAGATTGTAAAAAAAATAATATAAATAATAAAATAAAAATAAATGTATTTTCTTTTACTAAAAATTTAAAGATTTTTTTAATCAGAGCCAGTTAGCATTTTCATCATGATTAGCTTTCACTTTCTTGTCTCTGTTGTTTCGTATAAAAACCACTGCTCTGACATTGATTCTATTGCATCTAAGGCGATACAACTGATCTTTGTTGTGCCAGACAGACTGACTTGAGAATTCAGTCAGTTTTGGTTTTATGCATATTTCATGATCTGACGATATAAGGTGTAAATGCATTTAAGAACGGCCGTATATACTTTAGAACGTTGTATTATTATTTTTTATCTTGAAATTTTATGAATTCCCATTTGGTTTGTGCGTGAAATAGTTAGTCTACATGAGGTCGTTTTAACCCAATTCCCATATGCTGTATCCTTGCTGGCTAATATTTACTTCAAATTTACGTTTTCTGTACTAATCCTCCCCGATAAAATGATAATCTCTTAATGCAGAGTGTTACCCAATTCGATGTCATCGTACCAAGTCCGTCCAAAAGCGTTTCTCAAATAATTGTCAACCGTTTTTTATGTATCAATGGTTCATTTTACTTTTTATGTTGGCAATAGGATAGCACATACCTTCAGACATACACTCCTACATCGGAATCGCAAGGATACGAATTGCGTTTTGCCAGTGTTTTTTTTTATATCAGAATATACCAGCGCTTTCGCTACGCTTCTCACTTCTGTTCTACTTTTTTGCTGGATTGTATCTTCATCGTTTCCCTCGGTGTTTTTTTATACGTATGTGTGTATGTACGAGCATTTTTTCGCTGAACAATTTATTGTTTTATATTTAAACATTTTATTTGCTATGCATAGACAATGAGGGGGCCACATTCGGGTGGTCATATAGTGATGCGAGTATGATGATTCGTTACGAGTTGTATATTAGACCGGAGCTATTTTCGGATGCCAAGTGGAGCACTCTGGAAAACGCCAACTAGCTATCGAAAGCCAACCATTTTTTAATCAAAATACTTATTTGCAATAGAAAGAAAAAAATAATTTAGTTTTTTCGTTTGTATTTTTTTGGTCTGTAATCAATATTTGATTTGAACTGGGATATTGTCCTGGCTCAAGACCAGTGGTGAAGCCACTTGAAAAGACTTTTGACATGGTCGAAATCATGATCGTGGTAGTCTGCAGCCAAGTAATAAATGTCACCATGCCATTTGTAAATAAATTTGCATTCTATTAAATATAGATGCAAAATGGTCTTGAGCCAGGACAATATCCCAGTTCAGAAAAAAATAATTTTATTTTTATTTTTATTTTTATTTTTATTTTTATTTTTATTTTTATTTTTATTTTTATTTTTATTTTTATTTTTATTTTTATTTTTATTTTTATTTTTATTTTTATTTTTATTTTTATTTTTATTTTTATTTTTATTTTTATTTTTATTTTTATTTTTATTTTTATTTTTATTTTTATTTTTATTTTTATTTTTATTTTTATTTTTATTTTTATTTTTATTTTTATTTTTATTTTTATTTTTATTTTTATTTTTATTTTTATTTTTATTTTTATTTTTATTTTTATTTTTATTTTTATTTTTATTTTTATTTTTATTTTTATTTTTATTTTTATTTTTATTTTTATTTTTATTTTTATTTTTATTTTTATTTTTATTTTTATTTTTATTTTTATTTTTATTTTTATTTTTATTTTTATTTTTATTTTTATTTTTATTTTTATTTTTATTTTTATTTTTATTTTTATTTTTATTTTTATTTTTATTTTTATTTTTATTTTTATTTTTATTTTTATTTTTATTTTTATTTTTATTTTTATTTTTATTTTTATTTTTATTTTTATTTTTATTTTTATTTTTATTTTTATTTTTATTTTTATTTTTATTTTTATTTTTATTTTTATTTTTATTTTTATTTTTATTTTTATTTTTATTTTTATTTTTATTTTTATTTTTATTTTTATTTTTATTTTTATTTTTATTTTTATTTTTATTTTTATTTTTATTTTTATTTTTATTTTTATTTTTATTTTTATTTTTATTTTTATTTTTATTTTTATTTTTATTTTTATTTTTATTTTTATTTTTATTTTTATTTTTATTTTTATTTTTATTTTTATTTTTATTTTTATTTTTATTTTTATTTTTATTTTTATTTTTATTTTTATTTTTATTTTTATTTTTATTTTTATTTTTATTTTTATTTTTATTTTTATTTTTATTTTTATTTTTATTTTTATTTTTATTTTTATTTTTATTTTTATTTTTATTTTTATTTTTATTTTTATTTTTATTTTTATTTTTATTTTTATTTTTATTTTTATTTTTATTTTTATTTTTATTTTTATTTTTATTTTTATTTTTATTTTTATTTTTATTTTTATTTTTATTTTTATTTTTATTTTTATTTTTATTTTTATTTTTATTTTTATTTTTATTTTTATTTTTATTTTTATTTTTATTTTTATTTTTATTTTTATTTTTATTTTTATTTTTATTTTTATTTTTATTTTTATTTTTATTTTTATTTTTATTTTTATTTTTATTTTTATTTTTATTTTTATTTTTATTTTTATTTTTATTTTTATTTTTATTTTTATTTTTATTTTTATTTTTATTTTTATTTTTATTTTTATTTTTATTTTTATTTTTATTTTTATTTTTATTTTTATTTTTATTTTTATTTTTATTTTTATTTTTATTTTTATTTTTATTTTTATTTTTATTTTTATTTTTATTTTTATTTTTATTTTTATTTTTATTTTTATTTTTATTTTTATTTTTATTTTTATTTTTATTTTTATTTTTATTTTTATTTTTATTTTTATTTTTATTTTTATTTTTATTTTTATTTTTATTTTTATTTTTATTTTTATTTTTATTTTTATTTTTATTTTTATTTTTATTTTTATTTTTATTTTTATTTTTAAGTTTATATATGTCTGTTTGGTGTGGATTTTTGGCTGGCGGCATCTTTGGGTCATGCCGAAACAGTCGTGGTAGTCATATGAATGATATTGTGATCCATTATTAAATGACAAAGTTCAACCTTTCACTGGAAATGAAATCACAAATTTGAAAAAAATCTGTACTTTTTTATAGCCGATTCTAATTTAAAATTTTAAATGGTCCATCCTATATTTGAGAGCGATTCTCTTTTCCATTACCTAACACAGAGAGGAGAAAAACTTAAGTAAATTCAAAAACACCTAAAAATAATCTCTTAATTTTCAAATCGCTCCGGCCTATTGTAAATGCTATGCGACGTTTGTTGTTTTTACATTGGTTTTTATGAGTTTTAGAAGCTACTCGTACTTGCTTGCTTTGGCTTTGGGTCTGAGCGGATGCTGATACTGCTGCTGGTGCATGTTTAACGAGAACGAAAAAAGTGAGATTTAACCATATTTTTATGAGAAATCGTAAAATATCTCATGTATTATTTTATGTTTTAACTTGTTGACAAAATGCTGCTGCTGCTTCTCCTTTTGTTCTTGTTGTTGTTTTTTTCGTAACTCGTAACTTTATTCTCTTGCCGCTGGCGTGGCTTACGTGGATGCCATCCAATTTTCACGCAAATTATCATCAACGGAGATTCGTTATGTTTTTTAATTAAGTTTTGAAGTGTCCTCCCCCGACTTTTTGGGGATAATACTTGCATGTACTCACGAGCACACATGCATTCCATTTTGGGTTTATTAAAAATGTTAAGCGATGTCCTTATGCTTATGCGAAAAAATAATTTATATTTGTGGGTGTGTTATTGAGGTGCTTGGAAACACGCGTCTTCGTTATATGTACATGGATCTGATTGTTATTTTTTGAAAGGTGCTGGTATGTGTAGAGAATGTAACTTCATTTTGTGTTTTCTTTTGCTGAATAAGATTAGGCAAATTTAAATTTCGCAAAAGGTAGCTACTTTCTGAGATTCTGTAAAGTATATAAAGGGTGTTTATAGAATAAGGGACGTGTTCGATGACTGCCTGTTGCTATTGTATTGATTACAGCTTTAGCTATTAGCGCATATAGGGTTCAGAGAACCCATACGTTACTACCCAATGCATCCACATCGAGTCACTGTTTGGTGTGGGGCTGTAGTGAAAAATTGGGTTGATCGGATGAGGTAACACCGAGACTCCCACATCTACGTGGAAAAATATATAATTTGTCTGTTTTTACCTTCTTCTTTTAATGAATTCATTTCTAGGAAAGGTTAAATGTTTATGCTGTTCTGCTTAAGATTTTTATAATCAATTTCATTTTTAAAACTTCGATATATATAATTTCTTAATAGATTGTGGACCATAGAATCTAGTGGTTGCGGAACAAACTAGAACAAAAATCAACAGTAGAAAAGCTTCGATAAGAGAGCGAAATTTTTGCTTGGAGGAATGAATGTATTCAATTATAAATTTGAATTTGTACTCCCAATATGGTACTAAACTACATTAAGTGCATTTAAAGAATTTTTGCGTTTGTATTATGACATCAATCCTAGCTTCCTTCCTTCCACCCTAATGTACATTCTTAAAAGATCGTTAACTTTAGCTATTCTCTGTAGGTAGAATATTTAGAATTACTTCGCTGCGGTACCAAATCGATATGGTGACGGCCATAAATTAGCACATCTTATGACCCGGCAAAAATCGAAGACTTTTTCATATTTTTTTAATTAATAACCCAATACATAAATAAACTCGTCTATTCATTCGCATACTTAAAATAATAATGATCAAGTGAGAAAATACATACATATTTATACTGAATAAATTGATGAGCACATCGGGGGGTAAATTATACAGCAAAAGGTTAATAGAAAATATGCATGACATCCACTAAATGATTAATAAATAATAAATTCATCAATAAGCCGTGGCTGATGCTCTATCATTTAACCAAAAAAAAAGTGGTATACAATTCATTTTGGAAATTTGACATTAACATGGCAAAAGTAGATGTTGAATATAAGTATAGATTTCGAGACACTAACGTTTTTGTTTGTGAAAATATTCGAAACTAATAATTTTAAATTTAGGGAGTATGTAAGGTAAAAAACTCTTTCAAGTATATCGAAAATCAAACACAAATGGTTCTTTGGAAACAAAAGAAACCCATCATCTCCATCTAAACCTATCAATTAGGTGAGCGTGTCGTGTGTTTATAATTAATAGTTTACAATTAACAATAAATGATTGTCTTGTTTTCTTAAGCTCAATAATTGGGGTGAAGTTTCGTGAGGGCAGTGTTGTTTGCTTCAAATGTTTGGTTATAGAACTACACTGCATTTTGCATGTCGCCACCAACACCCACCAGGGATTGCGTACAATGAAGAGTTAGAACGTCCTCCTCAAGTATGGACAGTGAGCGGACAAAATGTAGTGTAAATCACTTTTAATCGAACTCATCCAAAAATATTGTAACATGAGCTAAATACCACTATATTTAATTATAACAATTTATGGTTCACTATTCCCGATGAATGAGAGCAACCGAAAGTAGAACATACTGATATTCAATGTCAAAGCATGCTTTTTAATAGGAATATTTCAGTTCAATAAGATAGATAATAAGATAATCTAAACAGGAAAACAATTTATTAAAAAATTAAATATTAATTCTCTATAAAGTCATGGTAATGTATGTTCATGTAGTATCACTTCACAAGCTATCCTAAATATGCATTAGTTTTCTATTTAACTTCATCATATGACATTAAGGAAGTTTTTACTTTTACATTGCTAACAGCAACTTAATCTTCAAATATTGATGCAAAATGTAATCCAAGCGGTCTGTTGAGATATCTACGGTGTCAGCTATATTCATACGTCGATCTTTAAAAACAATATAATGGATTTTCCATTACATATTTCTGAGTTTGTCTATTCTTTTGGTTGACTTAAACGTTGTCTCACAATTGTATTTGTACGGTCACGTTTAAATTCTACAAACCAATCACAGTTGTTTTCGAGGGAGCAGAGTTATGCCTTCCATGTTTTCCCTATTTTTTGGAAAAAAAAGTTATTTGCTTCTTATGGAGCCCATAATGAATAAATGCGGCTACACCATCCCAATCTCAGATATGCCAAAAATACTCTCGTTTTTCGCGGCGTCTCTCTTCTTTTGGTGGTACGGGCGGAGGATGCTCTCCGAGACCAATATTTACCTTTTAGCTGTTAACAAGTTTTGCAGCTTCGTCGACGTGATACGCTCTCCAATATAGATCTAGGATCTATCGCGCTCTAAATCGTGAAGATCTCTCCTCTCAGGGTAAGTGGGATGAGCATTTCATATTTTTACCCTCCATATTAGGATGGGAATATATTTACTTTGTCATTCCGCCTGTAACACATTGAAATATTAACAAACACACCATATTCTTTTTTACACTATCTTCCGAACGAAATGAGCTAGGAGGCTCAAATTTACATACATTATATTCGGATTGAAAGAGGGCGAAATCGGCGCAATATTTTGATTATTTAAGATTTTTTTTGAAAATTTGTGCTTTATATGGGGCATTCCACAACAAGTCGGACAGTATATTTTTGATCTCCTCCATTTTTTTAGATTTTTTAGTACCAACTAAAAAACACCCCCTGGTATACTTCGAGTTTTTCTGATTACTCGTTAAAAAGAAATAGTTTTTTAGATGTTTTTTATTTTTTTAATTTTTTTCGTGTTTCCAAATTTTCAAAAAATTAAAAAACAGTAATTTTAATAGGCACACTTTTAACCATACCTCAAAATTTACAGAGTAAATAGATGTTTAAACAATTTTTTTTTCGAGAAAATCGAAGAGTACAAACAATTAAAAAAATAAAGTTTAAATTTATTTTTTGGTTTCCAATTTTTCAAAAAAATTAAAAAAACATAGTAATTATTATAGGCTCACTTTCAACCAAGCCTCAAAATTTACAGAATAATGTTTAAATTAAAAAAGTCGAGGAAATCGAAGAGTACAAACAATTAAAAAATAAAGTTTTAATTTAAAAATCATAATTTGTATACAAAAACTTTGTGAATATTTTTATTATTTCAATATTTTTTCTGAAAAGTACTTCAAAGAAAAAAACAAAAATATTTAAAAAAAAAAATATCCAATTCGGACCATTATTGACGAAGGTATGAGTAAAACATTGAAAAAAGAACTGCTATTTAACGATTTCTAAAAAAACTATATCTTTTTAACGAGTAATCAGAAACAACTCATAAAATACCAGGGGGTGTTTTTTAGTTGCTACTAAAAAATGTAAAAACAAGTAAAAACGGCATTAAGTTCATCCGGGCCGAACTTTATATACCCTCCACCATGGATTGCATTCCACAGAGGTTGTAGGTTTTCTTAGAAGTGCAGTAATATTTCAGGAAAATATAATTTTTTTTAATATAGCCAAACCAAAACAAATACAAATATTGAAAAAATAATTTTATAAATAAATGTAATATTTTAATTATTTTAAACCATTATTTATTTCACATCAAAAAATAAATATTCTTATATAAATATTTTCAAAAAGCTTAAATACCATAAATATTGGTAGATAAATATTGGTGTATTTTACTTGTTTATGCAATCAGAGGAATGTATACACCGAATTTCATTATTCTAGGTATAACCGTTTGGTTGGTACCATTTTTATCCCTCCGTACCCATTGTATCCCTTGAAAGTACGAATTTGGAAAAAAAAATTTATTTTTCATGTCTACGCAGTCAAAAGAATGTATGCTCCGAATTTCATTACTCTAGCTGCGGTCATTTGGTTGGTACTATTTTTATCCCCTTTTTCTATTTTGACCCCAAAAAGTACGAATTTCGAAAAATCGGTTTATTTTCCGTGTGTACACAGTCAGAGGAATGTATACTCCGAATTTCATGACTCTAGCTGCGGTCATTTGATTGGTACTATTTTTATCCCCTTTTTTTCATTTTAACCGCAAAAAGTACGAATTTTGAAAAATCCGTGTATTTTACTAGTCGATGCAATCAGAGGAATGTATACACCGAATTTCATTATTCTAGGTACAGCCGTTTGGTTGGTACCATTTTTATCCCTCTATTCCCATTTTACCCCTTAAAAGTGCGAATTTGGAAAAAAATATTATATATCTACTCAATTAGAGGAATGTACACACCGAATTTCGTGTTTCTAGCTGTTGTCTTTAATATGTACCATTTTATCCCCTTTTTGCCCCATTTCACCTCCTACAAATAAGAATCACTTTATGGTGCACGATTTTGCTATAAGGGGAATGCGCATACCAAATATCAAGCAAATATAAACAGACATATTGAAAAAACATGATTAAACACGCTAAAATATTAGGGATTATTATGAGTATTTTTAGTCCTTGTGAGGGACAAATTTTTCCCTGCGACTTAGATCTACGACTATAAGCATTTATGGAAAATTTGAACGTTCTAGCTCCTTTCGTTTAGATGCTAGCGTGCTTTCAACAGACGGATAGACGGACGGACATGGTTAGATCGTCATAGAATTTTATGACGATCAAGAATATATATACTTTTTATAGGGTCTCAGGTCGATATTTCAAGGTGTTACAAACGGAATGACAAAGTTAGTATACCCCCATCCTGGAGGTGGAGAGTATAAAAAATGGAGGAAATCAAAAATATTTTTTTAACTGTCCGATTTGTCGTGGAATGCCCCATATACACTTGAAATTTGTTGCGAATATTACTTTTGTAGCGTGAAGCGCAAGCAATTAAATAAAAGATTTTGCGGGTGAAATGGGAAAAAGGCGATAAAAATTGTACCAACATAATTGCGTAGACACGTAAAATTCGTACATTTAAGGGATACCATTGGAAAAGAGGGATAAAACCGCTGAAGTTGAAATCATGAAACTACTATTTGTAACTCAAATAGTATCAACCAAACGGCGAAATTCGGTGTGTGTAATGCTCTGTCTGCTTAGACGCGAAAGATAATGATATATTTCGATATTCCGGATGAAATTGGTACCAAGCAAACGGCAGTAGCTAGAATCAAGAAATTAGGTGTGTGCATTCCACTGTGGACGCGAATCATAATGGATCTGCAAAATTAGTACTTTCCCTATTAAAGTGGTACAAACATTTGGGCTGTAGCTTCCCCTATTTTTAGCAAATAGGGGAAATCGGCACTGAGTGATAATGTTTCTCTCTAATGACGACTGACGACACTTAATATTTTAGGCACATTTTTGAAGATTACTGCCTCAAGTTCACTTTTTGATTGCAATATTTATATATAGAAGAGGATTAGTAATATTATAATAATGAAGCATCACAATTTTTTTAAAACAGTGATCATAAGTAGGCCTTATGCTGAAACGCTTTTTAATTTGAAGGAAATCAGTTAAGATTTAGATATATACCTCCCGATTTGAATCCACATATTTCGATTTTTTTCTTTGGCACAACATATCATATTTCAACTAGAAATATATGTTGTGAAAGTGGGCCGGATGAGTTCAGATTTAGATATAACCCCCATACAAATGCCGCTCCCAATTTGCCTTTTCCGTTCTAGAAATCATATAATCTAACCGATTTTCTTCCAATTTGGTACAATGCTTTATATTTCAACTAGAAGTACTTAGAGTGAAAGTGGATCACATGGTTCAATAGTTTGATATAGCATACATACAAATGTTCTTCGATATTTCAATGTTTCCTCCGAATTGAATTGTAATGGGGAAGATAGTGGAGGCCACGCTCAACATTAACGTTTCCTTGTTTGTGATGATTTTATGAATCATTATACCTCAATGCACACAAAATATATTTTTAGGACACAATTTTATCGTTCAATGATTTTCAATATTCCACAACAACCTCTTTCATATTTGACCAAAAATTTTGACAAAACACGACACTGTGTGGCAGCACAAAAAGTTCGTCGCACTTAGAATTATTTATGTGCTCCATATTCCTCAAGAACTAGATATCCGTTCGACGAAAAGTTAAATGAGAAAATCTTTTGTTTTTTATCATCAGTACTCCACAACAACATTGTATAACCCAGACAACAAAAGCTCTGAACGCATCTCTATCTGTGTTGCAGATGACAGATACATTTGGTTGGTTGAGAACCCCGTGGTTTAGCATTTAGCTCTGTTTATTCGAAACAAATTTCAACAAATCTGTTGCTTTTAATCTGGTGCTACAGCAAAATATATGATCATTACATTATTTCGAATGTAACTCCGATTTGAAATCCATGTTAATGTGACACATGTTTGATTTTCGGATTAAAAGTATTTTGTTGTTCTCTAAATGTCACATTAATTTTATTTACGGACGGATCAGGTTAGGCAGGCGGCGTTCCTATCCACGTGAGTTTGTCGAGGCGAGACAAAACTGTGAAAATCTTATCATGCAGTGTTGGCGGTGGTGGAGCTGGTTAAATAGTAAATAGTTATAATTCATAAATCAAAACATGTTTTGGAGTTGGTTGTTCTGCAACCGAGAAATATCACTGTAGGAGCACATGCTGTGAAATCGCTTCTTATACACACGAACACTCAGACCCAGTCGTATGGGTCCAACTATGAACCCCACCGGCAGCAGTATGTTTGTAAATATCTTCCGAAGGCATAGAGTGGTTATGAGGCACCTCACTGCGTTCTGTGGTAATCAAATAAATTCTATTTTTCAGTTTGTTTTCCTCTTTTTCGGAGGGGGTTGGGTGGTGGGTAAATAGTACACATGTTAGAGTTTGTTCAACATAAAATGCTGAAGTGAACGGAACAGTTAAACGGCTTGAATGAAATGAAAGAATAACATTTCAGTTGAAATAACACGCTGGCTGGATGTAACGCAATGAGTTCACTTATTTCACACTTTATTGTTCGTAGGAGCATGTGTAAAAATAGCACTCTTTCTGTATCATTCTCCCGAATTGATGTAAGTTCATTGGAGTGGTGAGCCAAATGGAAATTGTTGGAAATTTCGGCAATGGTGAAGGCCGCGGGGGAGTTGAGGATTAATTTTGTGAAATCGCAGCTCATCATCATAGAGAATATATAATAATCAAAGTTTCATAAAAACTCCTCAGGTTAAACTATGCAACAATATAACGAATCATTTTTTGAAAAGTGATCTTTGATGAATATTTATAATAAAACTCCGTTGAAGAAAAAACCTTTCGATATTCGTATGTTTAAGGAATGAAGTATTATATTGATTGAACTGAACAACTTTTTAATAACATCTTAGAACTTAAACTACATCCATGTATAGTAAATTAGCACAAAACTGTGTTATAAAACCAATCACATTTTGTTTTTGTTTGTGCAAAAATTATTTGTACAAGTTTTTGTATACCCTACACCACTTCGTGGTCTAGGGTATTATAAGTTAGTTTCGCGCCAAATGTTTGTAACACCAAGAAATAATCGAGCTGAGTCGATTTAACGATGTCTGTCTGTCCGTCCGTCCGTACGTCCGTCCGTCTGCTGTCCATCTAAGCTTGTTCTCACTCTACAGGTCGCAATTGTTGTCCGATTTTCATGAAACTTGGCAGAAGTTATTTTTTCTGGCCAAGGATCATCGGTATAGGAGGAAATCGATTCAGATTTAGATATAGCCCCCATACAAATGTCGCTCCCTATTTTATTTTTTCCGCTTTAGAAGCCAGATATTGTACCCGATTTTCTTTAAAATTGGCACAACATCTTATAATCCAACTAGAAACACGTATGAAAAAATTGGGTAAGATCGGTTCAGATTTAGATATAGCCCCCATACAAATGTCGCTCCCGATTTGACATTTTCCGCTCTAGAAAAGTCATATTGTACCCGATTTTCTTTACATTTTGCAGAACATCTTACAATCCAACTAGAAACACGTATGCAAAAATTGGGTAAGATCGGTTCAGATTTAGATATAGCCCCCATACAAATGTCGCTCCCTATTTCACTTTTTCCACTTTAGAAACCACATATTGTACCCGATTTTCTTTAAATTTGGCAGAACATCATATAATCCAACTAGAAACACGTATGCAAAAATTGAGTAAGATCGGTTAAGATTTAGATATAGCCCCCATACAAATGTCGCTCCCGATTTGACATTTTCCGCTCTAGAAAAGACATATTTTACCGATTTTCTTTACATTTTGCAGAACATCTTATAATCCAACTAGAAACACGTATGCAAAAATTGGGTAAGATCGGTTCAGATTTAGATATAGCCCCCATACAAATGTCGCTCCCGATTTGACTTTTTCCGCTCTAAAATGCACATATTGTACCCGTTTTTCTTTAAAATTTTCACAACATCTTATAATCCAACTAAAAAACCTATGGAGAAAGTGGGTAAGATCGGTTCAGATTTAGATATAGCCCTCATACAAATGTTGCTCCCGAATGTTTAACCGATTTTGGCCAAATTTTATATATTATAAAGGGTGTCCCAAGAAGAACGCAATTTTTAAATCTGGCAACATTCGAAGTGTCATTGTTTGACATTTGAACAATTGTTATTGTTTGTTAGTAGAAGGTACGAGGTTAGTAAAAATGGAGCGCTACACGAATGAACAACGCATTCTCATTGTGAAATTGTTTTACCAAAATGGTGAAAGTTTTGCGGCTACAGTTCGCAAATTGCGATCAATTTGGGGTCACAATAATGCTCCAAAAGAGTCAACTGTAAAGAGATTAATGGATAAATTTGCCGAAACTGGGTCTGCTAGTGATGTAAAGACAATAACGCGCCATCGACCAGGTCGATCGACCGAAAATGTCGCAGCTGTACGTGATGATGTCGCTCAAACTCCATCCACCTCAATTCGACACCGAGCTCAGCAAATTGGTGTCTCCAAATCCACTTTGCAGCGAATTTTGACGAAAGATTTGCATCTTCATGCATACAAAGTGCAATTGACTCAGGAACTGAAGCCAACTGACCATGGACAGCGAAGGGAGTTCGTTAATTGGGTATTGGAGAGACAACATGAAAATGCTGATTTTGCCGATAAAATCATCTTCAGTGACGAGGCCCATTTTCATCTTGATGGCTTCGTCAATAGGCAGAATTGTCGCATTTGGGGTGCGGAAAATCCTCGAGTGATTCACGAGAAGCAAATGCATCCTCAACGTGTCACTGTGTGGTGTGGTTTTTGGGCTGGAGGAATCATTGGACCTTTTTTTATGAAAATGAGGCAGGTCAAGCGCAAACAGTCAATGGTGTTCGGTATCGTGAAATGATAACCAGTTTTTTCTTGCCTAGAATTGAAGAAATGAATGTGGAGGGCATATGGTTCCAACAAGACGGCGCCACATGTCATACAGCCAGAGAAACAATTCAATTGCTGCATCAGTCATTTCCCGGTCGTGTTATTTCGCGTTTTGGAGATCAGAATTGGCCGCCTAGATCGTTTTTTGAAGTCGATGGTTTACGCGAATAATCCGACGACGACTCAAGCCTTAAAAGACGAAATTGGACGCTGCATTAATGAAATACCGCAGCATTAATGCAAAACGGTCATTGAAAATTTCATTAATCATTTGCATGCCAGCAAAGCCGCGGCGGCCATCTGCACGATATATTGTTCCATACATAACCTCATTCTGTCTACTTTACGATATAATAAAGTTTCACGATTTTTTCTTAAATATCTGTGTTTTATTTAAAATTAAAAAATTGCGCTCTTCTTGGGACACCCTTTATTTCACCAATAAACAGACATGGTGAAAGCGGGTCACATCGTTCCTGGTTTCAAAATACCCCCATACAAATGTCCTTTCCGATTTAACATTTTTTGTCATACACATACATTTACAGGATGCAAAAATCTTCTCGATTTCAATTTTTACCGAATTGAACTGCAATGAGAATTGTTTGGGTGATGCCCATATGTCCATACTTTGGTATGACTTTAGTATACTACTGTATAATTTGTATTTGTCTGTCGGATAATTGGATCAATTACTATATTATTTACCATATTCGTTAAATTTGACTAAAGATGAATTTATAGCATATAAATTATATTCATATAATTTGTATGAACTACATAAAATTGCTCCCATGAAATACCTGGGTTTAGTAATCAAAGCGAGGTACATACGCAGGGTGTAGGGTGGTGTAGGGTATTATATAGTCGGTCCCGCCCGACTTTAGCCTTTCCTTACTTGTTTTTTGATCGGATAATAAATGCGTCCTTAGGATTGATTACAAGAATAGATAGAGACGGGCTTCCTTTTGGGCGTTGTTGTACAAGGACATAATACCCAGGCGGAGGGTATACAAAAATATTATTTGACTGTCATTTGCAGTTGTTTCGTTACTTTTGTAACTATTAAAAACTCGGGTCTACTTGATTTAACTGGTGGGAAGAATATCGGCCCTATTTGCCAAAAAGACACCATTTTTTGATCTAAGTTTTTTTTATAAAAAATCGAATGAACACAGCTTTACCATGTTCCGTTACGACTTATATGTAAAGCAAAGAAAAATAATAAAAATCTTCTCCTAAATAATTTTACGCCTTTTTGCCAAATAGCGCTCGGTATGTAAAACAAGGAAAACATGATAGTGATTAAAAAGTCGTGAAGACTTGATGAATACTCGAATTAATAGGATTGATAGGGGTCTCTGTGGTCCGTTTTATGCTTTATGGCATATATTTCGGACTAAAGTATTAGTAGTAATTTCCAAAAGAAGCTCTATAGAAATGTCGACCAGCATGACAGGATGCAGCTTTTATCTGCAACACATTACATCAGACTAATTTTTTACACTTTTTCTAAACAAATAATCGGTCAAAAAAAAATCGAATCGTCAATATAAAACCATGACAAATGGCTTGGGTGTTTTCCTAAGCTCTTCTTGGAAATCGGTTGAGGTACACATCGTGGTATAGGGTATTATAAGATAGTTTCCCGGCAAATGTTTCTAACACCAAGAAATAATCGAACTAGACCCATCTTTAGGTATACCGATCGACTAAGCCGATTTAACGATGTCTGTCCGTCTGCTGTCCATCAAATTTTGTTTGCGATTTACGCTATTGCTGCTCTAGAATACACATTTTACATTGGTTCTTAGCAACATTTTCAGGCTCATGTTATACTTGAACTAGAAACAGCAAACATGGTCCTTGCTTTGATAGAGCCCCCATACAAATGTACCACCGACTTGCACTATTACTGCTCTAAAGTGTACATTTTCTATCGGATCTTGATTAAATTCCCCACATCGTGTTACATTTCAAGTAGAAACACCTACTATAAAAGTCAAATTTAAAATTGGACCCGCAGTTTACACTAATGTCGCCTAGAACCCACATCCTACAGCATTTCTTGATGCAGATCATGTTATATTGCAACTAGAAATACCTATCGTGAAAATTTACTATGTGCGTCCATGTTTTTATTCATTCCACAAGTGTTGTCAATGATTTATCCTATTACCTTACCTTCACTTATTATCAGATCTTGATTAACTTCTAGATCATGTTATATTTAATCTCGGAATACCAATCGCCATGATATAGCCCCCCGCTCATATCATTCTTCAGATTTATTTACAATCTTGGGGGTAGGAGTAACATAATGCAAAATGCAATTTCGCCATAATCGTTAAATTCGACGAATTTATTGTACATTGTGTAATTTATAATTACTTTGATAAAATATGTGGTTGGTTGTGGTTGGGAGCGAAATTTGTATGGGAGCTACATATAAATCTGAACCGATCTGACCCATTTTCACCATGTGTGTTTCTAGTGGAAATATACGATAATTTGCCAAATTTTAAGAAAATCTGTTAAAATATGTCGTATCTAGAGTGGAAGGAATCAAATCAGGAGTGACATTTATATGGGGTCTAAATCTAATTCTGAATCGATTTTCTTCAAAATAAATAGCATTCGTACTTATCCCGAAAAACTTCGTGTGCAAAGTTTCATTTGGTTCTGGCTACAATTGTGACCTGTATCGTGATTACAAGAACATATGGACAGACAGACAGACGGACATTGCTAAATCGATTCAAAAAGCGATTCTAAGTCGATCGGTATAATTAACAATGAGTCTATCTCTCGTTAAATCGATTCAGCTGGTGATTCTAAGCCGATCCGTATACTTAAAGGTAGGTCTACCTCGATTATTTCTTTGTATTACAAACATTTGGCGGAATGCTAACTTATAATACCCTAGTCCATGTAGTGGTGTAGGGTATAAGTAACATATTAGTATACCCTTTTGTGACAGACAAAAGTGTAACGCATCGACGGAGTGACTTAAGACCTTAAGTATGTTTGGACCAAAATCGTTTGATGACTTTTTAAGCTGTTTGAACCATGTCCTTCTGTCTGGCTGGCTTGTGTACACGATAATTCTCGACAGGAGTTAAGGAATTAATTCAAACTTTGCACTTGGTAACATTTTTCCTAAACTTAGTTTAAGTTCGAAGAAAGGCGAAATTGCAACGCTCCTTCTGGTACATCCCACACAAATGGCCCGTATTTCTATGATAAATTAAAACCAACGTAACTTTCACGCGGTTATTTGGAATCACCTATATTTTGGTATTTGCTTTTACAATCACTTTAAGTGTATAAAATATGGCAGGTTTGTCACGCCACTTCTAGTACCTCCCACACAAATCACCCTAAACTACGTAAAATCAATATTTGAGAATGATTTTATAGACGTTGCATTCACCTGCAATATGGGCGATATTGCCACACCACTTCTCGTACCTCCCACACAAATTGGCATAAGCTTTTATTAAAATAAAACTGATATAATTTTCATGCGGATAGTCGAAATCAGTTGAAATTTTATAGTTGAACAATGTTTGAACAATGCTTTAGCCACGCACCTTCAAGTACCTCCCCCACAATTGTCCCTATCCTAGGAAAATTTCTTATATTTTTTTTAATTTCTATACTAGTGCCTGGAATTAACTATGACTTAATAGTTGCTCATGTTTTTAAAAATTGTTTTATAAATCTTTAAGTTGATACCATATGCGACGAACCTTAAAGTACATTTCCCAAAAAATTTTCCGGCCCTAAGTAAAATTTCAGTCCTTGTAAGTTCCATATACATGTTCTCTAAGACTCAGGGTATATGTAAGTCGGTTAACCGACTGAAGCTTACTTACTTATTTTCATAACCAAACATTTCATTTTTGATACTATACTATACTATACTATACTGTTTATCTACCATAGAAGCTAGAATAAAATGATTTTCGAGATGGTGTGTAGGGTGTATTTTAGAAATATTTAATATTTTAGAAGACGAATTCATCAAAATTGTTGCTAATATAAATAAAACATTTTGTTTTCGTACTTAACTTACTGAATAGTATACACTCGATACAGTATATTTTTAAGTGTGAAAATTTAACACGTGAATCGTATTATGTGTGACAACATAGTTATGAATACGCAAGTGAAGTTGAAATGGAATATTTGAAGTAAATTTATTTTCCGGCGGAGCTTCGTCAAATAATGTTCATATATGGTTTTTTTATGAAGGCTATCACGTTGTAGGGGAGTCAAAAAACAGCCGCAAAAAAACTCAAAACACGTGGGATCGAAAATTATCTTCCAATTTAAAAAAACTCGCTAAGGAAATTCTTGTTCTCGAAATACTGAACAATTAAGTCTTGCAACATCCATATCACATAACCTCATTAAAAGTTTATCGTTGTTAAAACCATTCTTCCTGAGTAAAATATATAGTTTTTCTTTTTGGAAAAATTAAAACAAACTTCAATTGGTTTTTTCTTCTAAAACTTTTCTAAACAATTGAGTCTTTTTCATTGTGCCGACTTAGTTTTATGATTAGGCGGATTAGTGCCTTCGTAAAAGATGAACTGCCATAAAAATGCGACTTGATACAGTTCCTACATTTATTACGCTTCATTTCAAACGGTAATTACTTTCGTTTCCATCGAAATATCTGCAAGAAATTAACAACTTATATTCTCAATACACTTGAAAACATCAAACCGGTCGGGCCAATGTTTGTTGTGTCTGCCTTAATTGTATATGCCCCGTACACCCATATGTATGTATGTACATGTGTGCATAGTTACATATTCACAAATTGTATATCCATCTGTAGAATTTCAATTCTTTTGAAGTTTGCGTGAACATAAATATGAAGTAGAGATCAATCTCTGGCAGGCAGTTCATATAAACAGTTTGAACGTTTTTAAAATTCTTCGTAAATAGCGATTGTTTGTAAGAACTGAAATTTGATGGAGGCATTAAATTTCTGCGGAAAATTGAGTTCTGCTGTGGTCAACAAATAGGCAACAGACGGCGATTACCGGGAACGGAATGGCGCCAGGAAGGAATGAAAGGAAGACTGCAAATTACAATGGTATGATTGACAGATAAAAGCAAAAAGCTTTTTTGTCAGTGAAAGGTAAACATGTCACATCCAAGATCCCCAATAGGACTTAAATTACACTAGTTGTATTCCGCACGTAAATATAAAGTTTTGTGTATATGCGTTTCCTATACTCCAAAATTCTGCACCAACATTCCTGTGGATCAACCCAAAAGGAGTTCTGCTGCAGGAGAAAGTTCTCACCAGTTTTTCGTACTTATAAACCCACTC
Organism: Polietes domitor; assembly: GCA_947397865.1. NCBI lineage: Eukaryota > Metazoa > Arthropoda > Insecta > Diptera > Muscidae > Polietes > Polietes domitor. Next base: position 206,810,731 of record OX377618.1, read on the forward strand.
AAAAACAATAAATTCGTTACTCAAAATTTCTTATCAAGATTCCGAAAAAATGTTTGAAAAGGAGTATATGTACCTACATCACCAAAAAATAACATTCGCTGTTGTTGTTATATTTTTTGGAAAGCCACAAATCTTATCAATAATTTTTTTAGCGAGAATTTTGTTTTCTTTCTTCTTGGCGCTGGACATTACACACATAATTAATATGCAGAAGTCATTAATCATTAAAAAGTACACTCAACGTTAAAACGTCAACAAACACTTTTGCACGGCATGGAGGAATACAACACCGTATCGTTGGGGTCCAAACACACCAGAGAGCCTTAAGGGTAATTGGCGCTTAACACTGATAAACAAAATTGTTTACAGCGAAGAAACAAGCTTTTGTTGTGGTGAAAAGGGGGTTATCGAATTGGTGTGACGAGAACAAAGACAACCGTTTCTCCCAAAACACCATAATAAATTGATAATATGGAAATGCGATATGATATCATATTAAGAGAAATTGTGGAATTGAAGTTGGGTTGATACAAAGAATTTGTATGTAAAGATTTAAAAAGAACATGCAAATCAATGGTCTTCTAATCACAACGTTATCTCCACATTATCCTCCATTCACTCACATCTTATATCTCGCTCTTAAAGCAAGAGTAGCCTAACCAACATTACTGTCGAACCGATATAAATTAGTTTAAATTTTAATTTTAAACTGAAAAGAGTGGTAAGGGCTAAATTATATAAAATATCACCTTCGCGTAGAGGCAATGGTTTAAGAGCAGTCGCAAAAATAATTTAGAAAATATTAGTATTTTTTCAAAAAAAAAAATCATAAAAATATGTTGTTTCAATTTTGAATAGCTGTCATTCTAAAGAATAAAACAATGTCTATTTGGAAAAATTCGGCATTTATTAAAACTAATTATGAACGTTTTCTCTTATTTAATTTTTATTTATTTTAATTTTTATTTCCACATGTGTGGTAAAAATGATAAATCTTCATTTTCCTTTCCGAAAATAAATTTAGAAAAATTGATTCTTTTTTAAATATATTTTTTGGCACGAAAAAATCTAAAATAATCAGAAAAAATATTTTGTACCATTTATGAAAAGCTTTTATCCTAAAGAATAAAACAATGCCGATTTAGCCATGTATGTCTGTCCATTTATTCTTTGAAACCATTACCGCCCCCTGTCCCCATATGATGACACCTGTTTAATGTCAGACAACTGAAAATCAAAGTACACGTCGCAATTATTGTCCGATCGTACCAAAAATTGGAACATGTTAGTTTTGTGGGCCAAGGACGGATGAAATCAATTTGAAGTTCAGATTTAGACATAGCCCACTTACAAATGTAGTTCCCGACTAGACTTTTTCTTCTCCAGGAACCACATAATTTAACCGATTGTCTTCAAATTTGGTAAAGCACTATATATTTCACGAGGTGAAAATGTATCAGATCGGTTCAGATTTCACTCCCGATTTGACTTTTTCTGTTCTAGAATCCACATATTTCAATCGTTTTTCTTCAAATTTAATATTAAATATATTTCAGGTATAAACATGGTAAAAAGGGTCAGCTCGGTTAAAATTTATATATAGCTCCCATACATATTTGAATATTTGATCTTTTCCGCTCTAGAAACCACATATTTTACTCGATTTGTTTCAAATTTAGCACAGAACCTTATAATTTAACTAGAACCATCTATGATGAAAGTTAGTCATATCGGTTCAGATTTAGATATAACTCCAACACAAATGTCGCTCCCAATTAGACTTATTCCTCTCTAGAATCCATATATATTAACAGATATTCTTCAAATTTGACAGAACACATTATAGTTCAACTAGAAACATATGTGAAATGGGTCAAATTGTTTCAGATTTTACTTTTTCCACTATAGAAACAACATAATTTAACCAATTACGATAAAATTAAGCAGAACGACTCATAGAAATATCTATCACTCAACTAGAAACATCTATGTGAAAATGGCTCAAGTCGGTTCAGATTTATACATAGCTTCTATACAAATATCACTCCCGATTTGACTTTTAGAAAACACTTATTGCAACAGATTTTGGTCAGAAGTCGTTGTATTTCACATTGAAGCATACATTGTGAATGTCAGTCTCATTGTTTGCCGATTTGTATAGAAACAAAAATGTGTTTAAAAATTCTATAAATACAGTGTCGATAGACTTTACAAATTGCCCAATAATAATAGTATTCCTAAGATCAATATCAACGAAGGTATGTAGAAAAACGAAATGCCTGCCGATAGGAAATATCCACATAATTAAAATTCTGTTTTTAATGGGTTTGATCATGTCAGAAAAACAATATACTAAACATTAAAAAACATGATATTTTAAACTATCTTACAATGAAGGTCATAACTTTTACATTTATCAATGCATATTTTATATTCAAATTGGCATTGTTTTGTTATTTAAAATTTTAGCTATTAAAAAAATAACAAAATATTTTCTTTCGTGTTTTTTGTTATTTTTATGGATTTAAAGAACTGCTTCTACTAGCTTACGAAAATTAAAAAACTTCTATTGATTTTTTTGTTGCATAGTGGTATGAAACATAATTTATAGCTATCTTCAAAATGTGCCAACCTTGAGGTGGAAGTTTCTATCGAGTGGCCAAAAATCAAATTTACTCTATTTGTGTGGCACAAACACAGTTTTGGCGTCATAATAAAGCAAATAAACAACAATTTCAATTCAAATTTGAGTGCAATTCAATTTCCAATATCATCTGAAAAGGGTGAAAATCTGTAATACGAAAAAAGTAAATTGTTTTCCCATTATGAACAATTAGGTAAATTTATGTCAAAAAATACATAAAGAGTGATTTTTTTGAGGTTAGGATTTTCATGCATTAGTATTTGACAGATCACGTGGAATTTCAGACATGGTGTCAAAGAGAAAGATGCTCAGTATGCTTTGACATTTCATCATGAATCGTCTTACAAACGAACAACGCTAGCAAATTATTGAATTTTATTATCAAAATGCGTGCTCTGTTAAGAAAGTTCATTGCGCGCTTCCATTTTATGGTCAGTTTAATCGACCCACTGAAGCGGCTATTCGGGCTATTGTGACTAAATTTCGCACCAAATTTACATTGTTGGACATTAAACCACCAACACGCTTACGTAGAGTGCGAATTGAAGAAAATATCGCAGCTGTATCGGCCAGTGTTAATGATGACCACCAATTTTCGATTCGTCGCCGTTCGCACCAATTGGGTCTCTGTTACTCAAAAACGTGGAAATGCCAAAATTGGACTAAGCGGATGGACCACCTAAGACGCAGCCGCGGTCAACATTTAAATGAAATTATCTTCAAAAAGTAAATGTCATGGACCAATCTAACGTTTCAAATAAAGAACCGATGAGATTTTGCAAATTTTATGCGTTTTTTTTTAAAAAAAAGTTATCAAGCTCTTAAAAAATCACCCTTTACATAAAACCAAAAATTATTTTCCCATAAACCGAAAATACATAAAAGTAGTCAACTTTGGGCTTGTTTCTATAATATATTTGATAATCCGATTTTCAAAGTTAATATCTCGGGCCTTTATGCAATTTCAGTATTTTACAGAACTAAAAAATGTTTCCTAGAACAAATGTTATTGAATTCTGGCCGATGGAACCATGAACTCTGCTTCTGCAAAAAAATTTGTAAATAAAGAAAACTAATGATTTTCCTTGGACCTCAACTGCGTCATTTTGCACCCTATTCAAATACATAAAATGAATTTATAAAATGTTCGATATGTTATCGATTTATAAATATGTGTAATGCAGATTGCAACCGAATGGTCAATGCCTGTTATTTTTGTTAAAAATGAAAATCAGTTAAAAGAAGATATGTGATATTACTAGAGCTTTGATTTTTGCATACCTTTGGAAAAATTTGTTTACACAATTTTTGCATTTATTTTTTATTGTCGACATGCTCTCGACGATTTTATAATTGTATGATAACATTTCTAAATGCAAAATGAAAAATATACAAAAATCCGAGCTCTAGACATTACCTATGTTTTACGCAAAATAAATTATTTACAATTCGAAATAAATAAGACAAACCCATATGGTACTCTTCAATACCATTAACTGTAGATATTGTCTATTGGAAAATAATCTATTTACTGAGATGTTATAAAAAATAAATCGTTATCAAAAATTTTTTCATAAAATTAGTGATATGGTAATTGAAAAAAAAAATGTTCAATGAAACTTTTTCTGAAGGAAAATGCCACAATTTCTGGATCTTTTCTATAGGAAAAATGTCTTAGTGCTTCGAATTTTTTCTATAGGAAACATATCTATATTACTTTGTATAACAATTTTGAGAAATGCTTACAAAATATTAATTATACACTCCACGAGAATATTATGTCTTTGTGCATTTGTTTGTAACACCCAAAATGAAGCGAGATAGACCCATTGTTAAGTATACAGATCGACTTAGAATCACTTTTTGAATCGATTTAGCTATGTCCGTCTGTCTGTCTGTCCATCTATTCTTGTAATCAAAGTACAGGCCGCAATTTTAGCCAGAACCAAAGGAAACTTTGCACAATGAAGTTTTTCGGGATAAGGACGAACGATATTTAATTTGAAGAAAATCGGTTCAGGTTTATGTATAGCCCCATACGAATTTCACTCCTTTCACGCTAGATACCACATATTGTAACAGATTTTCTTCAAATTTAGTAAAATATCTTATATTTCCAGTAGAAACACCCATGGTGAAAATGGGTCTGATCGGTTCACATTTATATATAGCTCCCAAACAAATTTCCCTCCCAATTAGACTTTTTCTGCTCTAGGAACCACATATTTTATTAGGCTGTCTTCAAGTTTGGCAAAATATCTTATATTTCCACTAGAAACACCCAGGGTGAAAATGGGTCAGATCGGTTCAGATATATAGCTCCCATACAAATTTCGCTCCCGGCTCGACTTTTTCAGCCCCAAAAACCACGTATTTTCACTGAATTTCTTCAAATTGAGCATAACACGTTATACTTGAATTGGAAGAACCTATTTATTTTGTAAGTGGGTCACATTCCTTGTTTGGATATAGCCCCGATACAAATATTCTTCTCGATTTAACAAATTAGGTCAGGTCATATTAGCCTATGATTAGGAAGCATACAAAAATCCTTCCTGTTTTCAATTTTTACCGAATTGAATTGTATTCGGATAGAAAGTGGAGTGTATCATATAGTCGGCCCCGACCGACTTTAGCCTTTCCTTACTTGTTTTCTATTAGAACTAGTAAATCAAAAAAAAAAATTTCAAATCCATGCTTTATGCAAGCAGAATTCTATTGGGCCTAGAAATTCTTTTTTAGTTATCTTTTGTAGAAGGAAAAATTACTGCGTTATCAGGAGCAGAAATAATAGATTTTTAATTTGTGGTTTGTATGGGAGGTACCACGCCCACATTTCCATTACCGCCCATTTTTGTCACAACTACGCAAATTAATGCTAGATGCACTTACACAAAATTACAGCACTCTAGGTGTCATAGAACTGACAATATTCGATAATAGGTTTTAACTTCGTATGGGAGGTGCCACGCCCACTTTTCCAATACCGCCCCTTTTTGGCACAACTATGCACATTGATGCTAGATGCACTTACACAAAATTACAGCACTCTAGGTGTCATAGAACTGACTATATTCAATAATAGGTTTTAACTTCGTATGGGAGGTGCCACGCCCACTTTTCCAATACCGCCCATTTTTGGCACAACTATGCGAATTGATGCTAGATGCACTTACACAAAATTTCAGCACTCTAGGTGTCATAGAACTGACAATATTCAATAATAGGTTTTAACTTCGTATGGGAGGTACCACGCCCACTTTTCCAATACCGCCCCTTTTTGGCACAACTATGCGAATTGATGCTAGATGCACTTACACAAAATTTCAGCACTCTAGGTGTCATTGAACTGGCAATATTCAATAATAGGTTTTAACTTCGTATGGGAGGTTCCACGTCCACTTTTCCAATACCGCCCATTTTTGGCACAACTATGCACATTGATGCTAGATGCACTTACACAAAATTACAGCACTCTAGGTGTCATAGAACTGACAATATTCAATAATAGGTTTTAACTTCGTATGGGAGGTTCCACGCCCACTTTTCCAATACCGCCCATTTTTGGCACAGCTATGCACATTGATGCTAGGTGTCATAGAACTGACAATATTCGATAATAGGTTTTAACTTCGTATGGGAGGTGCCACGCCCACTTTTCCAATACCGCCCCTTTTTGGCACAACTATGCACATTGATGGTATATGCACTTACACAAAATTTCAGCACTCTAGGTGTCATAGAACTGACAATATTCAATAATAGGTTTTAACTTCGTATGGGAGATGCCACGCCCACTTTTCCAATACCGCCCATTTTTGGCACAACTATGCGAATTGATGCTAGATGCACTTACACAAAATTTCAGCATTCTAGGTGTCATAGAACTGACAATATTCAATAATAGGTTTTAACTTCGTATGGGAGGTTCCACGCCCACTTTTCCAATACCGCCCATTTTTGGCACAGCTATGCACATTGATGCTAGATGCACTTACACAAAATTTCAGCACTCTAGGTGTCATAGAACTGACAATATTCAATAATAGGTTTTAACTTTGTATGGGAGGTGCCACGCCCCTTTGTCCAATTGGTCAAATTTTTCCATTTCCTTGTATTGTCATCCAAAATGATTAAGTGTGCAAAATTTGAGCAAAATTGGTTGAGAAAAAAAGCTTTCAAAAATTGATTTCAAATTTTGTGGCACACAAACATATATAGAAAGTAACCTTATATAAAGCATGGAAAAATACACAGTAACTTACACTTCTTCGATAGAAAAAAATAAAATATTCTTGCAACACAAAATGTTAAATGTGTTTCCCGTCGATAACTAACATATCAACAATTTTCGTTAGCTAATGATGTTTCTTAACGTCAAAAATCGATACTAAAATGGTACGAATCACGCCTATTACCAACGATTTAACTACCAAAAGCTGTCGTTAAAAAATTTTATTTCCAATAATTGTGATCCGTTCGGAAAAGAAGTGGAATCATCGCGAAAATGTGTTCTCCTTCTGTGTGTACAGTTTCAAGCATCACCTTCTATATCTGAAATTCTATCGTTCATTAGGTCCCCTTTCAAGAATTACTGAGCAAATTGCATTAAGTAAAGTACTCCATAAATGGAGAAGAACTTTGCGATGCTGCGTTAAGTTATGTAGCTCACCACGACATACTCCCAACCCCAAGTATCTCTTTGTAAATTAGTTGCATTCGAGAAAAGACGACCAACGAGACTAACAACAACACAGCCCTCAAAGGTTGATGGAGAGGGGGCGGGTGGAGGCTAGAATGAAGAAACTTACTGCCTTAATTACAAGTTGCTCTTGACTCGACAATATACACATTATACAACAATAACAATTTCATAAATAAAATCGCAACTACCACAACGTCGGCAACGTCGTTGCACAGTGATGCCACAGAAAAAAGGTGGTCATTTTAAAATTAAGAAATAAATGATAATTTGATTGAATTTAAGTGATTGAAAGAGGAGAAGATTTAGGATACAATTTAAATTCGTTACTTGTGAAAGAATGTTTGGGGGTTTTAGTTTTTATAAATCGTAACCATTTCAATTGTGATCTGTTGATCATTGATCATGATGATTTATTATACGATGTAAAATTTTAAGAATTTTAAACATACAAAATATCTCTAAAAAATAAAAACACAGAAAGTTAAAATTTGGATGTTAATTAAAATATAAAGTCTCATATAATATATTTTTTTGCGGAAAATTACGTACACCTTCAAATACAATGAAAGTGTAGCACACGATTGGTCTGACTCCTTTTTTGTTACAAGAAAATTCACAGGTCCTTAATACCTCATTGAGGGCGAAAAAACGTTGAGTTAAAAAACCGGGTTTTCATACCTTTGCATACTTCAAAGACTGTTGTTGGTTATCTACCGATAAGATTAAGAAATCTGCGTGCTTTTGTCCGGCAAACACATTTTTTAAACACTTTCTAGCCATTTGTACATTATTTTGTTTGGTAACCGTACCACTTATAAATTTATTTAAATGGCTCATTTAGTGAGTAGTAAAACGTCGGTTTGCTTTTAAAAATCCGTTAGTAATTGTCTGAGTTATTAAAGTTTTTATTAATACTAAATTTTTGCAAAAATACAAGTTTTGTCTTTCCAGTTAAGATCTCTCTTTATTTTACGAATTAGAGTCCAATGAAATACATAAAATTATTCAAAACAGATAAAAATGTTAAAAAGGCATGGCGACCATTTTAATAAAAAAATTCCCAATTTTGAACACATTTTCCCCATTTTGGGAATTCTGGAATTTTTTTGAAAAAAATGGGAAATCTCGTAATTTTTCTACTTCATTCTTTTTTGTAGAACAGTGTTATTTACCTTCGGTTGTCCGCGGTTATTTTTGCAGGATTTCTGCTCTTGTTTACCTAACTGTTTAGTTGACACTTAATAAAAATCTTTGTCTTTGACATCACTGTGCAACGATGAACACGCCAAGAGATGCATGGATGGGCCTGCAACATTAAGAATCTTATCGGTTGCTTTATATGGTTGGTTTTTGTGGTCGATGCCGATGCCGATGCCGCCAACAACCACCAGCCACCGCCTATTGAGCCACATTCACGGGTAATGTGTGAGCATGGCTGGCTCGTTCGCTTGTTGTGTGTTCAAGGCAGTTTTCGATGGTGTTTCAGTTTTTGGTAAATGCCATTATATTCTGACTGATCTTGATGTACTTAAAGAACAACATCGAATATATATATGTATGTGCGAGTATATATCAGCACAAAACAAACGTACAGGTAAAGGCGACATGTAGCAAGCGCAATTTGTGTTTGTTGTAAGGATGAGGTGTTAACACAATTTTTCATGGGCGATAATTTTATGGTACACTCAGCCGTAAACAAAGTACAGAGAAACCGGTAAATATATACTGTCCTTTTGTTATCGTTGCCGTTGATATTATTGTTGGTATTGTTGTTGTTTGTTTCTTTTAGTTGCACCATTAACGCGGTCTTGCATTTATGTGGCCAGGTACGTGTGCCTCTCCTTCTCACCAACACTCAACGTGTTGGTTATGCACTTCACAGTTCATTGTTGGTGTTGCTGTAGCTGCTGTTGCAGACGTGGCTTTGTCTTAAGGATAACTATGTGGGTTGTGCCCTTTTCACTACTTCGAGGTGTGAAGTTGTAAACTGCAAATGAAACCGGGGGAGTTTATGTTGCACCACCTACCTACCACCTTGCTTGCGTCACTGGCGGGGTCCTCTTCACTTTATGCCATGTTGATTTTATTTCCACTTTGCCTTGTTCCCAAAGAGAACTCGTTCCTTGTGATACTTATTTATGATTGTTGATTATTTAGGCGTGAGCCTTTTTTGCTGTTGATTTTATTTTTCCCTCTGCGTTTTTTCAGCTGAACAACTAACTTCACAAAATGTAACAATACACCGGATTGTAGGGGAGAAGTGTGTAAGTTGACAAAAGGGATTTTACACTTGCAGAAAAGGTTGGCGACCAACTGAAGTGGAATGTTTAATTCAAAGGTGTACAAATACGTACAAATTGTATTATTTATTTGCAGAAAATCGACAAATATCATTGAAGTATCGTTGGGTCATGGTAGATTTTAAGGAATAAACAATTAACATGTTTTTCGAGTTATGATAAACGCAGTCAACAGATTGTTAAATAGGATTAAATTGTGTGGCAATGCACATCCAGTATAAAGAGAGCAGCCGAAGAAGTGCAAAATATGTTCATCTTGTGATTCGGAAGTAGTGAAAATTGGTATCTTCACCAATGAATATAACATGGTGTTGTCATAGGAAGGAAGTCCTTTATTTTGAAAGACTTAAAGGTTATTTTCACTAGTTTCCATTTCTATTTTTTTCCCGAGCCACGATTCGAACCCGAGACCTTCCGGGAGCAATGCGGACACCTTACCTCTGTAACCCCATTCTAAAAATTCTTGTCAAAATGCTCTTTGTAAAATAACATATTATCGACTTGTTTGGAAGTTGTTTAAAAGAACTTCCTCAAAAGCGGGAAAAAACACATATGGATTTCGAGATGCGCTTAAAATGTGCTTCCTATGGAAGTACTTCCAATTTTTTTGCTGGGTACGGATATCCCTGCCAACTGCAAATTGCTGACGACTAAGGTTAGAAGCCACTCTTCAAGTCCCTACAAATTTGCTGGTATAAGTATGCCCTTATCGATGTACAGAGAATTGTTCCAGATCAAGCCCTTCGACTAGTCCCTCGCGGAGTGGAACCGGTTTTGACAACGGATTCTTATAGAGAAGGTCATTTTAGATGGGGTGAATATTTCCACACTCTGCACATTCTTATGATGAATTGGCATAGGGAACTTGTGACCCTTACAATTTTAAGTAAGGGATGCGTGCAGCAATATTACTTAGACATTTAACCCCTCTAGATCCTTAATATAGCGGTCTTTTTCGTCCATTTTGTGCGAAAGGGTAAAAACTCTTCTCTTAACGGGTCAAAATATTCTACAAAAATATTCGCCGTCAAATTCTACTGTAAATCTCTGAACACACCAAAACTCGAAACTCAAGTTAAAAGTCTGAAATAAGTAAAAACTTAAAATTCATTTTAGGGTTAATTTTGTATTTCTTCTGAATTGGTGCTAAATTGTCCCACAAAAGTGAATTTTACGAGGGTGGTGAATGGAAAAAATATTCTACGTCAAATTTCACTGTAAAAAAAACATTAAGAAGCAGACGATTTATTTTTTACATTAAACCTGAGTAATTTAACAATAAAAATAAGTTCAAGTAGAACCGTTGAATATATAATTTTCAGTTTTGTCGAAAATGCCTAATTGTTGTGAAAATATGATTGGTTTAGCTATATCTGCGGTAAGCATACTATTTTTTAACGTAGTATTACTTTTTTAAACATAGAAGAGATCAATGTAAGTTTTTCAATGTGAGTTGTGGACGCCGAATGAGCAGTGTCATTTTTTATACAACTGTAGTAGTATTTTTAAATTTTTGCTGTAGGTCATCGAAAGTCAATGCAGTTTAGTATTCCCATTATTATAAATTATAGTTCTGACAATAACAATTCTCCCACTCATTAACTTATAACATTTTTCATCTATTATAATGCTCCCTTCGACCAAAATATCAAATCTTTGACCGACTGTAAAATGAAACTCTGCTCCTCCTATAAGCTTATTCTATGATCTACTCATTATGTTCTTTCAGAATTATATGATCGCTATTCTGTTACAAAAATTCGGTTTGACAGTGTAATTAATACAAAATGTAATAATTAAAGTAAAATATTAAATTAACATAAAACAAAAAAGTCTATAAGTTCGGCCGGGCCGAAGTTTACATACCCTCCACCATGGATTGCATTCTACAGTTTTACCGGCAGATTAGAGGCTGTAGACATCAAGTATAGTTACAGTAAAATATAAGAAAAATTATGATATCTTTTTCTAATAACGTAATTGTTAAATAAATTAAGATGTTTCATTATTATAATTTTGAACTAAAATTAATTTTAAAGACCACGTCCACTCCTAGAGGGGGCTACGGATATGATTGACAATATTATCAAAATAATTCTTCATAAAGACAGCAATCTTCAAAGAAATGTACATAACCGGTCCGGAGGGAAAACTCTGCCGTTTGATTTGTACTACTTTTATCCCCATTTGCCCCATTTTCCGTGAAATACAATTTTCTAAAAAATCGTTTTTGTTTCGCATCTTTAAAATGACTGTATACACCGAATTTTATGATTTTAATCCCTATTTTCCAATTGTTTCCTTTAAAAGTACGAATTTCGAAAAGTCCTTCTATTTTATGTATCTACGCAAATGGGTGATGTAGATTCCAAATTTCATGTTTCTAGCTGTTGTTGTATCATTGGTACCATTTTTATCCCTTTTTTACATTTTGCCCGAGAAAAGTGCTTTTAGACTATAAAAGAAATGTACGCAACAAATTGCAAGCAGAAATTAAAAAAAATGCTTAAATAATCTAAATATTAGGGGATATTTTCAGTCCTTGTTAGAGAAAAATGCTTCCCTCTGTGCCGATTTCCCCACTTTCTATCCCAACAGATCTGCAACCATAAGACACATTTATGGAAAATTTGAACCTACTAGCTCATTTCGTTCGGCTGCTAGCGTGCTTTCAATAGATAGACGGACATGGCTAGATCGTCTTAGAATTTTACCACGACCCAGAATATATATACTTTATGGAGTCTCCGATGAATATTTCGAAGTGTTACAAACGGAATGTCAAAGTGAATATAGTCCCATTAGGGTATTAGGTAATGGGTATAATGAAGGTTTTTTTTCCTCACCTTCCAATGCTACAACGAGGATGACAGGTATGTTTAATCTTTCCTTATTTGTTTTCGTACTGATCAGAATTTCCAATTTGGACCTAATTAATTTTTTTTCTGATCGTAGTAATGATTTACTTTATTATTTGTATTTATTTTTTCCATTAAACTCGTGCCTCGCTCTTTTGAACAAGTTTGACCTATTTTTACAAATGGTATGTCATATTAAATAGAACAGTAACATTAATACAAAGAACAACATTTTTATTGTTCCTAACTTGGTACATAACTTGAATGTGATATCCACCCCCGCCTATGCCAACGTTAATTATTTCAAGTGCACTTTGTGTAGGAGTGTTAGTTATATTGTGCTAATAGTTCAACAAGTTGAAAATCAGCAAATCTTTTGGACATTTTCACTTGTTTCCATTCCAAACACAATGTGTCTGCCGTCCACACACACACACATTTTAGTTTCTTCAGTGTAAATTAATGGAAGTAGGCTGTCCGACCAGTGCTTGCCGAGTTCATCCAAGTCACAAGTATCAAGGTTAACATATTCATAAAATGACCACCGATGTGAAGTGTTAATTAATGCAACTCGTCGCCATGATTGTCTACTCGTCTTTATCGCCATTACCGGCTGAGGTGGCATGCCAATGTTGCACCTAAATTAAAACTGCTGCTAGTGGCAACTTTAATTTACTTGCTTTCAATTTACGGCCAATGCACAAGATGCGCGCCTGCTGCAGACGATGATGCCAACAGCGAACAGCGTCATCAAAGCCACTTGCCATTATATTCAAGCGCTAAAGTAACCACCATAAACTGATTTTCTTTATGGCGTATAAATTAATGTTGAAGTACTGATTTATTATTGCAATTAAAATGTTTTCTGTTTATAAGAAAGAAAAAAGAGGAATTTTAATACAGTTTAGCTAATTGTTCATCGAATAATAACCGTCAGATCGTTGCCTTTCTTGATTGACTTCTTCTTAAAGTGTTCAAATTATGTCAGTGTTGATGTGTATGCCCATGAAACGTGATAGTCGGCTATGCGATGCTTAAAAGCTCTGCATTGCGAAAAGTGCCTATACAAAATTGGAGGGAAATTCAACAATTTGCGCTTAAAATTTAAAAATCAATTAATAATATTAAACAACAACATTTAGGAAGGAGTGATTGGTGATATATGATAGATGAGACGTGAGGGAAGTTAGGGGATATTGGAATGGGATATGGGGGTAGGAGAATATGAAGGTGTGTTTTAGTATTTCTGTGTGTGGGTGTTTTCCAATGGTTGACGATTAGGTAAGAAAATTTGTCGAGAGTCATCCGGTATACCGATGGTGGTATGCCCTTATGGCTCTCTTTCTTTGTTAGTCGTCAACTGCCTATGCGGTTACATCCATGTTCCTTATTAGCCACCCCTGATCCGATTTAGTACTTTTGAGAATCCCAAAAGGTCGTAAATGGTGCGGGTTGCAATATCCTCTATGTTACTGATAACTTCCTAGGTATTTATTTCTGCGTACACAAAGCGCTGAACATCTGCAGATTATGTGTTCAATAGATTATATATCCTCCTCATCCTCACATAATCGACAGTGATCTTCAATGTCCAACTGCCATCTTCCTACTCCTAGTGCAGTAATGCCCTGTGCAGATACCTATCAAAGTTCGAATTTCTGCCTTGTTTAGCTCTAATAGAGTTCTGGTTTTGCCCCTATCGATCTTTGGCCATGTGGCCCTGGCTACGTTCATCTGTGACCATTTTCTTGATTCAATCAGTCTATAAAACGTGCCAATCGGTGGTTTTACTAAGTTGTCAGCTCTATCGATTTCCAAGGACGAACCATTTCTAGCCAGTTCATCTGCTATCTCGTTTCCATTGACATTGCTATGTCCGGGAACCCAGCAGAGACGGACGACATGGTCGTTGAGGTTATCTAGTGAGCGTTTACAACTCAGCACAAGTCTGGATTTGAGAGTGTGTGACATGATTGATTTCATTGCTGCCTGACTATCTACGTAGAAGTTTATATCCGTGGTCACCGGAATGTTCTCTATTGAATATATAACTCAACACTATGTCAAAATGAGCCAAAAATATTAATTTGATAGGAAGAAGTCAAATATGTAGTTTAACACTTATTCCCAGCAATAAAATGGAAGTATTTCAAAACTAATGACACTTTCATTGCTCCTGAATCATATTCCAAGATTATTGATTCTAAATAGCTTCGCAAAAGCTGTAAATTATCTCTTTCAATAGAATTAAGTCAAATATATTTATTTCTTCATTATATAAAATGTAATATAATCAAATATTAAAAATTCGTAATTCTGTTGCGTTGTGCGTTAAATGGCTCATCATGGTTTGAGTAATCGATTTTAAAAATGGGCAGGATAGAATTATTTATTTGTTCAATATAGATATCAAATATTTTCTTTATTAGATAATGTTGGTGCGTCATAAAAATACTTATTTAATGGAACCTTTTTTTCGTTTATGAAGAAACGATTGTTATAAATTGAGAAGATTTTAAGAATACAAAATGTTGGTGACATTTTTTACATTTTTAACAAAAAATATTTATAGATAATGTTAATAAATTATTCATTTAAAATTAGAAAAAGTGAACAGTGAAATCATTACAACTAACCAAGCTCAATTGCAATCATTAAATTTACATATCACCGTTGTTGTTAGCGATTTTAATTTAGTGAGTGACTAGTTATGTAGTGAGTATGGAGTACTCGCTAATAATAACATCATAAAATTTTAACAGCGAAAATAACAAAAAGGTATACAAATTCGCAATTCAAACGATTTATTAATTTTAAAATGATCATAATTGTATGAAACTCATTTGACGTGAGTTTCACAAACATTGGTATGAAGTGCGAAAGAAATAAAAGAAAGACTAGAATGTTACAACAAGCAGCAGCATCTGACCAAACTACTTCCTCTACCGACGATACTCCAAAAGGAATTTTTAAGAAGGATTCCTAAAGGGATGTGTTTCACGGCATTTTCATTAATTCAGAGAACTGATTCATAAGAACTCCCACAATGTATCCAAAGATGAATAACTCTCACCTATGAAAAAATGTCATGTAAGCTTCGAACATGCAGTGCACCATGTTTAAACACTTCTCCGTAATGTACCAATCAAACGACGCCAGCCACCAGATATTCGGTGCGCCGACTGGTGAAAAAAATTTATTTTTAAAATAACGTTCTTTTAATGGGAAATGGGGAAAATGGATACAATTGGTACTGACCACCTAGAATCATAAAAGAGTAAAATAAATAATTGGTACTTTTAGGGTAAAAAAGTGCCTTTTAGCCACGATAAAAATGGTGCCAATCGAACGGATGTAGCAAATATCGTGAAATTCATATCAAGATGGAAGCATGAAACATCAATTTGGCGAGATCGGCCCTGGAGGAAAAAGTTTATCCCGAACGACGACTGAAAATACTAATAATAAAATTTAATATAATAATTATTTATAATAATAAATAATTTAGGGCAACATTTTGAAGACAACTGACTGCCTCCTTTAGATTAAATATTATATTGAAATATTATAATGATTAGATTAAAGATATGTTTAATATTATATTTATATTTGATTTTATTAGTGAACTATACGTTATAAACATTCTTATAGATTTTGATGGGTGAGGCAAAAAGTGACATTTGTACCGGTCAAGTGGCTGCAGCTAGAATCATAAAATTCCTCTGCTCGTGTAGACCGCAATTAAAAAGGTTTTTTAATTTGTACTTATAGAGAAAACGGGGCGAGGAAGATGGTACCAAAGAAATTTAAACTGGTACCAAGCAAATGACTATAACTAGAATCGAAAAAACTAGGTGTGCGCATTTCAGTACACGAAAGATAATATATATATTGGGATGGGCCACGAAAAAACAAATTGCAGCGGTCTCCCCACAGAAATGAAGATTAGATTGTTTAATGATGATCTACAAAATATTTCGTCACTGTTTCAAGTCATCTCCTGAAAACACCTCTAAAAATCATGTTTTTCCCGTGTAATTTGTTTATGTTGCATTTTTGCCCATTTTTTCTGAATTAATAGACCCTTGGAAGCACTTTAAATAAAAATTGTTATTCTTATCTTAGAATAACTCATTGGTAGAATTATTGAGCGTTTATATTGACCCTTGGAAGCACTTTAAATAAAAATGTTTATTCTTGCCTTGGAATAACTCATTAGTAGACTTATTGAGCGTTTATATTGAGTTTTTCGGGTTTTCAAGGTGACAGCTAAAAACTAATATTTCTTGGAAACATTCTGTAAGAGGTGTAATGAAAAACAAATAGGAGGAATCAATACCTTTCGAATGATTCATAAATGATGAATAACGGACGAAAAATTGCGTCACTTATTTATTAAAGTGCTTTCAAGAATCTATTATTTCAGAAAAAAAATTTGGGGAAAAATTACACCGGAAAGACATGATTTTTATACACTCCACGAGATGTCCACGTATTATGTCTTTGTGCATTTGTTTGCAACACCCAAAAGGAAGAGAATGACCCATTGTTAATTATACCGATCGTCTTAGAATCACTTTTTGAATCGATGGTGGAAATGTGCCAGATCGGTTCAGATTTATATATAACCACAACACAAATTCCACTTCCGACTTGACTTTTTCTTCTCTAGAAACCACATATTTTAACAGATCTTCTTCAAATTTGGCAAAATATCTTATGTTTCCAATAGAAACACCCATGGCGAAAATGGGTTAGATCGGTTCAGATTTATATTTAGATCCCATACAATTTTTTCCGCTCTAAAATCCACATATTTTAACAGATTTTCTTCAAAATTGGCAAAACACCTTATATTTCAACTGAAAACACCTGTGGTGAAACTAACACATTTTCACATCGGCTCAGATTTGCATATAGCTCCCATACAAATATCGCGCCCGTATTGACCTTTTCCACCCCAGAAACCACATATTTTCACCGAATTTCTTCAAAATGAGTACAACACGTTTACTTGAACTGAAAAAACTTATTGTGAAAGTTAATCACTTCCTTCCATGTTTGGATATAGCCCTGATACAAATATTCCTCTCGATTTGACAAATTGGGTCAGGTAACATTAGACTATGATTAGGAAACATACAAAAAGCCTCCCGTTTTCACTTTTTTACCGAATTGAGTTGTGTTCGGATAGAAAGTGGAGTGTATCATATAGTCGGCCCCGCCCGACTTTAGCCTTTCCTTACTTGTTATGGTTATTTTCAGGAGCGTTTGGCTCACAAATGGCTTGAATTAGGAACGAAATATTTTGCAAATCATCAGTAAACAATCCAAACTTTATTTTCGTGTGGTGACTAGAGAATTCGGATGTAGTGAAATTCGATATGTCGATGTGCATGCTCTTCAGTTTGTATAAAAGGTTAGATTAAAAATAGTCGAAATCGGCCCAAAGTGAATGAAAATACAGCAATATGTCTAATATTTACGGTATTTAAGCATAATTTGTTGAAGAGTACTGCATTTGTTAATGTTTGAAGTATTATTTTGATATATAGTCAAGGACTATGGCGTTATATTTATATAGTTATGTTTTTGTAGTTTCGCCCTATAAATGGACGTGATCTTTAAATTAGTTAATTAATTCTAATTTAAAATTATAATAATAAAACATCAGCACTTATTTAATACATATCCTAATTAGCACAAAATATAATAAGTCAGAGATTTTCAACGATTACCCGACATAAAAACCGAACTACATGTTCTACATGTAAATATTATTTTTAAACTTCCCTCGTACCAGTTATCTACGAATTCAAAAGTAGTTTCACCAGTTGATTAATAACTGAATTAGGAGTTGAAAAAACTAGTTAAAAGTGATTTTATCATATGAAACACAACAAAAAGAACAGGCAGGCTGTCTAATTTAGCCATTCGCGAGCACGATCACATTTTTAAATTACGCCAAAGTGCAGAATCGTGTTAGCGTGTCATAACTTCAAGAAAAATGTCTTAATTAGATTTCTGTCTTCGACAACTTCTTTTCAATTTAATATAAATTTTTTCGTAATACATTTCATGTAAGCCTACGAAATTCTTGGCGTTTGACTTTCTAACCTTGTGCTGTAAGTCAGTGCCACCAACCAACAACCGAGCACCTGATCGAACGACGGAGCCGATGACTGATCACATCATCAATCACTCTTCCGCGAGGCTAAGCGAGAATTTCTTAATATTGTTCTATGTTTTACGTAGATGTTTGTAAACGTGTATATGTGGCTGATGATCGAGAAAAAATTAATGCAAATTATAGTGTTCACACCTATTTTCTACGTGTTCTTCTAGAAGCAGCAGCAGCCGTCGAGGCAAGTTTTTTTCTTTGTTCATGCTCCACAAGAATTCCTCTAAAAACCACACAACCACATCATCATCATGTAACCGCCAACCATTTGTACTACTACCGCAACGACATTCACATTCACCTAAATTATCATTTTGATGGCGTTGTCTTGGGAGAACGATTCATTAAAGAAGACCAGAGGTGCTTCCGAGGAGCTGGAGCGAAGACACGACGAAGAAGAACTAGATGTGTTCAGTTTAGCAAATTGTAAGTGTTTTATGCTAATGATCTCCACCAAGCGCGAGCGTGTTTGTAAACATTCAAACTTCTCCTTGGACGACACATTGCATTTGAAAGTGTGTTGGGCAATATATAGATTGGCTACAACATAATACCCCAAACGCGTCAGCTGCTGGCTGCTGCGTATTGATTTGAATACCTACATACATATATAACGGCTGACAATTAATTGAGCTACTTATAGTTGCTGTAAGTGGCAGTCGTAAAGTGGTTTACGCTCAACCTAACGTGTCGAGAGGAAAGATTCAAGACAAGTTTTACAACACCCAATGATAGTTTGTTATTTCAGTTGAAACAACTCCCTTTCATCTTGCAGATAGTTTACACAATCTCAACAAATAAAAAAGTGATTTTATGCCCTGCATCATAGGATGGTCTGTATATATACTTGGTTTTTTTTCAGTTCGTTTGTAACAACTTTAAATACTGATCATAGACTTTATGTAAAGGCTGATTCAGAAAGACTTTTTTTAATTGTAGCTAAAATTTTTAAAATAGAATTCGGAGTCGGGATTTTCATTAGGTCCCGAAAGAACAAGCTCGACACCAGGCACGCGTGTTGTGTAAAAAATGAAAAAACCTCTAAATGAATCACCCGTTATATATATAAAATCGTTGCTCGTTGCTGTATGGTACACGCTTGTTGTGTAAAAAATGAAAAAACCTCTAAATGAATCACCCGTTGTATATATAAAATCGTTGCGCATCAATACTGATCACTCCCCTCTTAAAATGGCTGAAGCAAGACTCATGAAATGAGAGTAAGAAGAAATTTTTCGATTTTCCTTCATCGTGAAACGGGGTAAAAAGTGTAAATATAGTATCATCGCAATGACAAAACGGCTGCAGTTCAATCTGGAAATTTGTTACGAATAGGAGGAATGTTCGATAAAAAAAATCAACTGGCACGAAAACGGGAGTGATGTGGAATAAAAACCGGTACGAACAAAACAGCAGAAGCTGGGATCATGAAAATCGATCTATAAATCCCGCAAACTATAGAGACGCGTAGAATAAATATAATGTAAACGAAGTTCGTACTTTTAGGGCTTACTTGGGGAAAAAGGGATCAAAATTGTACAAATAAATTGCCGAATCTGGAAACATGGAATTTCTTAAGTTGCGTACACGGTCAATATAAAGGAAGAAAGAAATGAACTGAAAGTCTTCATAAACAGGTTTCGGGTGGAAAATGAAATTCGGCCAATAAAGGCATACAACAAAATGGATTAAGTGAAATGTGTACTTTTAAGAGGGAAGCGGATGATAGGAAGGGATAAAGGTGGCATCAACCAGACAGTTTTAAGTAGAATCTAGAAATTCGGTGCATATAATCCTATGCAAAATAAATGGATTTTTCGAAATTGTTACTTTTTAGGTCGTGGGATGACAATATACCTATCTACAGTTTGGAATGATATATATTACGCACAAAGATATATATCGGCGGCGTTTTAGGCTTACCTACCACGGATGTACTCTTAATAAAAAACAATAACTGTGGGGGGTTTACAGAAAAAAATGCTCGCGGACAATGAATTTGGCTATATTCATATAGCTTTGATTTAAAAAATATAGATATCAAAATCTATTATTGAACATATCAAATCGATCGATTTTTGATTATCATAAAAAATACGTCGACGATTCCGATTTTTCAGTGTTACCCTCTCAACTTCTGCTGTAAAAATTTTTTTATAGGTTAAAAGAAGTGAGGGAAGGCTAAAGTCGGACAGGCCGACTATACGATACCCTCCACTTTCTACCCCATTATAATTCAATTCGATAAAAAAAGTGAAATCGGGAATGATTTTTGTATGGGGCCAAATCATGGATCATTTTAAAGTATTTAAAAGTATTCTGTATATGTATGTGTTTGACAAAAAATGTTAAATCGAAAAGGACATTTTTATGGGGGTATATTAAAACCTGGAACGACGTGACCCGCTTTCACCATGTCTATTTATAGGCGAAATAAAATATATAAAATTGGCCAAACATTCGGGAGCAACATTTGTATGGGGGCTATATCTAAATCTGATCCTATCTTACCCACTTTCATCATATGTGTTTTTAGATGGATTATACGATAATTTTACGAAAATCTGGTACCATATGTGGTTTATAGAGCGGAAAAAGTAAAATCTGGAGCGACATTTGAATGGGGGCTATATCTAAATTTAAATTTACTTCAAATTTCGTTACAAACAAATGCAACAAGTCATAATACCCTAGTGGAGGGTATAAATAGATCTTTAGAAAGATATGATCAATTAAATATTAGTCAAATCATAAAAAATTCGTAAGATATGGATATTGAAATGTGTGTAGTAGACACAATTCCAAGGATGGAGGATTACTTCAAAGTCAATTTCACGTACTCGTTGGCGGACTTGGTTCTTTAAAAATCACTACATACTTATATTTTTGTGTATATATACACATTAAGATTATTATTATTTTATACCCTCCACTAGGGGATTATGTATTTGTACATAAATGTCAATCATTCTATAGTCGGTCCCGCCCCGAGATGTTATAACTTCGTAACAGATGTAATACCTTATTATATTATACACAATGAAGGAGACTTTATTAAAGGAAAATTCATATCTCGCATTTTTTTTCTTAAAAAAATATTCTTGTGTTTCTATTCCCCAGTTATCTTCGGACTGCTGAAGATGTAAGATGTAGAAAGTCATAACAGCATATCTGAATTGTGTTATTATACCAAATGGTACTTAAGACCTAGCATAAAAATAATAATGGAATAACAGCATAATCCAAGGTCTAATATTAACTATGAGTACACATATTTCAAAAAGTACTATTATTACACATTAATTTTTATACCCTACACCACTTCGTGGTCTAGGGTATTGTAAGTTAGTTTCGCGCCAAATGTTTGTAACACCAAGAAATAAACGAGCTAGACCCACCTTTAAGTATGAGATGAGTCGATTTAACGATGTCTGTCTGTTTGCCAAGGACCATCGGTATTGAATTTGGAGGAAATCGGTTCAGATTTATATATAGCCACCATACAAATGTCGCTCCCGATTTGACATTTTCCGCTCTAGAAACGACATATTGTACCCGATTTTCTTTAAAACTGACACAACATTTTATAATCGAACTAGTTTGCAACTATGAAAGATATCTGAATTTATATATTGCAAAATAGCATTCAATAAAATCGGAATAATATATCTAGTTATGGTTTTACTTCAACCACAAATCAACTTCTTTTTTCTATGCTGTTGTAAGACTTTCGTACCTAAAAGTATATTTAATATCCTGATCATTAATTTACATAATACGCTGTCTTAAATGAATATCCTAAAATGTATTTTTCGTAATTAATTTTAATTCTAGCATCTTAACTATGGCGTCGAGATCAGCAAAACCTTTCAAGATGGCCCAGGAAAAACATAATATATCATCGACTGAAATTAAAAAGAGCGGATTTTGTGCAAAAAAAAAACACAACGAAGGCATGAAATATTTAAAATACACTGGCGGTGAGTTTGTTTGATTAGTTATTCAAGTATTATTGTACATTATGCTGGGTCACGGTGCATACAAATGGAAAAACAATTGCCAGTCACCCCATGAAAATAAACTTTGGATTGTTTAATGATGATTTGCAAAATATTTCGTTCCTAGATCATGCCGTCTGTGAGCTAAACGCTCTTGAAAACTCCACTAAAAATCATGTTTTTGCGATGTAGTTTTTTGTATGCTGTATTTTTGTCCACATTTTTTCTGAATTAATAGACCCTTGAAAGCACTTTAAATATACATTTTGATTCTTGTCTTAGAGTAACTTATTGGTCGAATTATTGGACGTTTATGTGTTTTTCATAATGACAGCTGTAATTTTTTTCGTATTTTGTGGTAGTATTTTATAAAAAATAAATAGCTGCCGTCAATACCTTTCGAATGACGCCTAAATGATGTAAATGGGAAGGAACACCTTCTACAAAATGTTTCAAAGAAATATGAGTTTTTAGCTGTCACATTTAAAAACCACAAAAAATTAATCTAAACGTCCAATAATATGACCAATAAGTTTTTCTAAGACAAGAATAACAATTAATATTTAAAGTTAGAAGCACTTTCATTAGTATTAATTCATAAAAAATTGGGAAAAAATGTAGCATAAAAAATTTACACGGGAAAATATTATTTTTAGAGCTGTTTTCAGGAGCGAAATATTGTTTAATGATGGTCTAAACAATCCATTCTTCATTTCTGACGGGTGACCGCAGCAATTTATTTTCGTGACCCATTCTATTTTACATATGTAAGTTTTACAATTTTTTAAATAAATGTGAAACAAATTAACTTTGAGGTTAATTAAGAATTTCTAGCGCGTCTTCTATTTCGTCGTCTGCAAACATATTATTAATATTTAATGGGAATATAGAATAGAATGCAGTTTTTATTACATCGATTGTTTAGTACTAACTCTTTGATACACAATATCGGATGGACCGTTTTATACATTAGGAATTTCATAAATATATTTGGAACAAATCCTTTTCATTACCATTTCCCATGTTAAGTCGTTCTATTTGGCTTGCTGACGTACAAGATAACGAATTTATTCGAACTTGGTTCATATTAATATTTTATCGATAGTTAGTTCAAATCCGGAAGTGGTCGACATTTAAAGTGGTCAGATCATTTAAAAACCAAATAAAACAATTTTTTGTTCGTAATGCCTAAAAAGAAACCCAATAGATAAATCGTTTCTTTTACCAATCTCTTTTTGGATTGATTTAAGATGAAAACCGAAAGTTTACAATATGTAACAAAGTTTTTTTATAAATAATAAGGTATGTTTTTACAACATCTCATACCAATTTCAAGAAAAATAATTCAAACAGTTATTTGTTTTTCTTGAGCCACTTCAATTGAAAAAAAAGATCTGCTGCATGAATTTATTCCACTTAAGATATTCAATTAACTGTAAATGTAAAGAAAATAAATAGTCTATAATTGAAATGGTAAAGATTTCTAATATCTTTCGAGTAAAAATGAATGGCATTTTATCTAACAATTAGCTAACGAGTTGCATCTCAATTTGTGGTTATTTTAGATACTTAATCTAAATGTTATGAATACAAAGAAAATATTTCTTTCCACAGGCGATATTTTGCCATGGTTGGCTGTGATCTTGTCTCCGCGTAATAACACCGTAATTATCAACATCATCAACATCAGCATCATCATCTTAAGTAATGCAGAATTCTGCAGCGACAACACCCCGTCCCAGTTCAATGGATGCAATGCAGTTGGCGAGTGCGGTGCAAGATACACGTACTCGTAGTCGAGCAAGCTGCTGCCTGCTGGTATCTTAATCACGCAAGGTGAACACATTAATTTACACAAGCCAAGGTGAGTTAATAGTGTTTTGAGAGTAAAGATCCACAAACAATATTTTCATAAGAAAATCCCCACCAACAATCCAAACGACACCATTAGACCAAACGACAGAACGAGCGACCAACCGACCATCGGTCTGCCTTATGCGGTATCTATGGAGTGAGTCTGGCCTAGTCTAAATGCTAGAATTACAGGGTATTAAAGTCATACAGGCAGTTTAAATCGAAGCGTGTAACGTGTTTATAAAGTGGAAATAGTCGTAGTTGTCTGTATGTTCAAATGCTGTCATCGGGCGTCATTCGAGTGTAACAGCATCTCAACAAGTTTTCTGTTTTTTTCTTGTTGTGTTTTCTTCTTCTTATGAGATCAGATTGAATGATGTTATTAAAATATTCTGATGGTTTTGTCGTTTTGCGTTTTTGTGTGTGTGTATGTGTGTTTTCAACAAATGAAAGACCTCATCACATTTTTCTTTTCACATGCAAAGAAGTTCAAATAAATATTGGGATTATGTGTGTTTCTCGTTGGACAGTGCGGACTCAAACCTGTGGCGTGTCCAATTAAATTTATATTTTTTATTTTAAAGTGAGTAGCTGCATTTTTTTGTAATTTCATTACCATATCTATTGTGTTGTGAAGTTTGAAAGCTGTATTTATTTGTTTAAGTCCGAATATTAAACTCAACAATAATTTGACACTTTCAAAACAAGCAAAATGTGTTGTTTACGGTCGTGTATAATGTCGATAACATGTCGTAGAGTTTGATTTTTCGCTTTTAACCCTTGTGAGACCGGACATAATGTAGCCTTCCATGGAAGGAAATTAGTAGACTATTATAATCCGAAAAATGTGTTTGTCTTGTTAAACCGATTTTTACCCCCTCCAATATAGGATGGACATGTTGTCATTGCGTTTTCAAACCTTGAAATATCGATGTGAGATCCCATAAAGTAAATAACGTCCTCCTAATAAAGAAATATTGTATATTTGTTGGTCGTTTCGAAATAGTCGCGTTTGAGTGTATAGTACAATAGGCAAATTTACACGAAATTTTTTTGATGTATTAAATTTATTTCTCACACAATAAAATGAAGTACACTATTATTTAAGGAAGTTTTTCAATACGAAATTATAAAGGGTGATTTTTTAAAAGCTATAGGAAAGTTTTTCAAAAAAACACATAAAATTCAGAAAAACGCATGAAATCTTTATTTAAATCGATAGTACTGTCCATATAATTTAATATTTGAAGATTATTTCATGCAAATGTTGACCTTGAGGACTACCAATTTTTTATCCTCCATCTCCAGGATGGGGGTTGAAATATCGACCTGGGACCCCATAAAGTATATATATATATATATATATATATATATATATATATATATATATATATATATATAGAAATTATATATATACTTTATAATTATATATATACTTATAATTATATTATATATACCCCATAATATATATATATATATATATATATATATATATATATATATATATATATATATATAATTTCTTGATCGTGATAAAATTCTAAGACTATTTAGCCATCCGTCCGTCTGTTGAAATCACGCTAGCATCTAAGTGAAATGAGCTACGACGTCCAAATTTGATATAAATGTGGGCTGAAAATACACCTAATATTTCGAGTATTTAAACATGTTTTTTTGAATATGTCTGTTTATATTTTCTTGATATTGGGTATGTGCAAAAACGTGCACCATAAAGTGATTCTTATTCTTAGGGGGGTGAGATAAAAATGGTACCTACCAAACGACAACAGCTAGAAACACGAAAATCTGTGTGCATTCTTCTAATTGACTAGATAAATCATATAAAAGTATTTTTTTCCATATTCGTACTTTTAAGGGGTACAATGGGAATAGAGGGATAAAAATGGAACCAACCGAACGGCTGCACCTAGAATAATGAAATTCGATGTATACATTCCTCTTATCGCGTAGACACGTAAAGTAAAGGGATTTTTCAAAATTTGTGCTTTTTGGGGGTAAAATAGAAAAAAGGGATAAAAATTGTACCAAACAAATGGCGGCAGATAGAGTCATGAAATTTGGACTATACATTCCTCTGACTTCATAGACACGAAACATAAAAAGGTTTTTCCAAATTCGTACTTTCAAGGGATACAATGAGAACAGAGGGATACAAATGGTACCCACTAAACGGCTACATCTAGAATGATGAAATTCCGTGTGTACATCCCTCTAATTGCTCATGTAAAATAAAGAGATTTTCGAAAGACGTACTTTTAAAGGGGTGGCAAAATGGGAAAAAATTGTACCAACCAAATAGCCGGAGCTAGAATCATGGAATTCGGTGTATAGATTCCTCTGACTCGAAAAAATAAAACGATTTTTCCAAATTCGTACTTTTTACTTTTACGTCAAAAATGGTAGAAGGTTGTGTACGTGGGAGATAATGCATTATTAAAATTTGTACTTTTGGAATTTAAATAGGATGGAAATACAACCAATCAAATGATTGTAGCTTAAAATGCTTCCACTATCCCCCAATATTTATTGCATTTTTTAAGATTGTTGCCTTATATTTACTGTTTGAATTGACTTAAAGTATTATTTCTATATAAATATTATAAACATATTGATAACCTGGCCTTATAGAAATCGTCTAAAATAATAAAAAATTATTTTTATTTATAAAATTATTTTTTCAATATTTTTAGTTGTTTTGGTTTGGCTATTTTAAACACTGTAATGTCACTGCACTTCTACAAAAATCTGCAGCCTCTGTGGATTGCAAGCCATGGTGGAGGGTTTAAAAAGTTCTTTCGTAACAAGAAATCGAATCTAGTGGCTGGAATTTGAATTTGAATCAAACAACACAAAAACTATAAATTACAAAGTATGGAAATTTAAAAAAGAGTTGTTTATACCCTACACCACTTCGTGGACTAGGGTATTATAAGTTAGTTTCGCGCCAAATTTTTTATACCCTACACCACTTCGTGGACTAGGGTATTATAAGTTAGTTTCGCGCCAAATTTTTTATACCCTACACCACTTCGTGGACTAGGGTATTATAAGTTAGTTTCGCGCCAAATTTTTTATACCCTACACCACTTCGTGGACTAGGGTATTATAAGTTAGTTTCGCGCCAAATTTTTTATACCCTACACCACTTCGTGGACTAGGGTATTATAAGTTAGTTTCGCGCCAAATGTTTGTAACACCAAGAAATAATCGAGCTAGACCCACCTTTAAGCATACGGATCGGCTTAGAATCACCAGCTGAATCGATTTAACGATGTCCGTCTGTCCGTCTGCTGTCCATCTAAGCTTGTTCGCACTCCACATGTCGCAATTGCTGTTCGCTTGTCATGAAATTTGACAGAAGATACTTTTTTTGGCCAAGGACGGATTGGTATTGAATTTGGAGAAAATCGGTTCAGATTTAGATATAGCCTCCATACAAATATCTCTATAATTTGCACTACTACTGCTCTAGAATACACATTTTACATGGGATCATTTCTGCATCGTGTTATATTTGAACTAGAAACAGTTAAATGGAAAGTGGACCACATGGGTCCATGTTGTGATATAGCCCCCATACAAATGTACCTCCGATTTACAATATTACTGCTCTAAAATGCACATTTTACATCGGATCTTGATCAAATCTCCCATACAGTGTTACATTTAGAATAGAAACACCTATTTTGAAAGCCAGCTATATAGGTCACAGTTTTGGTATAGCCCCCATACAAATGAGCCCCTAGTTAACCCTATTATCGCTTTAGAAAACACATACTACATTGGATATTGATAAAATTTGCAGATCGTGTTATATTTCAATAAATAATACTTACTTTGAAAGTGATCTATAAGGGCCCACTTTTTAATGTAGCGCCCTCACAAATGGGCCCCACATTTTTATTATTATCCCTCTAGGACCCACATTTTACATCGGAAGTTTATCAAATTTTGCAGTATATATTACACTGTGCAACATTTTTGAAGTCATTTCAAAATAACCATATACGGACACCGCTACATGATAAAAGACCAAAAAAAAAGACCCGTGTTTTTTTTTCCCCAAAGTCATGCACTTTTTTTTATGGGCCCCCAGAGATTTGAGGCCTCGGTGTAATTTTTGGAAAAAAGTGATCATATTCTCAGGCTCATATCTTGCAATTGAATTTTGATTTACTCTCTGATGCAAAGTTCTAGCTCTTGTCATAAAGAACAAAAATTGTGAACATATAAAATCAAAAAAACTTCATCTTCAAGGTCAAAATCGCAAAAAACTTAAAAAAATTCGATTTTTTTTAACCTTTTTTCCCCTGTTCAGGTCCATAGGTAGCAAACCGCTGAAAATTCAGGGAAACTATCAACTACAAAAATGTACCTAAGATCTCAATAAACAACTTTCTAGAACATATGAACTTCCTAGGAATTATTCTTAACACCGTTGAGGTAGCGCTTAGGTAGCCGCAAAATTGAAAAATTTCCCAAAAATTTTTTAATTTCATTTGTTTTTTCTTTACTTCAACATTGACATACTATGCTATCTAATACAAAAATAATAAAAAAAATATTCGTATTATGTTTATAATGTTGATGGCCCTGGACTTGCATATCGCACTCTCTTAAGTTGTGGATCCAAATCGTCCTCCGAATCGTCCGAATCTGACTCTGATTCAGAACTTATGGTGTGCAGAGGCACGTTGCTTCCAGACTGCCCTCCACCATCAGTTTTTTCTTCTTCATATACTTCATTAACATCATACAGGGTGATCTTGTGACTCCACCAACATACCTGAAATGAATTCGTCGCGCTGTGTACTGCCTCAATGTGAGCGTCGTGTCGCTTTTATATTGTGTGCTGCGGCTACATATGTGTTGTTAATGTTGTTGGTACACATGGATTGCGACTACTTCGCTGCTTTGAATTGTCATGTGTTTTGTTAGTGCAAATTTTTGGACCGACGACTTTGTTGTTGTTTGTTGAATGGCATCGATGATGTCGTGTGGGTAAGAAATACTGGAATAAACAATTTTTCACTTTTGCGGCTACCTAAGCGCTACCTAAACGGTGTTAAGAATAATTCCTAGGAAGTTCATATGTTCTAGAAAGTTGTTTATTGAAATCTTAAGTACATTTTTGTTGTTGATTGTTTCCTTGAATTTTTAACGGTTTGCTACCTATGGACCTGAACAGGGCAAAAAAGGAAAAAATCTAATTTTTGGAAAATTTTTCACTTTTGCGGCTACCTAAGCGCTACCTAAACGGTGTTAAGAATAATTCCTAGGAAGTTCATATGTTCTAGAAAGTTGTTTATTGAGATCTTAGGTACATTTTTGTAGTTGATTGTTTCCCTGAATTTTCAACGGTTTGCTACCTATGGACCTGAACAGGGGAAAAAAGGTTAAAAAATCTAATTTTTTTAAGTTTTTTGCGATTTTGACCTTCTTTATGACAAGAGCTAGAACTTTGCCTCAGAGAGTAAATCAAAATTCCGAACGGTTTGCAAGATATGAGCCTGAGAATATGATCACTTTTTTCCAAAAATTACACCGAGGCCTCAAATCTCTGGGGGCCCATAAAAAAAAGTGCATGACTTTGGGGAAAAAAAAAAACACGGGTCTTTTTTTGGTCTTTTATCATGTAGCGGTGTCCGTATATGGTTATTTTTTTTCGTGTTGCACTGTGTTATATTTCATACAAATTGGGCCCCCATTCTACTCTATTACAGCTCTAGAACCCACTCGTGCATTGGATCTCGATACAATTTTGCAAGTCATTTTATATTTCAATAAAGAATACCTACTTTGAAAGTGATCTATAAATGGCCCTGATTTTATTATTATCCCTCTAGGACCTACATCTTACATAGGAAGTTTTTAAAAATTCGCAGATTAAATAATATTTTAACTAAGAATACATACTATGAATGTCCATACTTTGGTATAACCCAAATGGGGCCCATTCTACTCTATTACAGCTCGAAAACCTACATCTTACATCGGATCTTGATCAACTTTTGCATATCATGATACATTTCAACTAGGAATACCTAGGAATGATAAATATATAGGCCCATGTTTTGACACAGACCCAAGTGTTGTTATAGGCCCCCTTCAAATGTCCGTTCGATTGATCCTATTACCGTTCTATAATATTTATTTGTCATAGGATCTTGATCAATTTTTCCAGATCATGTTATATTTACTGTACTCGGAATATCTGTCGGAAAATTGACCTTATTATTTATTTTCGTCGTTAAATTTGACCAAAGTAAATTTATAGTATACTTTATAATTTATATGAACTATATAAAATTTTTCCCATGAAACACCTGGGTTTAGTAATCAAAGAGATATATATACGCAGGGAGTGGTGTAGGGTATTATATAGTTTAGCCTTTCCTTACTTGTTTATTTTTAAATAATTTTAAATGAAAAATAGTAAATGCAGTAGTTATGACTTTCTGGTATCGACGCAGTTATCACGTATGCATTTAATTAAAACCTTCTTTTAGAAACGGCAACATATTGAATTTGAATTTTTTAAATTCTCTTACATCTACTAGAAGAATCACAACATCATTAAAACATTTCTGCGCATTATGAACAAATACGTAAAATAATGTAAAAACGTAAAACATAAAAAAAATAAAAATTGAAAGATACGAAAAGTAGTCAAGTTTTTGGTAATTTCTAAAATATATTCTATTGCCCGATTCTCAATATTAATAAATCAAAATAATTGTTGGGTCCTTGTCTAATTTCAATTTTTTACATAGCTCAAAAATGTTTAGTAAAACAAAACCAGGTATTTCATGGGAGCAATTTTATGTAGTTCATACAAATTATATAAATTATATTCATATAATTTATATGCTATAAATTCATCTTTAGTCAAATTTAACGAATATGGTAAATAATATGGTAATTGATCCAATTGTCCGACAGACAACTACAAATTATACAGTAGTATACCAAAGTATGGACATATGGGCATCACCCAAACAATTCTCATTGCAATTCAATTCGG
The DNA here is from genome assembly GCA_947397865.1 of Polietes domitor. NCBI lineage: Eukaryota > Metazoa > Arthropoda > Insecta > Diptera > Muscidae > Polietes > Polietes domitor. The sequence goes on from OX377618.1 coordinate 206,842,316, forward strand.
TAAAAAATTGAAATCGGGAAGGATTTTTGCATCCTGTAAATGTATGTGTTTGACAAAAAATGTTAAATCGGAAAGGACATTTGTATGGGAGTATATTGAAACCTGGAACGATTTGACCAGCTTTCACCATGTCTGTTTATTGGTGAAATATAATATGTAAAATTTGGCCAAAATCGGTTAAACATTCCGGAGCAACATTTGTATGGGGGCTATATCTAAATCTGAACCGATCATACCAACTTTCAGCATAGGTGTTTCTAGTTCGATTACAAAATGTTGTGCCAATTTTAAAGAAATCGGGTACAATATGTGGTTTCTAAAGCGGAAAAAGTGAAATTGGAAGCGACATATGTATGGGGGCTATATCTAAATCTGAACCGATCTTACCCAATTTTTGCATACGTGTTTCTAGTTCGATTATAAGATGTTCTGCAAAATTTAAAGGAAATCGGGTACAATATGTCGTTTCTAGAGCGGAAAATGTTAAATCGGGAGCGACATATGTATGGGGGCTATATCTAAATCTGAACCGATCTTACCCAATTTTTGCATACGTGTTTCTAGTTGGATTATAAGATGTTGTGTCAAATTTAAAGAAAATCGGGTACAATATGCCGTTTCTACAGCGGAAAATGTCAAATCGGGAGCGACATTTGTATGGGGGCTATATCTAAATCTGAACCGATCTTACCCAATTTTTGTATACGTGTTTCTAGTTGGATTATAAGATGTTCTGCAAAATTTAAAGGAAATCGGGTAGAATATGTCGTTTCTAGAGCGGAAAATGTTAAATCGGGAGCGACATATGTATGAGGGCTATATCTAAATCTGAACCGATCTTACCCAATTTTTGTATACGTGTTTCTAGTTGGATTATATGATGTTCTGCAAAATTTAAAGGAAATCGGGTACAATATGTCGTTTCTAGAGCGGAAAATGTTAAATCGGGAGCGACATATGTATGGGGGCTATATCTAAATCTGAACCGATCTTACCCAATTTTTGCATACGTGTTTCTAGTTGGATTATAAGATGTTCTGCAAAATTTAAAGAAAATCGGGTACAATATGTCGTTTCTAGAGCGGAAAATGTTAAATCAAGAGCGACATATGTATGGGGGCTATATCTAAATCTGAACCGATCGTACCCAATTTTTGCATACGTGTTTCTAGTTCGATTATAAGATGTTCTGCAAAATTTAAAGAAAATCGGGTACAATATGTCGTTTCTAGAGCGGAAAATGTCAAATCGGGAGCGACATTTGTATGGGGGCTATATCTAAATCTGAACCGATCTTACCCAATTTTTGTATACGTGTTTCTAGTTGGATTATAAGATGTTCTGCAAAATTTAAAGGAAATCGGGTAGAATATGTCGTTTCTAGAGCGGAAAATGTTAAATCGGGAGCGACATATGTATGGGGGCTATATCTAAATCTGAACCGATCTTACCCAATTTTTGCATACGTGTTTCTAGTTGGATTATAAGATGTTCTGCAAAATTTAAAGAAAATCGGGTACAATATGCCGTTTCTACAGCGGAAAATGTCAAATCGGGAGCGACATTTGTATGGGGGCTATATCTAAATCTGAACCGATCTTACCCAATTTTTGTATACGTGTTTCTAGTTGGATTATAAGATGTTCTGCAAAATTTAAAGGAAATCGGGTAGAATATGTCGTTTCTAGAGCGGAAAATGTTAAATCGGGAGCGACATATGTATGAGGGCTATATCTAAATCTGAACCGATCTTACCCAATTTTCGCATACGTGTTTCTACTTCGATTATAAGATGTTCTGCAAAATTTAAAGAAAATCGGGTACAATATGTCGTTTCTAGGGCGGAAAAAGTCAAATCGGGAGCGACATTTGTATGGGGGCTATATCTAAATCTGAGCCGATCTTACCCAATTTTTGCATACGTGTTTCTAGTTGGATTATAAGATGTTCTGCCAAATTTAAAGAAAATCGGGTACAATATGTGGTTTCTAGAGCGGAAAAAGTGAAATAGGGAGCCACATTTGTATGGGGGCTATATCTAAATCTGAACCGATTTCCTCCAAATTCAATACCGATGGTCCTTGGCCAGAAAAAATAACTTCTGCCAAGTTTCATGACAATCGGACAACAATTGCGACCTGTAGAGTGCGAACAAGCTTAGATGGACAGCAGACGGACGGACGGACGGACAGACAGACATCGTTAAATCGACTCAGCTGGTGATTCTAAGCCGATCGGTATACTTAAAGGTGGGTCTAGCTCGATTATTTCTTGGTGTTACAAACATTTGGCGCGAAACTAACTTATAATACCCTAGACCACGAAGTGGTGTAGGGGATAAAAATATGTCCATACAATCTGCGACAAAAATTAGAAGGAACAGAGCTAGAAGCTTGAAATTTCGCACACATCCCTTATATCGTCAAATTCGACCAAAAACATTTTTTTTAATCAGCTCGCAACCACGCCTACCTACCATGTAAGTAGGGTTTGGGGTCCGGGAATTCCCGAATCCAAATTTTTCCGGGAATTCCCGGGAAAAAATTTTAAATTTCCCGGGAATACGGGAAATATTAAAAAATATTTTATTGATTATTTTGAGCACTAATTTAGTTTTACTGTACAATTGGGAAATTATTTTTTATATATTTAATTATATTTTATATATTTAATTATATTTTAAATTCATATATTTACATTATTGACAATAGTAATGAACATTTCTTTACATCATATTACTACAAAAAAACTTTTTAAATTCGCTAAGTCGCTATTTTTTGCTAGCTAGGGGAATACACACTTTTTATTGGGATATTTGCAGGATTTTTAATAAAGGGTGATTTTTTAAAAGCTATAGGAAAGTTTTTCAAAAAAAAAAACACATAAAATTCAGAAAAACGCATGAAATCTTTATTTGAATCGAGAGTACGGTCCATATAATTTAAAGTTTAAAGATTATTTCATGCAAATATTGACCCTGACTGCGCCTCAAATGGTCCATCCGCTTAGTCCAATTTTTGGATTTCCACGTTTTTGAGTAACAGAGGCCCAATTGCTGCGAACTGCGACGAATCGATAATTTATGGTCATCATTAACACTGGCCTATATTTTCTTCAGTTCGCACTCTACGTAAGCGTGTTGGTGGTTTAATGTCCAACAATGTAAATTTGGTGCGAAATTTAGTCACAATAGTCCGAATTGCCGCTTCAGTGGGTCGATTAAACTGACCATAAAATGGAAGCGCGCGATGAACTTTCTTAACAGAGCACGCATTTTGATAATAAAATTCAATAATTTGCAAGCGTTGTTCGTTTGTAAGACTCATGGTTAAATTATAGACCAAACTGAAGATGTTTGACAGTGAAACAAAACACGAAACGTGCGTCAGCTGTTTAAGCCAGTGTTGCCAAAAAGATAATGGCTAAAAAATCGCCATTTATAAATCGAAAATATCATACTGACAATACTATGGCTGACATAGTGTCAATACCTAACCCCTCGTGCTATCTGGTTTAACTTTAAATTTCTTGTTTTACCAGAATCAACGAGATAGAAGGAGAAAATATTCTTAATGAAGAATTTATTTTACATATGAAGCCAGTAAGAAATAATATAAAAATAGGGAAAACATTAAAATTGTTCACCTGGAAACTTTCGAGAGAAATCTAATAGGAATAGAAATATGTATATCCTACGGTATATTTAAATGACCTTCTGTAAGAACTAATGACTGGACTACTTCAATGTTTTAATTTTTTATGAATTTATTTAATTAATATTAATTTATAATGTTTCTATTGCTTTTACAGTTTAGAATATTTCTCCCCGTTGCTTTTAAATGTTTTCGTCTCTAGACGAATGAATCTTCTAAATTAAAGACGTTCTCAGCCATACGAGTTATTGTTGTCAGGCACTTGTGCCTATGATTTAAATGCCCAATTTTACGACGACAATTAGTCTAGAATAAAATATTTGTAAAATGTAAAATGTTTTGACAAACACATTCGCTTTTAATTTGTAATATGACAGTATTTTTAAAAAGCACATTCGATACTAAATATTGTTATTTAAACCATATTGGACATACCTAAAATAAATTACTTTTTTCCCGGGAATTCCCGGGAATGAAACTTTTCATTCCCGTTTTCCCGGGAAATGAAAAAAGTCCGGGAAACCCCAAACCCTACATGTAAGTTAAAATGAAAAAAAACGTCATAAATTTCTTATTTTAATATATATGTGAATACAAATCATTACCAGTGATTTGAGTCTACAATTAAATACAAATTTTCAGTGCCACGCCCAACTGGGGGCGTGGCACGAATTTTACGAATTTTGAATTTTTTTATATATTTTTTTTATTTTTTAATCTATGACACACGGCTATTATAGCTTTATACTCATTTAATTAATTTCAATTAAGATTAATTTCGACCCAATATTTACATACATATATGCCATAATACCTTACGCCCCTAAAGTATGCTTTAAATAAATTTTCCTAAATACATTAACAGAGAACAACGAAGAAATTGTTGCTTCATTTTTGGCTTAGAAGGTTTTACCATTTCAACAATTAAATCGATGTTGGCAGCTATAAGCAGAATATTCTAAAATAAATAAATAAGACAATAGACAATTTCAGTACGATGCATGGTGTCCGCGATACATCCCAATTAAATAACCTCTCTTATGATGAAATTTGCAACTATTTTAGCATTTATGAACTTTAAATGCATCCACAGCTAAAATTAACCGCTCTATTGACAAAATATTTTAGAATATGCTTAATAGGAATGTTCTTTGCAAAATTCAATCAGTAAGGTTGAGATTTGGGCGTATGAAATTTGGGAGTTTTTGCGCTGATAATACACTGTGCGTCGTCTACAGGAGAAATATGTACTCATTTTTCCATTTGGCGATCTTTTCTCGTTTATAATTTATTTTTGTAATTTGTAAAAGCGATACGAGTATCAAATGAAAGAGAAACATATTTGTTACAAATATTTAAATTCCATTCTTCTGTCTGTTTAAATTAAGCATTAAAAATCATTCCAAATTTCCTCCTTTAAAATTAAAAAAGTAAACTTTAACTTTTTAAGGCGAAAACTTGAAATTGTTGTTAATGTAAACTTATACTGATAGATGCATGAAATTCGATATATTTGTAACAGATATTCTTATGATAAACTGCATTAAAAATAGCGCTAAATTTGTTAAAATCTTGATACCTGTAGTACTACTGTTCGAAAACCTTCATTGTATCAAATCTTGATAGACCATGAAAATGCGCTGCTCTATCGAATGACGTATTACGTGATAGTATCTTTCGTTTTTTGAAGTAAATTCTTCCCCCACTATTTGTGTTTCACGGTATAATTAGTAAAGAGTGATTTTTTTGAGGTTAGGATTTTCATGCATTAGTATTTGACAGATCACGTGGGATTTCAGACATGGTGTCAAAGAGAAAGATGCTCAGTATGCTTTGACATTTCATCATGAATCGTCTTACAAACGAACAACGCTTGCAAATTATTGCATTTTATTATCAAAATGCGTGCTCTGTTAAGAAAGTTCATTGCGCGCTTCCATTTTATGGTCAGTTTAATCGACCCACTGAAGCGGCTATTCGGGCTATTGTGACTAAATTTCGCACCAAATTTACATTGTTGGACATTAAACCACCAACACGCTTACGTAGAGTGCGAACTGAAGAAAATATCGCAGCTGTATCGGCCAGTGTTAATGATGACCACCAATTTTCGATTCGTCGCCGTTCGCACCAATTGGGTCTCTGTTACTCAAAAACGTGGAAATGCCAAAATTGGACTAAGCGGATGGACCACCTAAGACGCAGCCGCGGTCAACATTTAAATGAAATTATCTTCAAAAAGTAAATGTCATGGACCAATCTAACGTTTCAAATAAAGAACCGATGAGATTTTGCAAATTTTATGCGTTTTTTTTTAAAAAAAAAGTTATCAAGCTCTTAAAAAATCACCCTTTAGAAATGTAACATATTTACTACCGTTTTGAGTTTCTTTTTAATCGTCACGCTGATGGCTTAATTGTACCAGATTGAAAAGTTTTATCGCACCTTGAGCGTTAATAGTTTTATCGCTTAATTCTTTACAATTAATATAAACAATAGAATATATTTACAAAAACATGTAATTTACTATAACAAATTTATATTTCAATAGCTCATCCATCAAATCATTTTCTTGAAAATAATGGGCTCCATTGTTTCCACAGTTTCAATTAAGAATAAGCCATTAGTTGCAAAATCATTTTACAATAGCGATTAATTATTATATCCATTCATTAGCGGAAATGCCCAAGTTACTCGAACATACAATAACCGGGATAAACGAACAGCTATTAAGATCACTCCACTAAATTCGACAGTTTCATGTTAATACACATACACAACATACACATAAATATAATGTTTCGGATTCCACATAATCATGTCATGACTTCCATATGTTGATGTTAAACATTAAACGGCGATTGTAAAAAATGTTATAAACTTTTATGTAAAATCCAATTAAAAGTGTTAAAGAAGGAAGATACAATACGATGTCTGACTTTATGCAAACTGTTTTTACATGTAACACAATTAGAATTTACTAAAAGTAGTTCGCGCTGTTAACTTAACGTTTATATGGTTGAACTTGTAAACAAAATTTGCTGCAATTATGATGGCTAATTGTTAAGCGCATTCAAATTGCATTTCATTAATTTCAATTGGAATTTTTAAGTTCATTTGCAATAAAAAGGATGTATAAAAATCGTTCAAAACCACAATAGATCAATCTCGCAAAGTTGTTGGTTGATTGGTCATGAGGAAAAATACCTCAAATTGTTGGACAAATAAATTGACCTATTGTAACATCAAAAAAGAAAAACTTCTTGTACAAACCAAAAAATAGTTTTGTGTGCATTGAGACATGCTGATTTATAAAATAATAAAAATAAATAAAATTTAAAAATTACCAAATAAATTAAAAAATGTTTTCCAACTTCTTTTCTATTTTTTATGATTTTTTTCCTGCCAGAAAAAATATTTTTTTATTTTTGAAAAATAAAAAAATTCTCAAATTTTTGAAGACTTCCTAAACCTCTGTTTCTATTTGAAACGTAATATGCACTTGTAATTGGCAATATTTGTAGCCTTCATGTGTACCTTTAATTTAACATATATAATCGGTTGTTATCGGTATTATATTTTCAAAATGAGATATTTAAGGTACTATCGCCGAAAATTAGAATATTCGTAAAAAAACAAGTAAGAAATATCAAAAGTCGGGCGGGTTCGACTATATCCCTCCATTACAATTGAATTCGGGGAAAAGTGATATTGGGAACGATTTTTGTGTGGGTCCAATCCGGAACGAAATTTGCATTGCACCTATATATAAATCTGACTCATATTCACCATAGATGTTTCTAAAGGGTGATTTTTTAAAAGCTATGGAATGTTTTTCAAAAAAAAAAACATAAAATTCAGAAAAATTCATGAAATCTTTATTTGAATCGATAGTACGGTCCGTATAATTTAATTTTTGAAGATTATTTCTATTATTTATTTTGGTGGTTTAATATCCAACAATGTAAATTTGGTGTGAAATTTAGTCACAATAGCCCGAATAGCCGCTTCAGTGGGTCGATTAAACTGACCATAAAATGGAAGCGGGCGATGAACTTTCTTAACAGAGCACGCCTTTTGATAATAAAATTCAATAATTTGCAAGCGCTATTCGTTTGTAAGGCGATTCATGGTTAAATTATAGACCAAACTGAAGATGTTTGACAATGAAACAAAACACAAAACGTGCGTCAGCTGTTTAAACCAGTGTTGATAATAGCTAAAAAATCACCCTTTAGTTGAAAAAAGGCTTTGTGTCAAATTTTAAAAAGATGGCACAGCGTCAAATCGACACCAAAATTTGTATGGAAGCCATATTTAAATCCACACTTTCACCACAGAAGTTTTTAGTTGGATTATAAGGTGTTGTGCCAAATTTGTAGAAAATCGGGGAAAATAGATGGTTTCTAGAGCGTAAAAAGTCAAATTGGAAGCGACATTTGTATGGGTGCTATATCTAAATCTGAACAGGTTTACTTCAAATTAAATAGCGGTAGTCCTTGATCCACAAGACTACTTCTGCCAATGTTTGTTAAGATGGGACAATAATTGCGACCTGTACTTACAACAATTACAACAAGAGGTGGACAGACGAACAGCAGACATTGCTAAATCGACTCAGAAAATGATTCTAAGCCGATCTGTATAATAAACGATGGGTCTAACTCGTTTACTTTTGGGTGTTATAAACAAATGCACAAACACATACTACCCTAGTGGAGGGAGGTATACAGATTTTTTTCAATATTGTTTTCGAGTTTAGACAGGCAAAACACACCAGAAACTCTTCTACATGACCCTTCGACAAAATATTTGTTGCATAGTGTAATTAAAAAATATATATTTTTATAGTCTTTTTAATATTTCTGGCATGATAAAAATCCATTAAAAGCCGATTGAAGAAATAAATTTCGAAGTTATAAACATGCTAGTAGTCAACTAATTTAAGCAAAAAATTCGTTTGAAAACAGAAAATATGGATCATTATTTTCTGTATTTCTCTACAGAAGTGACACAACTTCTACATACACATATCCATAGATGTTCTTCGATTAGAATTTGTTTTCTTATTACCCATATAGTAGCAAATGTAAAAAGATTAATTCTGGATTTAATGGGTTTTTGTCGTGACAGTTAAACGATTCAATAAAAAAACTAAAAAATCAGCTACAAGGAGGGTCATTTTCTTCTTTTAGATGGTAACTATTAGAAAATTAAACATATTATTTGTTTCCATTTTTATGGATTTTTTTCGCGCCATAAACCCATTTTCAAGTTTTTTGTTGTTGTTGGGTTCTTTTTTGTTAAAAAATCTTAATTTTCTATGAGTTTTGAATGTAATACATTCGAATTTCAGCCATTCGATCAAGTAATTTCATGTGTTTACATATAATACGCATATGTGATTTCATAAAATGTAGATATATGGGTCCGCCATCTAATGTTTTTTTTTTTCAACTATTCAACCGTTGCACACTGGTCCCAAAATCATTTTTTATGGCATAAACTCGAAAAATAAACATACAGACTTGTAATTTTGCACATTTGCTAGACATATCATACGCAAAAATTAAAAATAAAATTGGGCCGATCGGACCACGCCCACTGCCCCCTCCCATATAAACTCAATATATAACCAACATAATTATCACCCTGTTTTGGTACAGGGCAGCCAAAAACAAAATTTTATGAAAGCTTATAAGAATGAAGAATTGTTTATTTTGACGAAATGTGTTTTTCTAAACATTATTACAAAAGCAAAATATAGCATACGAATAGTATACTTTAAACTGCAATTTAAATAATTATTTCAAGAAATAAAGTAAAATTTATACATGAGTACAAAAAGGTGAATGATGTTGTATACCATTTTAAAGGTACTTTCAATACCTTTTAAATAAAATATTGATGGGTCTCGTACACAAAACTAATTCAGAGATATAATCATATATATGTCTATGGCTTATCAAAACCTGTGCTAAAATAAAATGACAATTTTTGGAGTTTGCCGAAAAATGCTGACGAGATATTAATTCCACCATAAACTATAACCTCAGACGAACACTTTCACATTTACACTTTGAGTCAAGTTGAGTCATACATAAAACTTTTGGTCCACGGCATTTATAGATTATGTTCTCTACAAGTCACAAAATTGCAATACCTATGAATACTTACAAGACCACAATAATCATAAAATGTTAAATATAATTTTTCAACTACTAACTCTTGCCTTCAATTTTCATAATATAGTAACTTTATTATTTTCTTTTTAAGTCTTGATTTTAATTAATTTGTAAAACTGCATTATATCAAAATTAATCCCACTTTTTTTTGAACAGCAAAGTTTAAGTACCATTCAGGCTTGTGGTGTTGCCACCTAATTTTCTCCATTATATTTTCTTGATTGCTTGGAGTGTTGCCATAAAGAAAATATATACACATTTACCACTTTCCAATTTTAATTTTTTTGAATTTCTGCCAAAAAAATGGATTTGGGACCATAGTGCGTTGGACTATTATTTGTGGGGTGCTCTCACAGATAAGTGTTACGCCGACAAGCCAGAGACAATTGACGCTTTAAAGGACAATATTCGTGAAGCCATTGGTGAAATACAGCTGCACACAATCGATAATGTGCTTAAAAATTGGACCGATCGTGCAGGCTACTGCATGGCCAGCCGAGGCAGCCATTTGAATGAAATTATTCTTCATTATTAACCGGAAGGATTGTACTTTCAAATAAAAAAAGAAATTTGAGAAAATATTCAGTAGTTTTTTATAGCATTTTCAAAAAAAAAAAGTTATTTGGCGGACCCTTTATATACAACTGATGACATCATGTTAACGCAAGCACTCCATACAGAAGGATCACTGATGATTTGTCCCTACACATGACAAAGAAGTACTTATATGGTCAAATGTGTGTATGGTTGAGTGTGGTTCTCCTCCTTTCCATTACCAAAACAAAGATTTCCTTCGTAAGAGGAAATTACTTGATCGAATAGCTGAAATTCGAATGTATTACCTTCGAAACTTATAGAAAATAAATCAATCGATCACTCATCAAACAACACAAAAACTAATAAATAAAAATCTCAATTTTTTGTCAACTATTCCTAAATCACTTCTTTTAATTAATTTTGAAGATTTGTAACTCCTACTCCTCCCTTCAGTTTAACGTATAACTGGGCATGATTTTATTGCCAAAATAATTGTGCAAATAATAAAAATTTATATTTTCTATGAAACAATTTAAAAAAAAAATGCACACAGAAATATGCACACAGTCCTTCGAAAAAAATATAGAAGCAAAATGAGGTCAGCACAATATTGGCATTTCGAAGTATTCTAGGGACCAATTTTAAAAATTAAACTTATAGATTTTTTTCAAACCAAATCATATATTATATGTGGCATCTAGAACCCCCTCCTCATTCTAATTTTCGTCCTGAATGAAATTCAATACAACACTGCCGAAACTATAGAATTTTTATAATTCCCTAGACTATTCTTATCTTTATTCGGATGGACATTTGTCGTAGCAATGTCATTACAATGCCTCCCAATAACATCACTCCCCATTATCCCCATTAAAAATAGTTACTTGGCAACTTATCAAGGATATACATTCACACACCGAGACTTCTCGATGTAAAAAAACTTCACACCTGCACAACGACAGCAAAAAGAACATAACCCAAAAGTATAACATAAAATTTAAAAATACATTTTAAGCGTACGATTTACCCCATTTTTATTAGTCTCTGACTGGCTGGTTTCAAGGACAAGCACATCTAATCTGCATCGGAAAAGTTAACGACGCACATTCTATTGAGTATTGCCAACAGTGGAATACACCAAACGAACATCAAACAGGACACTTTTAAATATTTATGTATGTGTGTGTGAAACTTATCCAAAGGCAGGCAATATAAAGATGTCTCCCAAAGATATGGACAACAAATTAAAATAAATTTTTTATTACACTCTACGATTTCTTTACCTTTTAACTAAAAATTCTATTACCACAAATCTTGCAGAAGATCTATAGGCTGGCACCGGTCGCAGCAGTTACAGCGACCGGTTGGTTTGACTAATTAAAAGGGTTTCAAGGAATGTCAATTTCTCGTCCCTCGACAGCATATGCCTGCAGAGAGAGAAAGAAATCTTTGCATAGGATCATTTGCTTTGGTGCCAAATGAAGCATCGTCATCATCATCGCCGTGGCTGTTCGATAACGTTTACAAGAGTGGAGAAAACACATAAACTATTTTATGAAAGCACTAAAGAACCAATTAATATGTTGTTTATACTTACCAACCAAACAGTTTCATTTGGTTTTTTGTTTTGCACCACAGACTTGTTGTCGATGATTGGAACCAGCAGCAACAGTAAACGAGCGTGTGTCTCAAAGGACTTGTGGTATACAGAATGATTTGAGTAGGAGGAGTACTGTGGAATGATAGAATTTGAATGATATAACTTATTTACACAGTTGCTCTTGTATCAGATGCTATGTTTTAAAATATTATTGACCAAAGATGCAAGCCAATGAATGAGGTTTCCGACCCTATAAATCAGTTATTCTATCAGTAATTGTAGTCTACATATTTTCGATTTCTAGAAAAAAACTGGGTAAAATGTTATCAGAAAATAATCCGGACAAAAGTTATTGAGGTTTATATAAAACTATCTTCATTGTCAAAAAAGTATATGTCTAACTAATAGAAAGTAAACATTTAAGACCTTTAACCTTACAGTGAACTTAAACAAAATTTTGTTTGTTCTACGTGTCCTCCCAAACGCTTTCAAAAGCCTCTGCAAATCTTGAAAACACATCGCGATATGAATGATTTTGAGACAAAAAACGAGTGACACTAAAATCTGATTTGAGATCAGGTCTGAAAATTGTACCATAGTCCAATATGAATGTAATTTTCACTTTTTGTGGCATTTTTGATGCATTTTTATAAAATCCTTAAAAACTTCTACATTTTTTTTCGATTTTAATTTTAATGAGATTGCTGGAAATCAAATCAAATGCCGCTGGGAATTTTTAATTTTAAAGATGTACGGTTTCAGAGAAATGAAAAAATAGAATTTCATGAATCTAGCTACATCCGCTTGATTTGTACCATTTGTATCCCCTATAGCTCAGTTTTCTATAAAAATACAAATTTCCTAAAAATCCTTTATGTGGCGCGTCTACACAATCATTCACGACAAATTTTATTATTCTAGCTGCAGCCATTTGGTAGGCACCAAATTTATCCCTTTTAGCCCATTTTGACCCTAAAAGTACGAGTGTCGAAAGATCACATTATATTTCTGGTCTACCCAACCAGAACAAAATATACACTGATTATAATTATTGTAGACTGTTTCTCCACGAAATTACAAATTTAAAAAATTTCCTTGATTTTCCACAGTCAAATGAAAATACATATAAAGAGTGATTTTTTTGAGGTTAGGATTTTCATGCATTAGTATTTGACAGATCACGTGGGATTTCAGACATGGTGTCAAAGAGAAAGATGCTCAGTATGCTTTGACATTTCATCATGAATCGTCTTACAAACGAACAACGCTTGCAAATTATTGAATTTTATTATCAAAATGCGTGCTCTGTTAAGAAAGTTCATTGCGCGCTTCCATTTTATGGTCAGTTTAATCGACCCACTGAAGCGGCTATTCGGGCTATTGTGACTAAATTTCGCACCAAATTTACATTGTTGGACATTAAACCACCAACACGCTTACGTAGAGTGCGAACTGAAGAAAATATCGCAGCTGTATCGGCCAGTGTTAATGATGACCACCAATTTTCGATTCGTCGCCGTTCGCACCAATTGGGTCTCTGTTACTCAAAAACGTGGAAATGCCAAAATTGGACTAAGCGGATGGACCACCTAAGACGCAGCCGCAGTAAACATTTAAATGAAATTATCTTCAAAAAGTAAATGTCATGGACCAATCTAACGTTTCAAATAAAGAACCGATGAGATTTTGCAAATTTTATGCGTTTTTTTTTTAAAAAAAAAGTTATCAAGCTCTTAAAAAATCACCCTTTATACCGAATTTCGTTATTCTAGCTGCAGACATTTATTATACCCTCACTGTACAGACTAGAAGGGTATGTATCATTTGGGACAGAAAAAGTGTAACGCATTGAAGGAGTGACACAAGACCCTAAGTATGTTTGGAACAAATCCGTTTCACGACATTTAAGTTGTTTGAGCCATATCCGTCCGTCCGTCCTGGTCTTCGCGATAACTATCGAATTCATTCAAATTCTGCATATGATAATATTTTTCTCAAACTTAGTTTAAGTTCCAAGATGGGCGAAACACCTCCCAAACAAATGACCCATGTTCCTATGTTAAATTAAATCCAATGTAACTTCTAAATTGATATTTGAAATCAGCCATATTTTGGTATTTGATAAAAAGATCACTTTGAGCTTAAAAATATAGTGGGTTTTGTCACACAATTCACCCTACGTATGTTAGTTTTTACAACTTATATGCGAATGATCGTAATACTCTGAAATTTGCCAATGTGTTTTAGCCGGTTTACCCAACCGGGCGATATTTCCAAACCCTTTCTGGTACCTCCCACACAATTTGGCATAAGCTATGGTTAACATAAAACTAGCATATCTTCCATACGGATAATCTGAATCAGTTGCAATTTTATATTTGAAAATGTTTTAATAATCGCATTGAATATATATAAAAATGTTATGCTTTTGTCACTCTCCTTCTAGTACCTCCCTATGTAAAATTAGATCCTATTTATCTTCTATACCAATATCTGCAATCCATTTCTGGCATAAATAGTTCGGCCCTAAGTAATATAAGAGTTCTTAAATATCCCATACAGATACTTCGAATTTTGATTCTGAGTATAAGGGTCGGTTTAACCGGCTGAAACTTGCTTACTTGTTAGGAACCAATATTATCCCTTTTTGCCACATTTCCCCCCTTCATAATACGAATTTCTAAAATCACTATATTTTATGTGTTTATGCGATTAGAGGGATATACTAGCCATTGTTGTTTTATATGTACCATTTTCATCCCCTTTTCCCCCATTTCACCCTCTAAGAGTATGGTCCTGTTTATGATGCACGTTCACGCTTTCAAAATACACAACAGCAATCATTATTTCCCCTTCAAAAATATTTACATGTCTACTCAACTAGAGGAATGTACGCACAGTGCTTCTAAATGTTCGATAGGTACAATTTGTATTCGAACAAATAAGAATCGCTTTATGGTGCACGTTCATGCTGTAAGGGGAATGTGCACGCCAAATATCATGCAAATTTAATCAGACATATAATCGAAATGTTGGGGGTATTTCCTGTCCTTATAGGGAGAAAATGTTCCATCTTGAACGATTTCAACTATTTTCAATCCTAACCAAACTACCACTATTAAACGTATTCTTGGAAAATGTGGACGCCCTGGCTCCGATTTTTATGAAATTTGGCACATACATTCTGCTAGTGGTTGCGCGTACAATGCCGATTACCGTAGCCCAAAGTAGTTCGTGGTTTAAGTTGTAGAGTGGTCCAAATTTGCTTATCTCGGGGCTATTTTTTTAAGATATGTCTTATTATCGATATCATATCTTTGGATCGCGTCATCAGATTGTAACGATATTAATATCATCTGAAAGATTTACACAAAAATCCGAGATAACCAACTGTGGACCACTGTAAAACTTAAACCACATGACCTACGGTAAATAATATATTACCCGCAACCACTAGTAGAATGTATGTGTCAAATTTCATCGAAAAAGAAGAGGGTCGAAATCGAAATATGTTGGGTGGCGCAGAATGAGCTAAATGGTTTAAATGGTTTAACTTTTTTATTTATGCGATTATTAATTTGTATACTCTACACCACTTCGTGGACTAGGGTATTATAAGTTAGTTTTCCTGCCAAATGTTTGTAACACCTAGAAATAATCGAGCTAGACCTACCTTTAAGTATACGGATCGGCTTAGAATCACTAGCTGAAGATTCGATTTGAATCTGTCTGTCCGTCCGTCCGTCCTTCCGTCCGTCCTTCCTTCCGTCCTTCCTTCCGTCCGTCCTTCCTTCCGTCCGTCCTTCCGTCCGCCCGTCCGTCTGCTGTCCATCTAAGCTTGTTCGCACTCTACAGGTCGCAATTGTGGTGCGATTGTCATGAAATTTGGCAGAAGTTAGTTTTTTTGTATTGAATTTGGAGAAAATCGGTTCAGATTTAGATATAGCCTCCATACAAATATCCCTCGAAATTACACTATTACTGCTATAGAATACATGGAATTTTTTTTTTACATGGAATCATGACCAATTTTTCAGGATCGTGTTATATTTGAACTAGAAGTTGCTCACCAGAAAGTGGATCACGTGGGTCTATGTTTGATTTAGCCCCCATACAAATGTGCCTCCGATTTACAATACACATTTTACGTCGGAACTTGATCAAATTTTCCACATAATATTAAATTTGTACTAGAAGCACGTATTGTGATACCAAGCTACAAAGGTCAATGTTTTGGTATAGCATCCATACAAATGGACCCCCAGTCTATACTATTATCGCTCTAGAACCCACATCTTACATTGGATCTCGATATAATTTTGCATATCATGAAAGTGATCTATATGGGTCCACTTTTTAATGTAGCGCCCTTACAAATGGGTCCCATTTTCATTATTACCTCTAGGACCCAAAACTTACATCGGAAGTTTATCAAATTTTGCATTATGTATTATATTTCAATTAAGAATGCTACTATGAAAGTCAAATATTTGTGTCCATACTTTGGAATAACCCAAATGGGACCCCATTCTACTTTATTACAGCTTTAGAAACTACGTCTTACATCGGATCATGATATATTTCAACTAGGAATACCTACCGTGAATGAGAAGTATATAGGCCCACATTTTGGACCAGGTCCCAAGTGTTGTTATACTACTGTATAATTTGTATTTGTCTGCCGGAAAATTGGATCAATTATTTACCATATTCGTTAAAGATGAATTTATAGTATACTTTATAATTTCTATGAACTACATAAAATTGCTCCCATGAAACACCTGGGTTTAGTAATAAAAGCGAGGTATACACGCAGGGAGTGGTGTAGGGTATTATATAGTCGGCCCCGCCCGACTTTAGCCTTTCCTTACTTGTTTTTAAATACAGTACATTATTGGGAATTTTTTTGCAATAATTTTGAAAAATAATATCCTGTAAGCGATGTCCATTTTCTGCTTCGCACATACGTGCTCTTTTTAGCATATTTTCCATAACAGAGATTGAGACCCCACTTTCATTTTCAAGAAAATATGGGCCAATTATCCTTTCGGAAGATACACCGAAACAGTACACTTAAGTGGGTGTGACTGCTCTTGGATTTTCCGTAGCCCAAATCCTGCATTTTTGTTTGTTGACATACCCATTTAATAGGAAATGGGCTTCCTCGCTCATTACCACATTGTGAATTGTGACTGTTGGTTTGAAAAATAAAATTCATTATTTTTGTATGTTGTTCAATCGTGTAATGATTCATATTTAAGTCTCACCTAGTCTCCTTCACAAAATGCTGAAAAAAAATAATAAAGAAAGAATAATAATTAAAAAGGTTATAAAGAATTCAAACCATATAGCTCATTCTGTGCCACCCTGTAGAAGTACATGTCTTACATCGATTTAAACAATAAATTAATTTGAATACGAAAAATATTAAACATAATTTCTAATTCTCCTATTTGTACAAAAATGTCTCTTTTATATTTATCTGTAGGTTTTCCTCGAATATATGTACCTTGTTTTCTTTCTTAGGATTTTTTCGTGCCAACAATAAAGCATTTTTCCAATATTGCTTTCGAGTTTAAAATATCAACATACATCAGGAAATACTATACACAAAATGGTTTGAAACCATTGCAACTACCCACTATAATAAGATTCAAATAGATTCAATATCAATCTAATTTTAAACGCAAAAGTCTAAGAGAAATAATGACTATTTCGAACTCTGGCTTTGCAATAAAACTGTATTTTCTGCTACATTCCAAGACCAATTGATGCTTATTGTATATTTGACCTTATGCCACTACTTTTTCATTGGGATTAACCAACCATCACTTAATCACTTATGCCTACCCCAATTTGTCTTTGGGCAAATGATCAAGGTATCCTGTCATTTTTGCGTGTGTGTGTGCATCTGTTTGACCATGGCTTCGCATGGCTGTGCTTATTGGCCGGCTAACGCTTGAACTCACTCCGAAATGCCCAACACCATTTGCATAAATCTCTTTTGTTCCTTCTTGGTACTTTTATACCTTTCAACGCTTTTACCACTCCAAAACGATAGCCCTTCTTCTGCACACTCTCCGTGTGTCGTACATCAAGAAACCGAAAGGAGTCCTACTCTGTACGGGTGTATGGGCAAGCAAGCAAACAAACATCACCACGAGGATTGGGGTGGCGTGGAGGTAAACCACAATGACAGGGCATATAGAAATCAATTTGAAAACATAAATTACTACAACAACAAAACATTAAAAATTTATATTTTATTGATACAATACAAGCATGTTGGCATAACAAATAGCAAAAGGTGATTTCCTTTCATTCCTTTTTCCAACGGCCAGGTTACGGGGAGGACACACCAGTGCGCACACATACATACGTGTGGCCATGAACATAGTCATACATATGTCAGTATTGTTGGTATGTGAGAGGTCGTACGTTGTACGTTGATTAGAAAATAGACACGTATGGGAAAAACGAGATACATTTGGATAGCACAGCTACTATAAAGTATGTATTAATATATTTCTTTTTATTTCCAAACATCCACACTAAGGGGTTTTAATGTTCAATGGGCAGACAGAGTGGTGGCGCCTGGGTAGGAAATGAAAGGTTGGATCTTGGCCTGCGATGCCTGATCGCTTCCTCAGTGTGTTTGAAGTATTAGTTCAGAGTATTGATTTATAGTGCGAGTCTGATAATGGAAACCCCATCTGGTACCATCGAATAAATTGTCCTAATCTATGTAGACTTTTTATACCATCCACTAAGGTATAATGTCTTTGTTTGTAACACCCATAAGGAAGCGTGATAGACCCATTGTTTTGTATACCGATCGACTTAGAATCACCTTCTGAATCGATATTTGAACTGGAAACATCTCTGGTGAAAATGGATGAAATCGGTTCAGATTTATATATAGCCACCATACAAATTACGCTTCCAATTTAAATTTTTCCGCTCTAGAAATTCAATATTTTACCAGATTTTCTTCAAATTTGGCACAATACCTTCTATTTCAACTAGAAACATCTGTTGTGAAAATGGTTGAATCGGTTTAGATTTACATATAGCCACCATACAAATTTCTCTCGAGATTTGTCATTTTCCGCTCTAGAAACCACATTATTTATCCAATTTTGATAAAATTGATATTTCAAATAAAAACATCTGTAGTGAAAATGGGTCAAATCGGTAGAGATTTAGATATAGCCACCATACAAATACCACCATACACCAACATACATTCTGAAAGTGGGTCTCACCGGTCCACGATATAGGACACATGCCCAATTATAATCACTGAAACATTTGAAAATATTTGTATAATACCTCTGACAAAATATTGAGATATTGAGCACGAGATAAATCTTCTTTCAGCTTCTATACAAATAAGGTGGAATTTGTAGTAAGGGGTGTTTTTTATTGAGGTATAGAACTTCGAATTGAAATAAAACACAAGAAAATCGTTTTAATGTCCATCAATTTGGCTTTATTGGAAGGATAAT
The DNA here is from genome assembly GCA_947397865.1 of Polietes domitor. Lineage (NCBI taxonomy): Eukaryota > Metazoa > Arthropoda > Insecta > Diptera > Muscidae > Polietes > Polietes domitor. The sequence continues at coordinate 206,861,799 of OX377618.1, forward strand.
TTTATGCCATTAATGTTTAAATATGATTTCGGGCATGTGGCCGCCGCGGCTGGCTCGAATATAGCCAGCATATGGGGCCGTATGTTGGCAATAACGCCACGAATGTTGGCGTAGACGAGCGACTTCACATATCCCCAAAGAAAATAATCCAATGGTGTCAAATCACACGATCTTGGTGGCCAATTGACAGGTCCATTCCGCGAAATTATGCGGTTAACCGAATTAATTGCTCTGATGGACGATTATGTCGACCATAAAATGGGCGGAGCTTGCGGTGAACTTCGCGAACTGAACCATTACTTTCGAAATAAATTTGCACGATTTGCAAGCGTTGTTCTTTTGTCAACCTGTTCATGATGAAATGGCAAACCAAACTAAATATTAATCACTTGACAGCTGACAAAATGGCCGCCAGTTAAAAAAGTGATGCCAACTTAAAGTTCTATACCCCAATAAAAAACCCTTTATTTAGTCCATACCGAATTGCACGATTGTTATGTTCTTATAACTTTTGTCCGCATTCCTCATTCAATATCCATTTCGAAAAATAAATTTATGCTGCGCGTTTGCACTTAATTTCATGATTCCAGGTGCAACTCTCTGGATGGTACCCTTGTTATCATATTTAATCCCGCTTCCCTCTAAAAGTTTAAAGTTTTAAAGAATCATTTATGTTGCTTATCTGTGAGCATGATGATTCTAGATGCAATACTTTAGTTCGTACCATTTTTGTCCCTATTCGTCACACTCCTCCACCCCAGCAAAAAATCAAATTTCAAAATATCTACTTATGTTGCTCGTCTGCAAAATACTGAATTTCGATTCTAGCTGAAATACATAATATGATACAAATTGTATCAACCTTAAAAGTACAAGCTTCGAAAAATCAATTTTTATTGGGCATCCCTTAAAAAATAGAAAATTTCGAAAAATCTATTTTTGTCACGTGCCTGCATGTAGAGTGATCAAAAACCCGTGTTTTGAGCTATGTCGGGTTTTTTGAAAACCGTGATTTTAAAAAAACCGGTTGCCCGGTTTTCATTTAAGACAAAACCGGTCGGTCCGGTTTATTTCGGGTTTTTCTTAAAACAATAAAAGTTCCATTGTTGGGCATTTCTAGCGAATATCTAGGGCAAAATTTCGTTTATAGTTTTAATTGCATCGATGTCCGCTGAAGTGAAAGTATTTAAACTGAAGTTCAAAAGGGTGCGGTTGTCGCGATATTTTTATAAACTTCTCAATTCTTCACTAGCATAAATTAATTAAATTGTCCTGCCTTACAGATGATTTATTAACAATATTTACAGTTTTTCTCAACTTTCTACAATAACTAGAATGAAGTTCCATGCATTCTTAGTCTAGATAAGAATAATTATTTTCCATATATAATCCATAGAGTACTTCTTGAATGTCCATGAAGTCATCTTCATGATCCGAATCATAACTGATAGTCCACTTCTAACATACAGTGTTAAAGCGATGGTTTAGGCATAACAGAGAATTCGCAGATAAACTATTATCACATTTCATCATGACGAAAACTACATATTTTTATTGTTTTACCAGATGTTGTTTAGCTAATTCCACATTCGAAATCGTACGATTGTAGTGAGACGTTTACGTTTTTTTTTTTTGAAAAATTATATGTATATTATTCCTGGAATTTTAACCATTTTAATATAGGGTCCGCCATCTAACGTTTTTTTTTTCAACTATTCAACCGTTGGACTATCATTTGTGGGGTGCCCTCAGCAGCCATTTGAATGAAATTATATTCCATATTAACCGGAAGGATTGTACTTTCAAATAAAAAAAGAAATTTGAGAAAATATTCAGTAGTTTTTGTTGTATAGCATTTTCAAAAAAAAAGGAATGTGATAATAGCCTTCGACATCCTCAATTGAGATCCCATAAACGAATGTCTGGATAGAATTCTCATATCAGTGTCTACAGACGGATCTAAAATGGATGCATCGGGCCGGTGACGAAATAGAGAATACACACCTTATGCAATCTTATATGATCAAAGACGAATGTATGTAGTGTGTTTCAAGAAGAAAATCTGGCGATTTCCAAAGCCACAGAATTAATAATAAACAACATAAATGTAGGCTTGCTCGCATCGAAAGGTCGTCTTCAGTATTACAGCGAAAAACAATTTTTCTCACAATCGAGACCGACTACAAAAAACGGGTTACCCGGTTTTCCGAAAACCGCGATTTCTAAAAACCCGACGGTCGGTCTGATATGAAAATCACGGTTGACCCAGTTTTCGGTTTCGATCACTCTACCTGCATGGCAAGAGGAATGTATGTTGAGGGTTATAGCTACTGCCCTGTGGTCAGATCGAGTGTTTCATATTTATTCCATTTTGCTCCATTACAATTACAAATCAAAACTCCTTTCTTATTACCCATGGCCGCCATATTGGGGATCTACTCTCTAAAGTTGATGACACTGTTTTAGCTTGGTTTCATTTAACCCTATATGGACATACCCCAGACCAAAGCATTCGAACATTCATGCTAAACGGGGATCAAAACGTTCCCTGTTTTAACATAGCCCCCTGTAAATATTCGTTCCGATTTTACAGCCAATATTACAAATGACTTTGGTCAGAGTTGAAGCTTACCGTTATATTTGACTTTAAAATATTTTTCATATTTTATGAGTCTAGTTGTTGTATTTTCAGTAAAATTTTTAGCATTCCCCATTTGGTAATACAACCTTGTAATGAGAGTGGGAGTGGATGGTGGTAGCATGTAGTAGTCTCCAGCTGGCTATAGTATAGTCTTTCCTCACTTGCTTCTATCGTTAAAAAAAGATCCGCGAGAAAATGATGTTTGGAAAATTGTCGAATTTTAATACATTGTAACTGATTGTGAATTTAGCCCTAGAAATGAGTATATAGTTTGCATAATTTCGCATGTATGTTAAAATACGACCATTATTTTTATAGACCTACCTTTAGTCTCATTTCGTTAAAGAAACTATGGACATCGCCAGCTTGACTCATGATAATATTTTTAATGAACAGTCCACAATATTGCCTAGACTCTTCTTAATTCAATAGGACTGTAGACGTAAAGAAATATTAACATACACAACATCTGGATTTAACCATTTAACTGCTATTATTTATAACAATTCAAACATCTTATCGAAATATCAGCGGCACACAGACATTTCAATTAGTCGTATGAACATAAATTCCACCTTGCTTGGCTAATCGAAAAATCTCCCTTTGTGATACCGGATATCAAGGATGATAACTTATCCTTGAAATTACAACTCCATCCCTGCGAATCGAACGTATATGTGTTTGGGTATCCTTTGCCCTTTCCGACAAAAAAAAACAATAACAAACAAGCAATCCTCATCATCCAGAATGAAAAAAGGGGAAAAATTATAGAAATTTTTATTATGTGTCATAAATAAGATGTAAAATATGCTCATATTCATAAAACGAAATATTCCTGTAAATATGGAATATGCCATTCAAAAATGATATAAACTACAAAAAGGCAACACTCACACACTCGCCGAGACTGGCAATTCCTATATAGTATCTGTTGGGGACACTTAAGGCCAGCAGAGAGATACTTAAAAACCACAACATGAACGTTTAGACAGCAGGTCGTATATACATACATTCCCACATATATGCATTCAAACAAACATTCATATACATATGGGTCATTGCACAAGAAACCGAATACTCATTAAAAATCAGTATTTAAAACATTTTACATAAGATGGTCACTCTATTCAGCGTAATGTTTATTTTAATGTTTTTAATAAAGTCTCTCTTAATTTCTTCAATTTTTATTTCATTTATTTAAATTTAAAACTTACATGTCTAATCATTTATTAATCTCCTTAAAAGTCCATTAATTTTCTCAATTTAAATTATTTGTGTTTAATGTGGAAGTAGACCTTTCAAGGCCTGAAAATATTCAGAGGCGAAACTATAACTAAAGGGTGGTCCAAATACAAGTGTATTTTTAAAAATTGAAAAAAGATGACAATTTTTTTTTGCACATTACATTACTTCGAAAGAACAACTATTCACATTAATTATGGAACACCATTTCATTAATGTGGCTGCTTCGCCTGACTTCGAAGTAGAACAATTCAGTGGTGAATTCTATTATTTTATCATTATCTTCAAAATATGAAGATACACTCTGTCATGGAATGACCCGTATTTATCAAGACATACTGACACACAAACATTTACAGAATAATATTGCAGAAAAACGAAGATATATCTACGGAGACAACTACATTTAGATGTTTATCGATATCAACAGCAGAGAGAAGGCTGACTTTGACTGAGATTGTCAGCTGCATACGAAATTATACACTTTGGGTATACATCCCCGTGCATGCGGCATCTGAATGTATGTACATACGTATGTACGTAGACTGCGATTTAAAAAATCAATATCCGAAGGAACGACGGAAGGAGAAATGGAAAGGAACCACAGTCTAAGCGACAGGGTGCGACCCCGTGCATGGCGTTTCATGCGACGCCGACGACACGTTTCGGAATTTCACATAATGCAATCAAGCCTTAAAGAGCGAAGGCCTAAGCGGTGACACCACTGACAGACTGGCTGGCTAGCTGACTGCATATTTGGAAGTCTGATAGTTTTTGATTTTTTTGCGGATTGACAATAATTCTGCTATGCATCGTGCTATGGCATTGTAGACGTTGATGCACAGTCGGAATCGACTTACCTAATAATGCGTGTCAGATTGCATATTTATGCAATCATAGTTCGAAACTTTATTCCAGATATCTCGATGGCGATATTCATGGAAATTGAGGTCGGCTCTCGCTTGTGGCTTATTGACATAGACTAGCGACTTTAGAAAACCGCACATTATTTTAATTTTTAGAGCTATTTTATATATTAATCGGTTTGATAATTTATATGAAATTCATTGAGAAAATGAACGAATTTTAAGGATATGTTGGAAAAACCATCTAAATAACGATAATAAAATTATTCTAATAACACAGTCCAACAGCATATTTGGAACAGAGTAGCGACCGCATAATTCTGAAAGGACATGTTGAGTAGACCAATTGTCCAGCTGGTCTGATTTTCTTTTTACAGCTGGCCAAAGTTTTCATTTCTTGGTCGAAGGGATCGTTATACTAAGCGAAGTTAATGTTTTTAGTCAGAACTATATTCTGGAATTTTATGAGGATCTTTTTTGTGGAAGATCTTAACTCTCTAGTTCCTCTCTTTATGTGTCAATTGGACCCTTTTCCCAAAAAATCTAAAAAAGTCCTTTCAAAAAACAAGACATTTAAGGAAGCCAAGTTATGCAACAAAATTACTGGGGTTAAATTTGGTCCATGTTTTTTGGAAGAGCGATCCTTTTCGACCAAAAATGTGTTGGTTTACAACATTTGTATCTTCGGTGAACCCCACTATTCTGTTGCATTCAAAAAGTCTTAATTTGGTGGACAGCGTAATTAAACTACTAAAGGACGATGAAATTTGGATATGTATAATAGATTAGTAATGCCTATAAAATATATTTTTTCCGAAGAATTACATCTAATGATGGTTTAAAATTCCCTTATTCCACTTTTCTGATCCACTTCCTAAAATCAGAATATTATTTAGATTTCCCAAAATTTCCTCTGTCATTTGGCACAAATATCGGCTTTTTAGGAGTAATAGAAAAATTAAAAAAAAATATTAAATAATAATATCCTTCAACAAATAGTCCTTTTAACACAAACTCGGACATAAAATGAAAAAAAAAATAGTACACAGCTTTGCGAAATGTACTGACCAAATTTAGATTTTTATAGACCTTTCTAAATTAGTGCACTCTAACTACAGCCGTTTACAGGGTACCAGTTTTATACATTGTCGCCCTAAAAGAATGCATTTGGAAAATGTATATTATTTTAGGCCTCCTACATACAGTCCTGCTACATACATTTTCATAATTCTAGTCAACAACAATGTTTATGTTTTTTCAAAAACTAAAAAAATGACGTAGAATATTTTTTCCATCACACCACCCCCTCAAATTAAGTTTTGTGGACAGTTTAGCACCATTTCGAAAATGTATAAAATTGACCCTAAAATGAATTTTAAGTTTTGACTTATTTTTAGAATTTAAATTGAATTTTGGTGTATTCATTGACTTATAGTAGATTATTATTTATTAGAACATTTTGATCCGTTAATGTGCTGTTTTAGGAGTGTTTTTTAATATTTGCACAAAAGGGACCAAATAGACTATTGAGGAGGTGGAGGGTTGAAATCGTAGAGTCACAAGGTTTCATATTTTGATTCATCATAAGAATGTGCAAATTGGAAATGTTCACCCCCTCTAAAATGAGCACCATACGTAAACTTTCATTATATTCTTTCCTTGTTATACCCTACACCACTTCGTGGACTAGGGTATTATAAGTTAGTTTCGCGCCAAATGTTTGTAACACCAAGAAATAAGCGAGCTAGACCCACCTTAAAGTATACCGATCGGCTTAGAATCACCAGATGAGTCGATTTAACGATGTCTGTCTGTCCGTCCGTCTGCTGTCCATCTAAGCTTGTTCGCACTCTACAGGTCGCAATTGTTGTCCGATTGTCATGCCAAGTTTCATGACAATCGGACAACAATTTTTTTCTGGCCAAGGACTTGAAGGTATTGAATTTGGAGGAAATCGGTTCAGATTTAGATATATCCCCCATACAAATGTCGCTCCCGATTTGACTTTTTCTGCCCTATAAAGCATATATAGTACCCGATTTTCTTTAAAATTGTCACAACATTTTACAATCGAACTAGAAACACCTATGCTGAAAGTGGGTGAGATCGGTTCAGATTTAGATATAGCCCCCATACAAATGTCGCTCCCAATTTCACTTTTGCGCTTTAGAAACCACATATTGTACCCGATTTTCTTTAAAATTGGTACAACATTTTATAATTGAACTAGAAACACCTATGCTGAAAATGGGTAAGATCGGTTCAGATTTAGATATAGCCCCCATACACACGTCGCTGCCGATTTGACTTTTTCCGCTCATACACCACATATTGTACCCGATTTTCTTTAAAATTGGCACAAACATCTTATAATCTTACTAAAAACGCCTATGCTGAAAGTGGGTAAGATCGGTTCAGATGTAGATATAGTCCCCATACAAATGTAGCTCCCGATTTCACTTTTTCCGCTGTAGAAACCGCATATTGTTTCCGATTTTCTTTAAAATTGGTACAACATTTTATAATTGAACTAGAAACACCTACGCTGAAAGTGGGTAAGATCGGTTCAGATTTAGATATAGCCCCAATACAAATGTTGCTCCCTTTACATATTATATTTCACCAATAAACATACATGGTGAAAGCGGGTCACATCGTTCCAGGCTTCAATATACCCCCATACAAATGTCCTTTCAGATTTAACATTTTTTGTCAAACACATACGTTTACAGGATGCAAAATTCCTTCCCGATTTCACTTTTTTACCGAATTGAATTATAGTGAGATAGAAAGTGGGGTGTACCATATAGTCGGCTCTGTCCGTCTTTAGCCTTTCCATACTTGTTTGGGAGACGCCCATATGTCCAAACTTTGGTATGGCCCAAATAGGGCCCTATTCTTCTCTATTACAGCTTTAGATACCACATCTTACATCGGATCTTCATCAAATTTTGCAGATTATTATATGTTTCAACTAAGAATACCTACCGTGAATGAGAAATGTTTTGGCCCAGGCCTCAATTGTTATTATAGTCCCTCTTCAAATGTCCGTCCGATTCATCCTATTACCGCTGTATAAACTGTATTTATCATTGGATCTAGATCAATTTTTCCATATCATGTTATATTTACTTTACTCGGAATATCTGCTGGAAAATTGGATCAATTACTTTATTATTTACCCTACTCATTAAACTTGACTAAAGATGAATTTATATTTATAAGTAATTTATATGAACTACATAAAATTGCTCCCATGAAATACCTGGGTTTAGTAATCAAAGCGAGGTATATACGCAGGGAGTGGTGTAGGGTATTATATAGCCGGCCTCGTCCGACTTTAGCCTTTCCTTACTTGTTATTTTTGAAAAAGTTTTTTTCTTCATAGAACAAATACGTAAAAATAAGTAAAAACAATAAAAACAAAAAATTATTTTTTTACTTTTATCGAAAAATAGGAAAAGCAGTCAATTTTGGACTAATTTCTAAAATATACATGAATGGAAGATTTTTAATGTTAATATCTCAATAATAATATCAATTTACTGGACCGCTATGCGACGTATACAACGAATTTCATTACTCACGCTGCAGCCGCTTAATACCCACATTTTTATTCCATTTTCCAACAAAAAGAATAAGTTTCGATAGATCTCTATATTTATTGAGTCCATGCTAGAGTGATCAAACCCGAAGTCAGGGCCAACCGGTTTTTTCAACTGAGATCGACCGTCGGGTTTTTTAAAATCACGGATTTCGGAAAACCGGGTAAAACAGGTTTTTAAGTCGGTCTCGACCGGTTTTCAATTATTGAAAATATTCCTGTTTTTCGAGTGACTTAATAACTCTTCACTTCATGGAATGCTTTTGATTAGGTGTTAATTTTCAAAAAAAAAACTTACTCCAAAGTCTAAACGAAGCTAACAACCGTGTAGGAGTGTGCTACGTAATCAAAATCCGTTTTGTATAACGTATATCAAATTTTATACATGTTATAACCATGTAACACGATGATTATGTTATCAACTTTAACCATTTTGTTTGTACCAATTTTAACTCTTCTTTTCCAGCGTACCCCTTAAATTTCCAGATGCTGTCGTTTTGATAGTATTTTTCCCCATTTCATACTCTAAAATTTTAAAATTTCACCACAAATTTAGAGGTTTTGCTGTGAGTACTTTCCATCATAGTTAGTGATTTCTTTCTCTCTGGACGTATTTCTCCCATTGGCAATTCAAATCGATCTGCAACTATTAGACGTATTCTTGGAAATTTGTGATGTTCATTCTCCTTCCGCTTTCAAAAGAAGGACATAGCAAGGTAATGATAAAATTTTATGCCGATCAAGAATAGACAGACGGAATGAAAAAATTGTGAAAATCTTTAAGTTTCATAAAAATTGTAAAATTATATCAAAACCCACCAATCGATGCCGAAATTTTGTAGGTTTCTTTTTGAAGGAGAAAAATGTATATAGCCAACCAAGAACTTGTGTAGGTACCAACGCGATGATAACTTTTTGGTCAAAATTTTATTATGTATTTTGTTTTTTCGTTTGTATTTTTTTTTTGGTCTGTAATCAATATTTGATTTGAACTGGGATATTGTCCTGGCTCAAGACCATTTTGCATCTATATTTAATAGAATGCTAATTTATGTACAAATGGCATGGTGACATTTATTACTTGGCTGCAGACTACCACTATCATGATTTCCACCCTGTCTAAAGGTTTCATTCAGGTGGATTCGCAGCGACTTTTCAACATCAAACCCGGCCTCTATAAGGAGATGATTTTCACAAACGAACGAGAATCACAACTCAATTGCCGAATTTGCGTTTAAAAAATCGCACCAAGTAATAAAGTACACATGCCATCTTACAAGCATCTCATTGAGTTGCATATGTAAGTATGTGTATATGCAGGTATAGTTACCCAGCAATACTTCTGCCGTGCCAACGCTCATTTGTTTTAGTTTTTTCGTTTGTATTTTTTTGGTCTGTAATCAATATTTGATTTGAAAGTGTTTTGGCTTTTCCAGCTTTGCTTTGAAACGTCGCGTCATATTGTTACGCTTCTTCTTATACTCTCAACACAATTGCTTCCATGATCACCTTAAGTTCTTGTCAATCAGTTTCACTAGTTCAACCGATGTACAATACCATACCATATTACCAACACCTTTTTCGCAAACCCTAAATTCCCTTTACACATTTAGGTTCCTCGAACAACGTATCAACGGTTACATTGAAGAACCTGGCGGTAAATGTTGAACTTCAACGTTGTTGCATGCACTTTACAACACCTTTTTGGCCGTTCATATTTCTTGGCTGGAATTCGTTGATAACGCTCCTCTTTCACATGCAACTCTGGCAGTAAATTCATACCGGCTGACATACGAGTACATTGTAAATCCATCCAGGCACACCTATGCATGTATGAATGTATGTCTGTTTGTGTGGCTGTATACCTGTTTGTATGGTTCAAGTGTTTTACATAATGAAATGTAAGTTTTATTGATAGAAATTAAACTGTCAATCGTAAATGTTACTAATTATGACATTGCTGCTACTTTTATGACACGCCGTCATATATTTTATAACAGCGGCATTAGTTACAACAGGGTATGAACACCGCTGCCGCCACCACTACCATCTAGAGAACAACAGGACCAGCTAGAATTCTGGTTGCACTTTACATAACATGAATCATACAGGCACACACACAATCACCAGTGTATTTCATGCACATTTGCATACATGGCGGCACAGTGGTTAGGGAGCACATTACCTTCTAAATCGTCGAGTTGTTCCTTATGAACCAGAAGATTTTAAAACGTACTAAGATTCCATTTTTTTCTTATAATCACGATTTAATACAATTACCAGTTTGCTATGATCTCCTTTCTCTCCCCTGATCACATTGATGGAGATTTTAAAGATCTATTTTCTTTGAGGGCAGTAATATTTACTCCTGCCTATTACAATATTCCAACTATTTTTCATTTATCAAGTGTCACCAAGTTTTGTTTGCTTCGCTATATTTAAAACTTTTAATTTATCATTTACCTCAAAATCAATAAGTAGACTTTTTCTTTCCACCTTGCTTAACCAATTTTCATCAACCGTCTGAGTCTCGATAAAATATTAATACCTTTAAAATGTCACAGTTGTATTAACATCTGTTGGCACTTTGCACATTAATAAGTAACGAATTAGATAATTTATGTGGGAGATATGACAGAAGAATGCGCCGAGAACACAATATTAAAATTAATTGTAGTCACATGGGAGATTTGGGTGAATGAGCAAAACACACCCACCTAAATTTGTTGTGTTTTCGATGAAAATAAAACGTTATTTAATTGCCGTAACAACGATTTCCATAAAATATTTAATCGATGACACCTAGTGCTACGCGTTGTTTCGATACAGAGTGTCAGAATTCAAAATATTTACTATTTACATGACGGCATAGTAATTTGGAAAATTTTGAGTAAATAAAAAATAGTTGAATTATTAAAATAATTTTGAATTTAAAATTGAATCGATACAGCTATTGGATGTACTATGACTACATGGTAGGTATACTTATTAGCTTGTTATTGAGATTTTGTAATAAGAGATTTTACATTATTTAATTTTATTATTCTTTAAGTCATTTAACTTTACTTGTTACTAATAGAAAGTACCACACTCATATAAGTTTACTGTTTTGAATATATTTTGTTTTTTCATTATTATATTAAAAAGAAGCATTTTAAAGACAACACTGTTTTAGAGCAAGGCTATCCATATGTTTATATAGCATAATAGTATTTAACAATAAATATCAAAATAATACAATGTATTCAAAATGTAAGGCAACATTCTTCAAAAATGGTTTGGTCTTGAACCAAAATAAATGACAACACATACAACATAACAGACCAACAATACATACAAACAGCTAAAAATATTAACCTAAGATGTTTTTTCGATTAGATACTAGCGTACTTTCAATAGACGGACATGGCTACATCTAGGAGATCAAGAATAGGGTCCCAGGTCAATATTAACCCTTTCATGCCCAATGTTAATAATTTAATATTAATTAATGTTAATTATTTTTATTTTCGTTTACATATCTAACAAGGAATATAGAAAAGAAACCCAATAAATTCGGTAACATGGGTCTGCGTAGGAAGGTGAAAACAAAAGTGAAGTCTCAAATTTAAATTGTTTGAGTTTCTAGTAATTCGAAATTGTTTAAAATTCTTCTTATTTTTATTGGATTTCTTCGAGTACACGAAAACCTGTCTTTGCTTAACCGATATCTGCAATATAATGATTTTAAGAAACATCCTGTTACTCATGTCCTGTATGAATTAGAACCCCAAGACTCTATAGAAATCATATTTAGGCCCATACCTTATCAAAAAGCATAGTAAGTTTCATATATTTATTAAAAAGAAAATTAGGGTATGAGAGGGTTAAATATGTGACAAACGGACAAACTTAGTATAACCATAACCTAAGAGACCGACCTGCAACATATGCTCGGCTATTTTATCGTGTTTGAGGCATTCCGATATTGCAACGTAATTAAAACAGCTCTCTTGTTCTTTTTATACTCTCTAACTCCAGGATGAGGGTAAAGAATATACATTCTTGATCGTCATAAAATTCTAAACGAAAGAAGCTAGGACGTCGAAATTTTTAAAAAAAACGTCTTATAGTCGAAAATCGGTTGAAAGGGCAACTGGGTGAAATCGACCCAAAGGGAAAACATTTCTCTTACAAGGACTAATTCGGTGTATACATTCCTCTGATTGCGTAAACAAGTAAAATAAATGGATTTTTCGAAATTCGTACTTTTGGGGTTAAAATGGGGATACAAATTGTACCAACCAAATGACCACAGCTAGAGCCATGAAATTCGAAGTATATGTTCCTTTGACTGCGTACACACGAAAAATAAAAAGGGTTTTTCCAAATTCGTACTTTCAAGGGATACAATGGTAACAGAGGGATAAAAAGGGTACCAACTAAACGGCTACAGCTAGAATGATGAAATTCGGTGTGTACATCTCTCTAATTGCGTAGACGAGGAAAATAAAAAGATTTTAGAATGTCGTACTTTTAAGGGGGGAAAGGGGTAAAAATGGTAACGACCAAAGGACCGCAGCTGGAATCATGGAATTCAGTATATCAAAATATTTTTCCAAAACTCGTACTTTTTTACTTATAGGGCAAAAATTGGTTGAATCATGAAATTAGTTTATATTGCACTGTGTACGTGATATAAAATGGATTTTCAAAATTTGTACTTTTGGATTTAAAATAGGGTGGTATTTATGGTATTTAAGCTTTTTTGAATATTATTGTCTTATATTTTTTTTTGAATTGACTTGAAGTATTATTTCGAAAATAATATAAACGTTTGAACCTTGTAAAATATGTTTATAATTATTATGGGGGGTATATAAAGTTCGGCCCGGCCGAAGTTATCGCCGTTTTTACTTGTTAATAATATACCAGCTGAACCCCCGCTCGTTTCGTCAGAAAAAAATGCTTAAATTAAAATCAGTATTCATATTGATTTTTATCGTGGTCAGTAATATACATATGTGTCAATTGTAGACAAAATTGACGAAATTGAACAGAACCATAGAGTACTACAGTACTCTATATGCCATATAACTGACTATATTCGATTTCCAATACCACCCATTTTGGCTCATCTGATGCTGGATGCACTCACAAAAATTTTCTGGACTCTAGATGTCATAGAACTGAATATATTCGATAAAAGGTTTTAGGATCGTATAGGGGGTGCCACACCCATTTTCCAATACCTTTTTTGAGAGGATTTTTTTATTTTCTCGAAAAAGGGGCAAATTGGCCCGTAAAGAAAGGAGCTAGAGGGTTAAGATATTCAACAAAAATAATCCTCATAAAATTCAACAACATAGTTCTGGCAATAAAAATTCTCTCAGACATTAACGTGCAATTTTTTTCACTTAGGAGTATTATACTCTTCTACCAAAAAATGAAAACTTTGACCCACTGTAAAAAGAAACTCAGACCAGCTGAACTATAAATTTATTCTACAAAAATTTTGACTAAATTTGTTATATTATATTAATAAAATTGATGAATGGATGGGTAGACGGATGCACGTAGATAGAGAAGATGGACTATATTAGATAATCTTAGATTTGTATATCGATGGCTATATAGGCTCCCATATCAATATTTCAAGGTGTTGTAAGCGGAATGAAAAATTGTTGTTTTAAAATTACGGAAAAGGAAAAAATTCTATTCGGAAAAAGGGTTTCTTGGGAATTCTATTTATTATTGATTGTATAATTTTGATTGTATAAATTTGAGTTCGAGGGTACAGAACACCAATTCAAACCACTGTGCGCGTTCATATGAACAAGTGGAAAATTAGATTTAGAGAATTGGATTTCTGTACTCGTAGTTACGAATCACAGCACAAATAGCATGTTACGATTATAAATCGAGTCATATATAATATTGTTAAATGTCAGTAGAAGAGCGAGCGGGTAACAACAACAACCGCCACAACAAAAACAACAACATCGACGACGACGACGCCGATGACAACAAAAACACCATCATCCAGAATAAGAAGTCGTGTTGTGTACTGTTGACTGTGGCGGCAGTAGTTGTAAACACATCAACAGGTCTTTCATTCCCGTCACTCACTCATGCCAGCCAATGTGAAATTATAAATCGTAATACTGCTCGTATAAAACACTTTAATGTAACGACACGTAAGGAGTTTTTCTCCTCAATTTCCTTGTAGCTACAATGGAAAGCAAATGAAAAGGGTATATAGTTGGACCTATTCGAATTGTGTATACCCTCTTTCAAGGTATCAACAGAGGAAAGTTTGTAGAAAATTGAAAAGGTCTGCAGTTTATGGTGCGATTAGGATATAAATTATAGTTATAGATCGCATATTTTTTTATTGGTGCAGCTGGGATAACATAACCCAGACACGACGGTTTCACGAAAATGTTAAATATGTCCACTTTATTCATGTTATCTTAACCCAGCAAAAATAGAGCACCCAAAGAAGTGAAAAAAATGTTCATCTTGTGATTCGGAAGTAGTGAAAGTTGGGATCTTCACCAATGAATTTAACATGGAGTTGTCATATTTTGAAAGACTTAAAAGTTATTTTAATGTGTTGCTAAAGGAACCGCCGCTACCGGGGGTAGAACAGCGGACCTTCTGTTTGCTACTACGGCACTCTAACCATCTCAGTTATCCTCTCTTGTGGGGGTGAATAACTGAAGCAAACAATTTTGTTCGTTAGAACTGATAATAGGAAACTTTACAAACTATGTGTTTAGTATGAATTAATATATAATACAAATTAATATTAAATTAAAATTATTAAAAAATGGGAATGCAAATGAAAGTTGACATTATCTATAACAAATACATCAATGGTTTTTTAAGTTCAGTGCGAGATTTTTCACACGTTGGTGATTTTAGAACGCTGTCTAACAAGAAAAGATCATTGAAAAATGATAGCACCATTGTAGCGCCAGATGGCGCTGTCATACAAATGTAGATGTTCATAGAAAAAACGATGTATTTACTTTTTTAGGCTGAAAAATCTATTTTAGATGTTGGCTTCATTCTAAACATATTTCTAATGATATTACGAAGTACATTTTCTTATCCTCAGTTCGTTACAATTACAAAAAAAAAAACAATAAAAACAAGTAAGGAAAAGCTAATGATACACTCCACTTTTATTTTCGATTTCCACAATTCAATTCGGTAAAAAAGTGAAAACGAGAAGAATTTTTGTATGTTTCCTAATCACAGGCTAATATGACCTAGTTAAATTTGTCAAATCGAGAACAATATTTGTATCGGGGCTATATCCAAACATGGATTGAAGTGCCTCACTTTTACAATAGGTTCTTCCAGTTCAAGTATAACGTGTTATGCTCAATTTGAAGAAATTCGGTCAAAATACGTGGTTTCTGGGGCGAAAAAGTCTATACGGGTGCGAAATTTGTATGGGAGATATATATAAATCTGAACCGATCCGACCCATTTTCATCATGGTTTTTTTCTAGTTAGAATTAAAACTATATTTTGCAAGATATGAAGAAGATCTGTTAAAATATGTGGTTTATACGAAGAAAAAGTCAAATCGGGAGTGAAATTTGTATTGGACCTATATATAAATCTCAACCGATCTAACACATTTTTACCATAAGTGTTTTTAGCTGAAATATAAGATGTTTTGCCAATTTTGGAGAAAATCTGTTAAAATATGTGGTATCCAGAGTGGAAAGTGGAGCTATAAATAAATCTGAACCGATCAAAGACATTTTCATCACAGGTGTTTCTTGCTGAAATATAAAACGGTTGGCCAAATTTGAAGAAAATCTGTTAAAATATGTGGTATTTAGAGTGGAAAGAGTCAAATCGGGAGCGAAATTCATATGGGGACTATATCTAAATCTGAACCGAGTTTCTACAAATTAAAAAGCGTTCGTCCTTGTCCCGAAAAACTTCGTTGTGCATAGTTTCTTTTGGTTCTGGCTACAATTGCGACCTGTACTTTGTTTACAAGAATAGATGGACAGACAGAATTGAATAGATCGCGAAAAATTACAAAACAAAAATGTCATGCATATAAATCATTTTAATATATCCCGAGAAAATGAAAATTTTGCAAAAATATCTATTTTGTTTTTTCGTTTACCCTGCTATACCGACATGCCCACATTTTTTTGTCGAAAATGATCGATCTTGCAAACTAGTAATTTTTGCTAAATAAGCGTGAAGAGCTTTATTTACAACTTTGAGGTTTTTGCAGACCCCTACCGAAATTTTCCTGCAAATTTTTTCTTAGAACATTTTAATCCTTAAATGTCCTTTTGGAAGTACTTTTTGATGTTCTCGAAAAAATGTTTAAGGGTTAAGATATTCCACAGAAGTGATCCTCATAGAGTTCTGACAATAAGAATTCTCTCAGACAATAACTTACAGCATTTTTATACCCTCCACCTCCAGGATGGGGGTATACTAACTTTGTCATTCCGTTTTAACACCTTGAACCCTGGGACGCTGTAAAGTATATGTATTCTTGATCGTCATAAAGACGATCTAGCCATTTCCGTCCGTCCGTCTGTTGAAAGCCCGATAGCATCTAAACGAAAGGAGCTCGGACGTCCAAATTTTGCATGAAGTCGGTTAGATCGGTTAGGATTGCAAATGGACGAAATCGGCTCACAGGGAAATAATTTTCCCTCATAAGGACTCAAAATACCACTAATATTTAGGTTATTTCATCATTATTTTAATATATCTGCTTATATTTGTTCAATATTTTGTATGCTTATTCCCCTATAGCAAAAACGTGCACAATAAGGTGATTTTTATTTGTAGAGATTGAAATGGGGCAAAAAGGGATAAAAATGGTACCTATCGAACGACAACAGCTAGAAACACGATATTCGGCGTGTACATTCCTCTAATTGAGTGGATGCATAATATAAAAGTGTGTTACCAAATTCGTACTATTAAGGAGTACAGTGGGAATAGCGGAAGAAAAAGGGCACCAACCAAATGGCTGCACATAGAATAATCAAATTTGTTGTATACATTTCGGATAAACGGATTTTTTCGAAATTCGTACTTTTTGGGGATTAAAATGGAAATAGGGGATAACAAGTGTGCCAGCCAAATGACCGCAGCTAGAGTCATGAAATTCGGTGTATACATTCCTCTGACTGCGTAGAGACGAAAAATTAAAATTTCAAATTCGTACTTTCAAGTAATACAATGGGTACAGAGGGATAAAAATAGTACCAACTAAACGACGACACCTAGAATGATGAAATTCTAATTACATCCCTTTAATTGCTTAGCCTCGTCAAATAAAGATATTTTAGAAAGTCGTACTCTTAAGGGGGTAAAATAGGAAAAAGGGGATAAAAATGGTACCAACCAAATGAACGCAGCTGTAGCATCCACTATCTAACAATATTTATGGCATTTAAGCCTTCTGAAAATATAAATGTAATAAAATTTAATTTTTGAATTGACTTGAAGTATTATTTCGATATGTAAACGTATTGATAGCCTTGTCTTATAAGCGTGGTTTGAAATAATAAAAATATTATATTTATTTTTAAAATTATTTTTTCAATATTTGTATTTGTTTTGGTTCTTCTATAAAAATCAACATCCTTCGTGGAATGCAATCAATGGTGGAGGGTATATAAAGTTCCGGCCGAACGCCGTTTTACTTGTTTCTTTTAGTATAACTTTCCCGTCGACCAAAAAATTAAAACTTTGGCCCACTGTAAAAATAAACTGAGACCAGCTGAACTCTACTTTTATTCTACAAAAATGATCTACTCAACATGCACTTTCAGAATTGTATGGTCGCTATTCTGTTATTACAATAATTACATTTAAGCTAAACAGTGAACTCTTTCGTTTCGAAATTATTTCCAAATTAATACTTAATATATTTGTGCACACTGTTCATTATCTCGTCACTATGAATATTTATAATATGTATCCTTTGTCCCATCATATTGGATAGATTTGCCTGTCGTTTTTTGATCTGACTTATGTGCAGAAAGACTTGTTTTGAATTTAATATTTGTCGCACTTTTGAGATTCGTTCTTTCGGGTATCCGCAAGTCCGTTTGTAAAATATTTCGTAACCTATTTTTGTAGCTTCTCTCTTTATGAAGTTAGTCGCCGCATTAAATTTTAATTTGTAAAAAATCTATTTGCCTTCTGAATGATGTCTGTTTTCTTGCTACCAGTCTTTTTTAAGTATTTTGCCTCGTCTATACACGGTTGCGTCATGGTGAAATACAACAATTTATCAATTAAATGCCTTTAATACCTTTAAGGTGCTTTGCACTTCGGTAAACAATTACAAAAATATAGAAATTTTTAAACATTCACACTTCAGGCGGTGTTTTGAAGTTGTTACAAACTCATTGGCACATTCAACACTCCCACCTCCTTGGAAGGAGGGCATTAAAAAAACACATAACATTGTTGAAGTTGTTGCTATTGTTGCATCAGTTTTTATGAGTTATTTCGAAAAAGAAAAAGGAAAACACCGAAATTAATGATTTGTTATGACTTCTACCCCCGCCCCTGCCACCACACACCCCAATCCACATCACCACAGCCGTGCATACGTTAAGTGAAATTCTCGTTCATTCCGTGGGCAATAGCAGTGAGTAAAGCAAAGTAGAGTGTAGTGAGTGGTTCGAGTTTAATTTAATTTAACTTCTTCCCCATGGAGAGAACTTAGCAATCGGGCAAGGTGTTATTAAAACCCCTGAATATGTAAATAAACTATTAATCAAAAATTTCATTAAAACGCCTTCTGTTTACGTATTCGTTTCACTAGTAAAAGGCCATCAAATCAAAATCATCGACCGCCGCCACAGAAATAACAAAGCAACACTACAGCAACAACAATAACCACAACAACAAACAATACCGGTTACCTTTACCACAGGTGAGGAAATTCGGTAATAAATATTTCTAAACAAATTATAAGCGAACCTTTCAATTTCGTGCTTTCTTATTTTTTGTTTGTTATTTTTTGGCGCACAGTGGTTAGGGGACCATTCGTAATAATGGTCTTTCTTCATTGTGTGTTGTATATATAATAGGACAAAAAGGAGGAAATGATGTTGTTCCTCCTTTGATTGTGGCATACACACTGACAATTTCGAAAGACGTTGGGTGGGCCAAGGAAATAGGAAGTTCTATTACCAATTAAGACTAACTGCGTGATGGATATAAATGACTACAATATAACTCTTGCTGTATAATAGGCGCCTTCGAGTGTTTTCTGAAAGTAAGTAAGAAAAGACCTGGTTAACTTTCTCTCTTATTTTAATACATCTACTATTGGTGACACGAAAAAAACTTGCACTGGGGTAGAGAGTGGAGGGTATCATATAGTCGGACTTCAGCTTTCCTTACATGTTGTACGCTTGACAATAGGATGGAGTCGTAGAAAATTTTCCACACATGTGCAGATTGAGGATGAAAATGTGCAAAATCGATCCAGATGTTTTCCAATATTTTAATAATGAGTAATTTCATGTGAAGCAATCACACACACATTTTGACTTCTCTCCGATTTTGACGAAAACTATCCAATTATTTACTTTCTATAAGGTGAATACAACTGTATATCCCGATTTTAAAAATAAGGATTAGTTTCTCTAACTCCAAGCAAATTCCTTCTAGTTTTACTGAAAATTGTCAACTCTTAAAATAATGTCTTTCATTTTTTCGTAATTATTATTTTTTATTTATTTTTCAAACAAAAAATGTACCTTAGATTTTTGTGAAATAAATTTTATGAATATCTAATAGTGTCACTAAGAGGTCCATAAATTTCATCATGGTGTTACTGATACTTGCTCAAAAACATTGCCCTACAAATAAGGACTTTTCGATTGGAACAGTAGAGTGGTTCATTTTTGTAGAACAAACTTATAGTCCAGCTGGTCTGAGTTTCTTTTTACAGTGGGTCAAAGTTTTAATTTTTTGGTCAAAGGGAGCATTATTCTAAGTGAAAACAAGTAAGGAATGGCAAAAGTCGGGCGGGGCCGACTATAAGATACACTCCACTTTCTATCCGAATACAATTCGGTAAAAAAATTAAACGGGGACGATTTTTGTATGTTTCCTAATCATAGGCTGATATGACCTGACCCAATTTGTCAAATCGAGAAAAATCTTTGTATCGGGGCTATATCCAAACATGGAATGACACAATAGGTTCTTCCAGTTCAAGTATAACGTCTTATGCTCAATTAGAAGAAATTCGGTGAAAATACGTGGTTTCTGGGGCGGAAAAAGTCTAGCCGGGGGAGAAATTTGTATGGGAGCTATATATAAATCTGAAACGATTTAACCCATCTTCACCATGGGTGTTTCTAGAGGAAACCTAAAATATTTTGCCAAATTTGAAGAAGATCTGTTAGAATATGTGGTTTCTATAGCAGAAAAAGTCAAATTTTGAATGGGAGCTACATATAAATCTGAACCGATCTGACCCATTTTCACCCCAGGTATTCCTAGTTTAAATATAAGATGTTTTGCGAAATTTGAAAACAATCTGATAAAATATATGGTTTCTAGAGCGGAAAAAGCGAAAATTGAGAACGAAATTTGTATGGGAGCTATATATAAATCTGAACCGATCTGACCCATTTTCACCAAGGGTGATTCTAGTGGAAACAGAATATATTTTGCAAATTTTGTAGACAATCTGATAAAATATGTGATTTTTAGGACGGAAAAATTTAAAGTGGGAGCGAAATTTGAATGGGAGATATATATAAAACTGAACCGATCTAACATATTTTCACCACAGATGATTCTAGTTGAAATATAAGATGTTTTGCCAATTTTGAAAAAAATCTGATAAAATATGTGGTTTCTAGAACGAAATAATTCAAAGTGGGAGTGATATTCGTATGGAGGCTATATCTAAATCTGAACCGATTTTCTTCAAATTAAATAGCGTTCGTGCTTATAGCGAAAAAGTTCGTTGTGCAAAGTTTCGTTTGGCTTTGGCTGCAATTGCGACCTGTACATTGATTACAATAATAGATGGAAAGACAGACGGACGGATGGACGGACAGACAGATACTGCTAAATCGATTAAAAAGTGATTCTAAGTCGATCGGTATACTTAACAATGGGTGCTACAAACAAATACACCATGAAATAATACTCTCGTGGAGTGTATAAAAATGTTGTAAGGTAATGCCTGAAAGAATTCGTATTGTCAGTACTTACTATATTGTGGAATTTTATGAGGCTCATTTTTGTGTAAGATCATAACCCAATAGAGCTTCTCGTTGTGGGTTAATTTGACCCCTTTTTCCAGAAAATTAAAAAAGTCCTTTCAAAAAATTTTCAGGATTAAAATGTTCCATAAAAAGGAGTCACCGAAGTTATAGATAAAGCTCTTCACGCTTAAATAGCAAAATTACACTTCAACTTATACAAAAACCAGTAAGGAAAGGCTAACGTCGGGCGGGGCCGACTCTATGATGCACTCCACTTTCTATCCGAATACAATTCAATTCGGTGAAAACGGGAAGGTTTTTTGTATCCTGTAAATGTATGTGTTTGACAAAAAATGTTAAATCGGAAAGGACATTTGTAGGGGGGGTACATTGAAATCTGGAACGAAATAAGTGAAATATAATATGTATAGTTTGGCCAAAATCGGTTAAACTTATGGGAGCAACATTTGAAATTGGCAATATTTAAATCTGAACCGATCTTACCCACTTTCACCATAGTTTTGTTTAGTTAGATTATAAGATGTTGTGCGAAATTTAAAGAAAATCGATTAGAATATGTGGCATTTAAAGCGGAAAAAGTCAAATCGGGAGCGACATTTATATGGGGGCTATATCTAAATCTGAACCGATCTTACCCAATTTTTGCATAGGTGTTTCTAGTAAGATTATAAGATGTTGTGCCAAATTTAAAGAAAATCGAGTACAATATGTGGTTTCTACAGAGGAAAATGTCAAATCGGGAACGACATTTGTATGGGGGCTATATCTAAATCTAAACCGATTTGACCTATTTTCACCATAGATGTTCTTAGTTTAAATATAAGATGTTTTACCAAATCTGAAGACAATCTGATACATTATGTGGTCTCTAGAGCGGAAAAAGTCAAATCGGGAGAGAAATTTGTATGGGAGCTATATATAAATCTGAACCGATCTAACACATTTTTACCACAGGTGTTTCTAGTTACAATATAAGATGTTTTGCCAATTTTAAAGAAAATCTGTTGTAATATGTGGTATCTAGAGTGAAAAGAGTCAATCGGGAGTGAAATTCGTATGGGGGCTATATCTAAATCTGAACCGATTTTCTTCAAATTAAATAGCGTTCGTCCTTATCCCGAAAAACGTCGTTGTGCAAAGTTTCATTTGGTTCTGTCTACAATTGCGACCTGTATCGTGATTACAAGAATAGATGGACGGACGGACGGACGGACGGACGGACAGACAGACAGACAGACAGACAGACAGACGGACATTGCTAAATCGACTCAGAAAGTGATTCTAAGACGATCGGTATAATAACCAATGGGTCTATCTCATTTCCTTTTGGGTGTTACAAACAAATGCACAAAGACATAATACTCTCGTGGAGTGTATAAATACTAGCTTTAAAATTCGCCCATATTTTTCGGAAGACGAAAAAACTACAATTTGGATATTTTTCAAAATTTTCGTGGGAGATGTGGTTAAAAATATTTGTATGTACGACGTTTATGTTTTGCAGTTTTACGATCTATCAGCAGTAATCATGTGCCAAAAATATCCTGCTTCAATTCATTCCTGGATTGCAGGACATTTTTCTTTACAAAAGTCTTAGTTATGAGATAATATTCGATATCAGAAACATCCAATATTTACTTGATCAGATTATCGAGTGAACCAGAGCGTTAAATGGCAATCACTCATAATTTCGATAATTAGGCAAGAGTTGTCTCAGAGATACAACTTTTCTTTATATTCAAGAGATGAGAAATTCGATTGGTTTAATAGGATAGATTACACCATGCGACACTAATTGTGGGTCACGAAAATGTCTATATAACTGAATTTTCATTTATATTTTTGGTCAACCTCGCGTTAGCAGGTTTTGACATTTTTGCAGTATATTATTATTCAACAATTTATTGCCAGTTTTCTAGTAGACCTAGGATTGGATATTGGTACCAACTAAAAGAGGACTTGCTGTTCAAATATACATATCCAAATAACATCTTTCTATGTCAACTTAATATTTTTTAGATCTATTTTATATATACTGAAGACTTTTTATATATCCTTAATATTGGGCTTCGTAAAGCAACAACATGTTTAAGTCGTACCTGACTTTTGTTTTTGTTTTCTTAGACAGAAAACAAAGTGTTTTAAAAGACTACTGACTGGGATTTTCGGGTGTAAGTTTGATGCAGTTCTCCTTCAATTGAGTCCGATAATCACCGGAATAGTTGTTGCATTGCCCTGGGCATTGAGAAACGATCGTCTGTCCTGCTAGCAACCGCACCAATTAAATGTCACACACTTATTTTAAAATACTTTGTTTTCCGTCTAACAAAACAAAAACATATGATCTTGAACCTGATTAAGTAGTTACGACAAAACTATGAAAAGAAAAGATCAAATAATAAAAAAGTAAGTAAGATTCAGTTGGCTAAACCGACTTATATATACCCTCACTCTCAGAGAACATATATACGGAAGTTATAAGAAATTAAATTTTACGTAGGACAGGATAATTAGTGCAGAAAGTACGTGTCACATAGTCCCAGCTTCCTCGTTTATACAACGATTGTAAAAACATAATCAAATATCAAGTCATAGTGGATTGCATGCACCAGTATAGAAGTTATAAAGGATTTAATATTACAAATGAGGATAGAGACAATTGTGTGGAGGTACAAGAGGGGCGTGACTAAAGCGTAAATATTTTTTAGGTTTAAAGTGATTAAAAAAACATTTTCAAATACCAAATTGCAAATGATTTTGACTACCCGTATGGATGTTATATCGGTTTTATTGTAACCAAAGTTTATGCCACTTTGTGTGGGAGGTAACATAAGGGGTCTGGCAATATCGTCCATATTCCATTCGAATGTAACCACTATAAAAGCATTGCCAAATATCTAATTTCACGGTATGTCGATCAACAATATAGAAGTTATAACACCTTTAATTTCACACAAATCACCCTATTGTGTGGTAGGTATTAGAATAGGTGTGACAAAACTCGCCATACTTAGTACACTTAAAGTAATTTTAAAAACATTATCAAATACTAAAATATAGCTGATTTCGAATATCTGTGTGGAAGTTACATTAGTTTTAATTTAACATAGGAATATGGGTCATTTGTGTGGAAGGTATCAGAAGGGGCGTGGCAATTTCGCCCATCTTCGAACTTAATCTAAGTTTAGGAAAAATATTACCATGAGCAAAGTTTGAATTGATTCCTTAGCTCCTTTCGAGAGTTATAGTGTACACCAGCCAGCCAGACAGACGACGCACGGACGTACATGGCTCAAACATCTTAAAAAGTCGTGAAACGGATTTGGTCCAAAAATACTTAGGGGCTTAAGTCACTCCTTCAATGGGTTATATTTTTGTTTGTCCTAAATGATAAAAACAAAACAGATAAAATGAAGTGAGGTATTTTTATTAATTTGAGATTTAACATAACATAACATGACCTATCAATTTTTTGTCGATTTGTAGCACGATGTTATAAATAGATGCAGCAATTGAAAGCTATCATATAAAAGTATATTAAGCACCAAAAAAGGTTTTTGGATATTGTTCTATGAGAACACTGATGTGTTCGGGATATTTCCTGAACTTTTTAAATGAAATGTATGTGACAAATTTGGCCAATATCGTTGGAGATTTGCATGATGTCTTATACCAACGCCGATCGCACATCATTTGTGGCCTGGCCTGCTTTAGCTTGACTCTCTTGATTCAACGCCATAAATAAAAGTGGACACAGATCGATTATATTATTTGGCATGCAACTGGCTTGGAGAGTGTTGTTGTCCTCTTTTGCTTATAAACGATTTCCTTGGCAACATAAAACGAATGTACACTCTTATGAATATTAAGTATTGTAAAATTGACGTGTGTTCTCTAAAGAACTGACCACCTTCCTTTCGATGCATAATTCAATATTTTGCTGTGGTTTTACCTTTCAATTTTTCGATTTATTCATGTCTATAATGGAACATTCCACTATGCGACATCTGGAGTCATAAAACCACATTTTATTGAAGTTTTTGTGAAGAAAATATGTACATAAATGTTTATTTTAACTATTTTAAAAAAGTAAATTTTATACAGTCTACCGAAACACATTTTTGTATATCTCGAAAATGATGGCTGTCTTAGTGACGAAATTGCTAAACGAATGGTTAATCACCAGTGATTTATATACAACCTAAATGAATGTAATTAATTATTATGCAAAATTCACTGTAAAAACTGGATCAAGAAATAACACGATGCGAGATTTCCGTCAAAAATTAGTCAAACTTAATCTTATTAAGAGAATGGTTAGCAAATATTACCAATAAATTATTTAGATCAATTCACAAGTGTTTACATTTTTTTGAAATTTTACAGACTTTTTTAAGGGTCGCTGTTGACAAGGAGTAATAAAAAGCTGTGAGATTTGTATTGGCAAAATCCATTTTAATTTGAATTAATAAGGAAATAAAGCTACATTTCTAGATTTTAAAAAATATAAAATTGTAGACCCTAGGGTGGATAGTAAATCGTGAATTTTGTCATAAGACTATTTTAAAAATCGTACCTTTTTAATAAAAAATTATCAAATCTTAAGAAATATATTTTTATTTTTTCTTAATACGTGTAATTTGTAAAAAAAAACAATAAAGTACCTTTTCGATTTTCAAAAAAAAAAATTGAAAAAATAAGACACTCGATCAATTTCATGATGAAGTTCCTGCTACTTATTCTACAACAATTGTAAATAAAAATATTTAATAGAAATAATTGAGATAACTTACTTTAATTGTAGATGATGCCAACAAAAATTAATCTGTGTCTTTTAATTCATTGTCACAACATTTTTCGGCTTTATCACTGTCTAAGAGGAACTTTTGGTGTATTTAAAAATACAAGGAAATAAGAAGAAATAAAAACAAATGTATTTCTTTAAGAGTTGACAATTTTTATAAAACTAGAAGTCATTTGCATCCCGTACCACTAACAAGTAACGACCTTTTTAAAAACCATAGTGTCCACAATTTCTTATTTTGTTTAGTCGGGAAATGCACATTTATTTGCCTTATGCAGACTGTTTATGTTTATCAAGGATAATTAAAAAGTCGTGATATTCTTTTTAAATTTATTTATTTTTGCCCCATAATTCGACTAACATTGGTAGTCAACTTCATGGGATCTAACTAAAACTATATATTATCTTCACGTTTTTAAAAAACAATAACAAAACATTGATATTTACATTTAAATTTAAAAACCAGTAAGGAAAGGCTAAAGTCGGGCGGCCCGACTATATGATACACTCCACTTTCTATCAGAATACAATTCAATTCGGAAAAAGTGAAAACGGGAAGAATTTTTGTATGTTTCCTAATGATAGGCTAATATGTCCTGGTTCAATTTTTCAAATCGAAAAGAATATTTATATCACGGCTATATGCAAACATGGAATGAAGTGACCCATTTCATAATAGGTTCTTCCAGTTCTCAATTTTAAGTAATTCGATGAAAATACGTGGTTTCTGGGGCGGAAAAATCAAGTCGGGAGCGAAATTTGTATAGGAGCTATATTCATTTTCATCCTGGGTGTTTCTCATGCAAATATAAGATATTTTGCCAAATTTTAAGAAAATCTGTTAAAATATGTGGTTTCTGGAGCGGAAAACTCAAATCGGGAGTGAAATTCGTATGTGGGCTATATCTAAATCTGAACCGATCTGGCTAATTTTCACCGTGGGTGTTTCTAGTTGAAATATAAGATGTTTTGCCAATTTTGAAGAACATCTGTTAAAATATGTGGTTTCTACAGCAGAAAAAGTCAAATCGGGAGTGAAATTCGTATGGGGGCTATATCTAAATCTGAACCGATCTGGCTAATTTTCACCGTGGGTGTTTCTAGTTGAAATATAAGATGTTTTGCCACTTTTGAAGCACATCTGTTAAAATATGTGGTTTCTACAGCAGAAAAAGTCAAATCGGGAGCGAAATTCGTATGGGGGCTATATCTAAATCTGAACCGATCTGGCTAATTTTCACCGTGGGTGTTTCTAGTTGAAATATAAGATGTTTTGCCAATTTTGAAGAACATCTGTTAAAACATGTGGTTTCTACAGCAGAAAAAGTCGAATCGGGAGTGAAATTCGTATGGCGCCTATATCTACATCTGAACCGATCTGACCAATTTTCACCATAGGAGTTTCTAGTTCAAATGTAAGATGTTTTGCCATAGTTTGAGGAAAATCTGTTTTAATATGTGGTATCTAGCGGGAAAAGAGTCAAATCGGGAGTGAAATTCGTATGGGGGCTATATCCAAATCTGAACCGATTTTCTTCAAATGAAATAGCGTTCGTCCTTATCCCGAAAAACTTTATTGTGCAAAGTTGCATTTGGTTCTGGCTACAATTGCGACCTGTACTTTGATTACAAGAATAGATGGACGGATGGACGGACAGACAGACACTGCTAAATCGATTCAAAAAGTGATTCTAAGTCGATCGGTATAATTAACAATGGGTCTATCTCGCTTCCTTTTGGGTGTTACAAACAAATGCACAAAGACATAATACTCTCGTGGAGTGTATAAATACAAAATATATGGCTGTGAAAGTTTGTTACCAACTTGTTTCGTCCCGGCTTTTTGATAAGTCAGTTTTGTAGTTGAATGTCTTTATGTAACAGGAAAAGTGTAACGCATTGAAAGAGTGACTTAAGACCCCAAGAATGTTTGGACCAAATCCGTTTCACAACTTTTAAAATTGTTTGAGCCATGTCCGTCAATTCAAACTTTGCTAATGGTAATATTTTCCCCAAACTTTGTCTTAGATCGAAGATGGGCGTAATTGCTACGCCCCTTCTGTTACCTCCCACACAAATGACCCATATTACTATATTAAATTAAAACCACTGAAACTTCCACATGCATTTTCGGAATCCACCATGTTTTGGTATTTGCTAATGTTTTTATAATCACTTTAAGTGTGGCAAATATGGTGGGTTTTGCCACGCCCCTTCAAGTACCTCCCTCACAAAACTACGTAAAATTAAAGCTGTTATAACTTCTATACAAATGGTGAAATTTCTATATACTGTGAAATTTGATATTTTACAATGCTTTCACAGAAGTTACATTCACATGAAATATGGGTGATACTGTCACTGCCTCTCTGGTACTACCCCTCACAAAGTGGCATAAACTTTGGTTACAATTAAAGCGACATAACATTCACACGGGTAGTCCAAATCACTTGCAATTTGTAATTTTAAATTTATTTTATAATCACTATAAACCTAAAAAAATATTCACGCTTTAGCCACTCCCCTTCTTGTACCTCCACTCAATTGCCTCTATCCTCGGTAATATTAAATCCTGCATAACATATATACTAGTGGATGGAATCCATTACGACTTGATACTTAGTCATGTTTTAACAATTGTTTTACAAATGTTGAACCTTCCTCACAATTTTTCTGCCGTATACGTGTCCTCTGAGAGTGAGGGTATATATAAGTCGGTTTATCCGACTGAAGCTTATTTACTTGTTAATTTTGTCGTTCTACCGACATAAACCTTTTGGTGTATGTCAGACTCGCCTTTATTGCACGTTATTTCATATACTAGATTGAATCTTCGTTCATTATTAGTGATTTTGTCCTACTAAATAATTGATTTATCATATTATGTGATTTATAAGCTAGTTCGAGTTTATCTTTGTCATACATATTCGATTGTTTAAATCTTATCTTATGATAACCGCCCTTCTGGATCACTAAAAATATCCAGTAAAAGTATAAATATATAATATATATAGGTGTTAAGAATTCAAATCTGAGAGGACAGATGAATTGAATATATATGAATCATTCATTGCCAAACTTACGATTGACATCACTAGCTTAGATTGTATCGAAAGTTTGCGTATGTTTTTTTTTATAAAACTAGTTTATCTCTTTCCTAAATTTCTCTATACATTGCGTTAATTCATTCAAAAGTTGCGTTTGTAAAAGGTTTTACAAAAAAATTAAAACATAGAACACACTAATTTCACCACTTCCAAACTCAAACAGTCGATAAAATAGTCATAGCAACATAACATCTCCACTGATAAATTGATCATGACAGGTGACATGCAATTAATCACCTAAAACCAACGGCCGATTTAATCTAATTTTAGTATAAATGTTTTCAAGTGAAATATAGAAGTGACATTTAAATGGGGGTTATGGGAGTGACATTTGAATGGAGGTTATAACCAAACATGGACCAACCTTCACGTTAAATGTATCTATTCAAAATATAATGTGATGTGCTAAATTTGAACAAAACCGTTTAAATTATGTGGATTCTAGACCAGAAAAAGTCAAATTGGGAACGAGATTTTATGGGAGGTATGTATAACTCGGAACCGATTCTCTTCAAAATCGATAGAGTCTGTCCTTGCCATGTTGGAAGTTGAATTGTTGGGATCGTGTAATAATTACGATCTGTTCATTGACTGCAATAATAGATGACATGACTAAATCGATTCAGAAAGTAATGCTTTTGGGTTGTACAAACAGGTGTTCAAATGGTGCAGGGTATAAAAAGTCGGGAGTAAAAGGGTTAAGCTAGTAAAGAGAACCTGATTTCTTGGCAATTTGCAAGAAACACAATTTTTTGTAGAAGGTAGCTTATTTCCACTGTGAGTCACTGTTCCTATGGCCTACACTTTCACGAGCAACACGATTTTGTAACGTGTTAAAAGTACTGCTGCGTCATGACGATATTTTAACTGCTCAGCCAATGAAATATTATCGAAATAATTTCTGAGAATTATTTCGATTGTGAAAATTCTATCCAAAGTCTACAGTTGTTGTTTCCTTCAATCACAAATGCCAACACATCCAGCTACTGTAGCACGCTTTCAAGATTTCCGTATCCATACAACTCAAGGTTAATATGAAAATTAGCATTTGTGGGTTGCCACATATGGACGTGTGCGTGCGTTTGTCTGTGAGTTTCATTATTACCAATGATAGGCATATACTTACCTACCTACCGACATACATTGTACCTATACATTGGCATTAACATCTAAAACCTTAGGATTTGTTCACTTTTCCCCCTCGTATGCCTATAAATCTACCTGACTTTTCAAATAATTTCTTCATTTTTTAATAAAACCTACAGATAACGTAGGGGAAGAAAAAAAACGAACAGAACAGACAGAAAACCACAAACCCAAAGACATAGCGGAACGCGTGTGAGAGGAGGGGAGCGTCAGAGTGAGAGATGAAAACAAAAAGTCATTCATAAAAATGTATTTTGTAACAAGTGTTGCACTCGTAACAGGGGCCTCTTCTATGCCTACTAGTCTACCCTCGTCATCGTCCTCCATTCTATGAGCTGTGGGCTTCCTTCACTAACACACAGCCGCCATAAGACACAACAATAGCGGATTAACTCAAGTCACACTGAAGCACCGCACAGCACAAACACAATGAGGCTCGGTGCTCTTCGCTGGCTGTTTATTCATCATCGTCGTTTTTACCGCACACACACTCACGTGCATACACACCATTCGGAACAATGCCAAATACGCTCTGTTTTACAGTTAGTAGTGAGTGGTGTAAAAGTCATCCTTAGGCAATGACTATCGTTTTCCATCTAAACCAGCAACAACAGAACGATGGCAGCACGCCTTTACAGCGGTGTGCCGTGTGCTGTGATGTTCTATGACGGCTATACGCTCCGCGGTGTGGTGTGTGATATTTTGTTGTTTGTTGTGGACACAGCGTCGTTATATTTTACACTTTGTTGTGGGAAGACTCATCCATATCTGAGAGACGGTTCACTGCTGTTGTGCACTTTTATTGTGTGTTCGTTCGTTCTTCTTCGTAGACAACATTGTTGTAACATTGTAGTTGGTGATTGTTTCTCAACTTGAAACAACTCACATATAATTGTGGTTGTGCTCTTTGTTGACTCTGAAATGAAAGAGGGAGAGTCACCGGGTCTCTTTTTGGTTTTAAGAGAACAACTTCGGCAGTGTTAAGAGACTATTCGTTTTGTTGTGGTCGGCTCGAATGTTGTATGCGACCCACTAACATATGCCTAATGAATTCAAAGTAAATCGTTATAAAACAAGGATTATATTTCGCACACGACCTTTCTTGCAGTTGTTACTGATGAAGATGGCGAAAGAGACTGCGGAATATGTGTATGCAACTGCATATAATTTTTTTGAATTGACTGCTTGGTTGTAAATAAATGCTAATCTCATACACAAGTATCTCATCAAAAATTAGTCAAATTAGTGTAGGCATATTTGCATAAAACGAACATGCATTATCTATCTCATGAAATAGTTGAACTGGCAAAATGGTAAAAATTTGATTTTATGAAAAAATAGTTTGTTTTTATACCTAACCTCATACCCGGTCCATTTTGGTGGGTTTGGCATGTAATTTAGAAAAAGTCCGTCCGGATAGCTGAACACTTTGATATGTAGTTTTTAGTCCTTAAGTTTTTAACATTTTAAGAATATGAAGGACAATATAATTACTTTAGATTACAACAAATTTGTCGCAAGAGTATGCCGCTATGTGATTCCAAAAATGTCGACACAGTCACGGACTCGAGGTCCTCCGATTTGGCACGTTTGTTCTCCTCGTTGCTGCGAAGTTTTTGACGTTAAAATTTTGGCATTATTAAATGTACCAGTAGGTATGATAGTGGTCTAAGTCAAAAATCCAAAAAATTGAGATATGCCAATTTTTCTCTTTACTTTGATCAGATCTCTAATTTAAGAACTTTTCTTTTTGACATTTGTAAAAAATGTACCGTTACAATGACATTTCTCATTTCTTGCACACCAAAATTGTCTTTAGTGATAGTGTTAGGTGGTCTAAGTCACATTATATCCACAACTGACATTGATGTGTGGTGATGTAAACAAAAAATTAAAAGTTCTTGTAAACGCTTTGTTTTATTATATTTGCATAAAGAAATAATCAAATTTAACTTATGTAAAAAAATTTTACTTTAATTCATATCCTATCTTGAGATACTTGAGTGCAAAGTAGCTCACGTGCAATATTACTCTTTCGAATATTTCTCTTGCCTATTTTGGTTTGATAAAAGTTCTTAAATAGAGACATTACACTTTGACTTTTGCTGTCTAAAATCTTTCAGGGAGTACAAAGAGTCAAAAAAAGGATACGAAGTTATACGACTGCTATTAACTGTATCTTTTTGGTTTGCATTATCACATATTTCGATGTCACGTTAGACATGGAAAAACAACATTTGTTGCTACTGTGTCTAAAGTACATGCAGAAAGATCACAAAATTTTGAGTACAAACAGAGATTTGTATTCAATTTAAATAAAAATCAACGTTACTGGAAAATGAGAAAATTTGTGAGCTTGGTACTTCATTAAAGTTGGTCACGTACGTAATCTTAAGTGTGAAAATTAAAAATTAAAAAAAAATCTTAAAATCTTTTTGTAAAAAAATACTTTTGTAATTTATTTATTAGCAAAAACGGAGGAAAAAAATAAAGAGAGCTGAAAACAGCGGAGAGAAAGTTGAAAGAAAATCAGCTAAAATTTCAAATTAATAATTTGAAAAACAAAATTTTGCTTTTTGCTGTTATTATTTGAGAATGAATACATTGAATACTTCTGTGGATTACAAAAAATATATATTATCTATAATTTCGTAAAAATTGCAACTGAAACAACATAAATACCATGATGGAAAAAATGTCACGTGCGTAATGTCACGTGCGTAATTTACAATTTATTTTTTTCTTCGCCAACCCATGCATAGTTGCTTTTGAACAAAACATGATTATAAAGGCCCATTACTAACCTTTATAAAAACATTTTTCCCGAAATAAAAACCTCCTACAATTCGCTTACTTTCGCACTTTTTCTTACGGTCCTAAAAGGCACTTCTATTTTTGTCACGTGAGTAAGTCAACTTTGATTGCATGGCATTTGGGTACCCAGTGCTCAATTTACCATTATATATACTTTTTAGAAAGAACTCATCACAAACAATGTAACGATTCTAGAATTCATTCTAAAATTCCAATCCACTTCCATTTTTTTAATATTCAAACACAATAAAACGCGTACAAATGTCGCGTGCATAACCAGAGAAACACCCATATATATTCTTGAACGTCATAACATTCTAAGACGATCTAGCCACGTCCGTCCGTCCGTCTATCTGCCTGTTGAATACACGCTAGTATCTAAACGAAAGGAGCTAGGACGTCCAAATTTTCCATACATACGTCTTATAGTCGTAGATCGGTTGGGATTGAAACTGGGGAAGTCGTCCCAAAGGGAAAGATTTTTCCCTCACAAGGACTAAAAATACCCATAATAACCCCTAATATTTTAACGTATTTTAGCATACTGGGTGTGCGCATTCCCCCTTAACAAAAACGTGCACCATAAAGTTATTTTTATTCGTAGGAGGTGAAATGGGACAAAAAGGAATAAAAATAGTACATATTAAACGACAACAGCTAGAAACACTTACATTCCTCTAATTGAGTAGATACATACTATAAAAATATGTTTTCCAAATTCGTACTTTTAAGGGGTAAAATAGGAATAGAGGGATAAACATGGTACCAACCAAACTGATGCGCCTAGAATAATGAAATTCGGTGTATACATTCCTCTGATTGCATGACACATAAAATAAACGGATTTTTCGAAATTCGTACTTTTTGGGGTTAAAATGGAATAAGGGTAAAAATAGTACCAACCAAATGACCGCAGCTAGAGTCATGAAATTCGGAATATACATTCCTCTGACTGTGTAGACACGAAAAATAAAAGGCGTCTACCAAATTCGTACTTTCAATGGATACAATGGGTACAGGGGCATAAAAATTGTACCAACTAAGCGACTACAGCTAGAATGGCGAAATTCTGTGTTCACATCCCTCGCGTAGACACGTTGAATAAAGAGATTTTAGAAAGTCGTACTCTTAAGGTGGTAAAATAGGAAAAAAGGGGATAAAAATGGTACCAACCAAATGGCCGCAGCTAGAATCATGGAATTCGGTGTATACATTCCTCTGGCTACATAGACACGCAAAATAAAAAAGATTTTTCCAGTATCGTAATTTTTACTTTTACGTCAAAAATTGTTGAAATCATGAATTTAGGTTATTTTGCACTAAGTACGTGAGATAATGGATTTTCAAAATTTGTACGTTTGTAATTAAAATAGAATAGAAATACAACCAACTGTAGCACCCACTATCTACCAATATTTATGGTATTTAAGATTTTTTGAAAATATGTAAGTGTATAAGAATAGTTATTATTTGAATTGACTTGAATATATTATTTCGATATATATAGTGTAAAGGTATTGGTAGCCTTGCCTTAAGAGTGGTTTGAAATAATAAAAATATTATATTTGTTTATAAAATTATTTTTTCAATCTTTGTATTTGTTTTGGTTTAGCTATATTAAAAAAATATATCTTCCTGTAATATTACTGCACTTCTACGAAAATCGACATCCTCTGTGGAATGCAATCCATGGTGGAGGGTATATAAAGTTCGGCCCGGCCGAATTTAACGCCGTTTTCACTTGTTTTATTCTGTTATTATTTGTTGTTTTATATATCGTTTGGTATTTAAAAGTCATGTAATGAGGAATAGATTTTCTACTTAAGATATCTAGTTTCATATATACGGTCTTCTTCAGGCCCAATAAAGAATGTGATTTTAGCGTTTATTATTATATTTGCACTCGAGTTCTTCTACATTTTTGCTAACATCTCTAAAACTGGCGAAAAACACTCTGAAATTTACAGTGTACCATGTACCAATACCATTCACGTTCACCAATTTTCATAAAATCTTCTTTTATTTACTATTTTATTGCGTTTCCACTCAGAATTTTTTTCGGTTATAAAAAATCTGATTGAACTTTGTCATATAATAATGAAACACAATATGATTCATAAGACTACCACGACTGGCCCGGCAGTACCTCATTTGATCAACCCATTTTTTCACTACAGCCCAAAATCCACACCAAACAGTGATTTTCCACGTAGATTTGGAGGTAAGTTTTTAATATTTCCCAATTTTGTGCGAGCGTATAGCGTCCGATTTTGCAAATGTCAAACATAAACCTCAAAATAAAAATAAAAATGAATGTTATTCTACCTTTCAAAGTCAAATTAATCGTTAGTTCAAATTTAAAAATTTACATGGATATAGGATTAAAATTAAATTAAAAAAATGTATTAAATATATTAAAATTAATTACAAATATATAGACTTAAAAAATAAATTTCAATATATTTCGGCTATATATCAGAAACTACTGATAAGCCCACTCTGAAATTTGCAGAGTGTTTAGAACACAAGTGCAGCTATTTGCTGAGAAAAAATTAAAAAATACTTCTTTAAAAAATATCAAAAATGTTTTTTTTTATTAATTTCTATTTGGTTTGATCTGCTGCAAAAAATGCATCAATATCTTTTGCAGAACAAAAGTTATGACCATTTTGTAAAATATAGAAAACTTCAACAGTTTTCAATATTTTTCAAAGGAAGTCGTCAAACACAATATCATGCAATACCAAACGCATTCACCAAATTTCATCAAAATCGGAAGACCATTAAAAATGTCTCCTTTGTTTTACAAGGAATTCCTCTATAGCCGTTAAAGGTTACATGTACGCAGAACACGAAGTACATTTTAAGCAAAAAATTGACAAAATTTGATATTTCTTTTTTTTAATTCTTAATTTTTTATTCTAGGATTTCCTTTATTGGATTTATTGCACATACATATAAAAGCTTTTTATTTTTAAAACAAGTTTTCACAATATTTCCGTCGATCATTTTTTGTCAATATGGGCATCAAATGAAAATCTATAGAAATTGAAAAAATAGTTTTAATGTTTCACGACTGAAAATTGTAAACAATGTCTTTTGAAAAATATATTCGTTTACATATATCCTTGCGAATTTATCACACACTAGAATTTTCCTAGAATTTGTCTAATTTAATCGGTTAGATTAGAAAAAAATGGAATATGAAAAATACTAGATATATGAAAATATATACAATTTTAAGCCTCATTACGTAGTTAGTATAAGTACTTATCTAAAAGCGAAATAACATTTGCCACTAAATCGGCTAATAACATAGTGATAACTGGCTGTAAACTATTTAAAGCTTGAGAACGCATAATGGTATTTAACAGCATGTATTCAACACACACTGCTAGCAAATAATCTGTTAACCTAATCAACAGCTCAATTCGAAATGTTACCATCATCTAATATCGTAAGTGTGGTTTAACATTCCATTCGAAACTTGTTGTTTATAACACTGCGATTACCAGCAGTTCTCTACTTATGTCAAATAACATATTTGTTAAGACCCCTGTTAGAGTCTCTTTTATTCTAGAGATAATTTTTAAAACAAATTTTAGAGAAACGTACATCCTTTCATATTAGTAAAGAGAAAACGAGTGTGAAAGAGAGAGAGAGAAACCGAGAGAGGACGATTGAAAAAATCGACACAGAATCCTTGCACTAGTCAGCTATTTAGCCTATAGCTATGAGAACTCACATAATTACTTGCTAAAACATTAAAAATGTCACGTTAGGTTAGAGGAGCGTTAATTTCAAGGATGGGATGTCAGAGAAATCGAATCGTTTTTTGTTCTAAGAATTTTATAATATATAACATACAACTGATTAATATATGTATGTGCGTATGTACTTTAACATTTTCCGCATACTGGTATAGCGTGTTAAGCTCCTAGCTTTAAAGTCCTAATGCCAGTGTGTGTTAAATCGTTTTGGAACATATGTAGGCCATAGTAATGAAATAGTATTATCGTACGACGTATTATCGTTTCGTAATTTTAATACTTCGTGTTTAACTTCTCAGCAATTACTCAACTGTTTATTATAGAGGTATCATGCAATTATTGAGAATTATATCACACTGTCAGCATTTATGTGAGTTTGGTTTGATTTGAAACAAAATAATTTATCTGAAGTTTAGGAGAATTTTTGATTTTAACTGACTTAAGACCATTTTGTATCTATATTTTATAGAATACAAATTTATTTACAAATGGCATGGTGAATTTTTTGTATTAGTTCAGTTGAACTTAGTTTAAGTTTTTTTGCATTCCTTTTTGTTGTAACTCTTGCGTACCTATATCAAGCCGAAATTTGCTTATGTGCAAACAATATTTTGGATTGAAAAAAAAATCAGTAAAATCGATCTCAGTTATAGATTTTAATTATGTGATTAATATGGCGTCAATAATTTTGTAGATGGTTGCTTTCCCCTTTCAAATGGTGCCATTGTAAGATAAGCATTTGTGATCGATCTGTTTAGACACCATTAAATCTACTATTGTTATACTCAAACTACATATATAAAACACAATAGTAATATTTTTTTCGTCGAATACCTCGAAAAGAAGCTTGTCCTTCTATTTCATTTCATGTATTTCATCATGACTTGTTAGTCAAAGCCATTGGTCGCTATATAATAAATTAAAAATGCGTGAACAAAAAAATGCTCCAGCATAGTTAAAAAGTATTATTGCTTTATTAAAATCTTTTAAAAGATCCTCTTTTCACATGTACACCGATCAGTTAAGAATAACTAAAATCGTTTGCATTAAAATCTCAAATTCGAGATAAGCGGCTATTCCACAAAAGATTTGATCTTAGAGAATTTTTTGGATTTTTAAATTGGGTCATTTCTTATTTTAGGAAAAATGAACATTGGCCCTAATGAAGAAGGACCTAAAAATATATTTTTTTTCAAAAATTTGCTCTTACGTGGACGACCTTAAGCGGGCTTATAGATGTTCTCATCTGGGATATATCCAAAGACGGCTACGATTAATAAATGCTCTGAGCTCCAAGCAACGTAATTTTTTATTTTATATATTTATGTATTAAAAAAAATGCATAAAATATCCATTCTGATATCCCTTTTTTGTGTACATTTTCACTAGTTTTTTGCGATTAAGATTTAAGGGTATCGTATAATCAGCTATACTAGGATTCAACCCGAGAAGATGAAATCTAAAGAACACCCTTTCGGTATGAATTTTTTATGATGTTGTAAAGAATTTACATATACAGTAATTAACTTTGGAAAAAGATATCCTGCAAGTAACTGTCATTTTCTGTTTTGCACATAAGTGCTCTTCTTAATTTTTCGCAAAATTTCGGATGTAACGACCATGAATTCATTTCGAATGTAAGTTTTAGTTGAGGAATGTGGCTTGTTAACATATTGCCACCTTTTTTCTTCAAGGGCGTAACTCAAATTTTGTTTCGAAATAGGATTTTTTTAATTATTTCGATAGATCGCGATGGAATACATCATAATATGTAAAAAACTTGATCTCGAAAAAAATGGCAGTTACCACCTTTTGGAACAATATGTTAACAAGCTAAAAACAATTCCATAGCTAAGATTCATTATTCGAAATGAAATCATGGTCATTACACCATTTCTGTCAAATGTCCACAAAGAACACTGCAATTGAGCTCTTAAATCTTATAAAGGGTGATTTTTTAGCTATTATCTTTTTGGCAACACTGGTTTAAACAGCTGACGCACGTTTCGTGTTTTGTTTCACTGTCAAACATCTTCAGTTTGGTCTATAATTTAACCATGAATCGTCTTAGAAACGAACAACGCTTGCCAATTATTGAATTTTATTACCAAATTGCGTGCTCTGTTAAGAAAGTTCATCGCGCGCTTCTTACATTTTATGGTCAGTTTAATCGACCCACTGAAGCGGCTATTGTGACTAAATTTCGCACCAAATTTACATTGTTGGACATTAAATCACCAACACGCTTACGTAGAGTGCGAACTGAAGAAAATATCGCAGCTGTATCGGCCAGTGTTAATGATGACCATCAATTATCGATTCGTCGCCGTTCGCAACAATTGGGCCATTGTTACTCAAAAACGTGGAAATGTCAAAATTGGACTATATGGATGCACCATTTGAGGCGCAGTCAAGGTCAACATTTGCATGAAATAATCTTCAAACATTAAATTATATGGACCGTACTATCGATTCAAATAAAGATTTCATGCATTTTTCTGAATTTTATGTGTTTTCTTTTGAAAAACTTTTCTATAGCTTTTAAAAAATCAACCTTTATAATATATAAATTTTAGAATACACAAAATAATATTTTTAAACCATTTATTCTCTTATCTTATCAATATATGTAAGTTTTGTTATTGGAATCCGCTCAAAGAGAAGGTGCCCTAGGGAAAAATGAACTGACCGAGGACAAGTCTTGTGGGCTAAGAACGGTACTAGTTCTATCGAAAATGTATGAATGGGACTGGTCTTTTTTACTTGGGGTTGTCATTGTAGGTCAGAATTGAAGCTGGTCCTCAGAGCTTTGTGTTCATCGAGACCGCCACAATGCTAAAATTAATATCTCTCTGTAAATTATGTTTGCCTGTATTTTTTTAAGACGATGTAACAAACAGCGTTATCAGAAACGTAAAAAAATCTTTTAAAAAATATAAATATTTAAAAGCAAATACTTATTAAATATTTATTCGAATTTTCAACTTTAATACACCAAATATTAGATTTGAACGCTTTCAAGGTCTAATAAAAAAGCTGCAACATAACATAACAAATGTCTAGACAGAAAGATCGTCATTAGAGTGTTTTTTTATATTTTGGCATAAGTTTAGAATAGAAAACCAATACTTAATCATTTCCATATATTGTTTGTGTATTTGATAATTTTCCTAAGAGTGTCTCTAGTTGAGAGACCAAATATTTATAAAAACTGACCTCAAGAACGATTACATTTAATATTTGTATAAAAAAATATTTTTTTCACATAATAGATGGTTGTACTAAAACTGTTTTGCAAACAAAACCACTGTGTGACATTTCAAAAACTGTGGGAAGAGAGTATATTTCTTTATTGTCGTATAAAACAGGATTTTGTTTGTCAAATTTCCAAAATTTCCCCCTTGACTTACTGGTAAAAAGCGAGTTTTGCGTAGCTTTATTTAATTTTCGTTCTCATCAGACCGTTCGAACAGTATGCTGTTTATTTAAAAGGAATCTGTGCATATTGGTCCATGAATCACTTAATGTTTAATGTTGATAATTTAAAGATTTTAATTTAAAAAAATAAAAATTTAGTTAGCTGTGTGTTGCAATTTCTTTGCAATATATTTCCAAATAAATTTTTTTAATAAAGAGTGATTTTTTTGAGGTTAGGATTTTCATGCATTAGTATTTGACAGATCACGTGGGATTTCAGACATGGTGTCAAAGAGAAAGATGCTCAGTATGCTTTGACATTTCATCATGAATCGTCTTACAAACGAACAACGCTTGCAAATTATTGAATTTTATTATCAAAATGCGTGCTCTGTTAAGAAAGTTCATTGCGCGCTTCCATTTTATGGTCAGTTTAATCGACCCACTGAAGCGGCTATTCGGGCTATTGTGACTAAATTTCGCACCAAATTTATATTGTTGGACATTAAACCACCAACACGCTTACGTAGAGTGCGAACTGAAGAAAATATCGCAGCTGTATCGGCCAGTGTTAATGATGACCACCAATTTTCGATTCGTCGCCGTTCGCACCAAATGGGTCTCTGTTACTCAAAAACGTGGAAATGCCAAAATTGGACTAAGCGGATGGACCACCTAAGACGCAGCCGCGGTCAACATTTAAATGAAATTATCTTCAAAAAGTAAATGTCATGGACCAATCTAACGTTTCAAATAAAGAACCGATGAGATTTTGCAAATTTTATGCGTTTTTTTTAAAAAAGTTATCAAGCTCTTAAAAAATCACCCTTTATTTGTCGAGTCTTTAACTTTCGCAATAACCCATGTTGACATGGGTCAAATTTGGTACTCACAGAAACAATATTTTTAGTCTTTGATGTACATATGGGCATCTCCCAAAAAAGGTCTATCAAAAAAATTAAATCAAACCACACTAATTTTTAACTTCTTTTTTTCCTTATTTCGACAACTTTTTATTATGAAACTCAAAGTTAACTTGTTTTTATTAAAAGTTGAAGTGTTATAACGAAAATTACTACTTTTTTACTACGAGTGGAAATGTTTGTAGCGTCCGTTTTGCAGTACCTAATAAAAAAATCTGAGAGATAATTCTCATATTTCATAAATTTACGAACAAAATATATCCTCTGACATGTATATATGGAAAAAAATGTTCTCAAAAAATCGCTGAACTTTGTATATTTTTATAAGAGCTTCAAAAGTACTTCCGTTTCAATTTAAATTTGTTTATAATTGTGTACTAATTTGTACTAAATCCTGACGATATATTTAAAAATGTAGTACTCTTTAAGCGCTTTAGAATACTAAAAAGACTGATCGATTTTTTCAAATAAAGTTAATATCTATTAGTATGGTCTGATTTCATTTTTTGGTAGATCTTTTTTGGGAGATTCCCATATGTAAAATGTAATGCAATATTAAGGTCAAATAAATTTTGCAAATAAAAAAGTAAAGGATGGCTAACGTCAAACTTGATTATATTGAAGGAACAAAATAAGCCCATTCTATTTAGAATGCATTTTGAAAAATCT
This sequence comes from Polietes domitor, assembly GCA_947397865.1. Classification (NCBI taxonomy): domain Eukaryota; kingdom Metazoa; phylum Arthropoda; class Insecta; order Diptera; family Muscidae; genus Polietes; species Polietes domitor. The sequence goes on from OX377618.1 coordinate 206,904,052, forward strand.
CCTTTAGTACTTAGGCCATTTTAATTTTGCTTTGAATAAAAATACACATGATCGTTACGGAAGTCATCGATAGCTAAAAATTGTATCGATAATTTTTAAATTTTTTTCTTCTTATTTTGATTCGATTTGTTCAAACTGTAACGTCCGACAACTCTATAACTAAGCGAGGTATCAATAACATGCCCACGTATTTGTCTTCTTATTTATCGATCATTTTCTTCTAGTTTTCTATTTTGATTCGATTTGTTCGAACTTTAACGTCCGATAATTCGATAACTAACCGCATTTGTTTGAATTTGTCTTCTTGTTTTGAGGTCCTCTATTTAAAAATGTTGTCAGACTTTGGGGCCTCAGACATCATACTCTTTAAATTGTTAATACTCTGAAAAAGGCAAATTCATGAATACATCGAAGTATGTCATTAAACCAACGAATCCAGTCATAAATTTCCATAATTATAAAGAAAACCAGTTCTTTGGCGAACTTTCAGTGTAGTGCAAAGGATTTTGTCCTGGTGTAATATTGTCCTATGATTCATAAATACATGTGATTTGCAAACTATTTTATATGAAACCGGACATGATGAATATTACACGTATAATATTTAATAAAACGGAAGTCACCAATCCCCAGGTAGCAAATTGTTCAACTTTATTGTTTTGCCAAAAATAATTCTTCTTATTTATTATTATTATTATTATCTGTTTTCTAAATAAATGCTGTTAAATTAACACCTACCAAAAATATGAAAATGTTAACCTAACATTATAGTAAACAATAAACCAAGGTTCCACGCGCTGTACAGAAACCACCCAAACAATAACAGAGAGCACGACAAAACAGAGAGTATACCATAGAGTCAGAGAGAAAGAGCAGGCGCATACAAAAGTGGAGTTACTTCTTATTGGGAAACTCTTTTTCTTCTATGGAATCTCAGACAATACAAAACATACCAATGCACTAACCAAGTCGCCGCCGCCGTAGTACTCCAAACACACAACAATAATAACAAACAACAATAAGAAGAAGGCGACAACCAACAACACAATGGCCCACAAACGAAAACGTCCACACTGCAAAGAGAACCTCCCCAACACACGAACACATTTTTCGAACGGCACTTCGGCACTTTAGTATATACGCGAACTCTATACGGTGAACACGTCCGAAACGGATGAATGCGCGTTTATGATTTTTCAATTTTTTGTGTGTTTTGTGTGTGAAGACGTGTAATGATGATATGAATTTGGAATAAAGCAGAAAAAAGCAAAAAAATATCAAAAGAAGAAGAAAGCAAAAAATAAAAACGAAAACATACACGAAAGCTGTGCACGACAAAATCACGGTGATTATTTGCGGTGCCGTACCGCCAACACCACCACCACCTACCAACCTATCAATACATGAAGAGAAACGTGTGAACGAAACGAAACACGAAAACCCCTCCAAACAAAATACAAAAAAAAAAGAAAAAATAAGTTATTAAACGGTTTTAATAAGCCCCGAAAATTGTATTGCCAATGATTTTCCGCGAAATAAATTCTGTGAAGGGCTCTCTGTCTCGGCAATAAAGTGAAGAATGTTTGAGTCGTCGACGCCGAGCATGCATGCATGATGCTGATGATGATAATAATAATGGTGTGTTGTGTGTGATGAAAAATGTGTTGTTATAAAAGAAAATATCAATCATTTCCGCAAAATTGGAGTGTGCTTGCTACACAGTTCTAAAGTGTTTTCAGTCATTGTGACGCATATGAAGTGGTGTGAGATTTTGTTGAGTTTCAACAACAAAAACAACCTAAGCGAATATATGGAAGCTGAGTTTAATTGTGGGACTATACCAACAATTGCCGCTGTATAAAATCGGGAAAAAAGAGAGCAACAAAATAAAGGTGATAATTTAATGTCCACTAGCAGTATGAACTCTTAATTGTGTTTAAGTGTCCAAAGAAAATCCCCAAAAATAATATCAATAAAGTCCAACGAAAAAAACTTTCCACTTTCCACGGAGTTTATCAGGATTTTATCTTCCGTTTTTTTTCCACGAACAATAAATTGAACATCGCTGTTGGTTGGCCTTAAATGTGATGTTGACTTCGTTAAGGTCTATTCTGTTTTCGGCAACATCGTTTATTTTCGTAAACTCTGTCGAAGGATAATTAGAATTTACGAGCAATGTGCCATACGTTTTGTATGGTGGCACTTGCCGCAACCACCAACCAGCCAACCAACAAAAAACAGTACCGGCAACATTCTGGCTCTGTGCTGTGTGTGTCTCCACTACTACTGCTACTATTCGTACTACATACATCCGCAACCATATCAACAACTACAACAACTCTTTAGCTTTGGCCTTATTATGGGTTTTGTGCTTGACGCAAATTGGAAAAATGTTTGTTAGGCGAAAAAGGTCCTTTCTAAAGCAACGACATACATACTATACACATACACAATAGAGGGGGCCACGAATCATATATTTGGATTCAACCTTGGTTACTGACCTAACCTTTGAAATACTTAGAAAAAATCACATTCTAACTGGAAGGATTTTTTCCAATAACCATAAAGGATAGTAAAGAAAATTGTCTAGTGAGTGAATTAAATTATTTGAAATATGTATCGAACGACCCTAGATAATTCGGAGATTTTGAATAATTTTATTTGGGTTAGACTCAATGACAATTAATTAACTCCAAGAACAAGAAATTTTATTTGTCAAAAGAAGTGGACATTTGGAATTGAATATGTATTGTAGAATTATACATTTTTTCGAAAATGAAAAGAATCACGAGTAAATCATAAATTTGAAAAAATATTGTCTTTATTCAGACTGAAAAATAGCCGCTTCCTTGTAATAAGTAAATGGTTTCGTTGGCTTATTTGTCATTAGTTCCTTTATGCAAAGAAATCCTTCGTAAATAATTATAAATATAGGGTGAGACATTTAACATTTTAATTTTGAACTACCGATTACTTTGACTTTGAAATGTAGAGTAACATTAATTTTTATTCTCAGGTTTAGGTTTGAAATTTGCAAAATGTTACGCTATACGATCGAACAAAATCGGGATATATTAAAAACTTACTTCCAAAGTATTGGGTCTTTAACGCAAACTGTAAGAAATTTACGTTGAAAATGTTGGTGTTTTCAGATGAAGTTCATTTTCATCTCGGTGGCTATGTTAAGAACCCACACGTGATTATTGAGAAGCCAATGCATCCAAAACGAGTCACTGTTTAGTGTGGATTTGGGCTGGCGGCATCATTGGGCCATGTACTGAAAAATTTAATTGATCGGAATGATATTGTGTTCTTTAATGACAAAGTTCAACCTTTCCAATAAAACCTGAAATTTAAAAAAAATAATCAGTACCTTTTTATAGCCGAAAATGGCTCACCTTATACTAATGAGCATCGATTTTGATTTTATTGTTCCATAGGCATCAAATTCAACAGAATATTTTTTCAAAATATCTGAGGAATGCCGGAAAATGATGCCAACCAAGAGTAACTGACAACAAATTTTGGCAGTGGTTAATTTAATTATTTTTATTAATTACAATAAAAAATAACTTTATATTCTAATTTTGAGTTCAGGGATTGAGCCGGGTAACTAAGACCATTATCGTTACTTATTACAACGACAGAGCAGAGTCCCTGTGTGGATAGAACCAACAGCCTCCACCCTGATATACGTTTACCCGTGCGCTCTACTACTAGTTTCGAGATTTTAGTCATAAAATTCAATTAGTCAAAGTATTAAAAATTTCTAAATCATTAAAATTAACTGGATTGAACATTTTCAAAAATCGTTGTAGTAACGATTGAGTTTCGCTGTCACAGTTTAATGTCATGTTCACGAATAGAATGAAAACTGCCAGAAATTATCATTATTATCAGTCAAATCATTAATTTAATGTTTACATACAACGAAATATCAATATCAACAATCCACCTTCTACGCGGATTGATTTTGACAATATTTATAAAATAAGTCATGGTTTCGGTGTGTGACCCACCTTAATACACACATGTCTGTGTATATATGTTTATTGACATGTGTGTTCGTGGAATCTTCTAAACTAATAAAAGTCAACGTAGCATACATGATGTTTGTCACACTGTCTGTCTGTCGGCATTTAATTACCAGAGAATATCCTTAATTTTAATCCTCAATCTTCGTCGCGAAATATCGTTGTGGTTTTATTGGATCCTGTTGATGTGCTCCCATATCCCAAAAACAGGTGTTCCTCTTAAGACTCACATCGCGAAAAATAATTGATGGAAATACATCCATATACTGTGAAGTGAAAACATTTTTAATTTGCAATTAAGGGGTGTAATTATTTATTATAAAAAATTATTGCATACAAACAACAATTGCAACAATTTTTTTCTCCGAGCAGTTGAAAAAAAACAAATTCAGTACAATTGTTAAATATAATAAAATACAATAATAGTTCAACTTCGACTCCTTCGAAGAGTCGTTAAAAAAGTTGTATTTTTAGGATGTTCAAGAGTGAGATTTATTATTAATTGCTTGAATATGTATAGAATGTATACATTTTTATTTGATGACCACATCTCTGTTGTATGGACTCTATACAGATTAAAACATTTATAAATTGCAGTTATGTGATGGAAATATTCATCATTATGACATTTTAATCCATCACGATAAAACAATGCTGATAAATAGTATTCAAGCTAACATTAGTATTTGTGGCATTATAAAAAATTTAAATGTGCAAAGAAATCTTTCATAACTAGTACAACAAAAAGTAGCTTAAAGCAGAAGAGATTATACATTTTCATGTGGAATACATGTACTCGTGCAACTAGTTAGAAGTATTACCAAGAAATGTTTTAATGTGTGAATCCTTTGAAAATTCTAAAGTCCTTTGAAAAAGAAATACGAACGCCACACGTGTGGCTACGAAAATTTTCTCTATGTTTTTTATAGTTTTCAGAGATTCATTTGTATTAGGACGGTACTCGACCTAGCACATGTAACACAAACAATTTGGGAAAAATTTACTTAATTGCCAACGGAGTCAAGTATGAGCTATATTTTAAATCTACTTATTTACCAACAGAGTCGCCTATCAGCTCGATAAATTTTTTCAATAGCTCCACTATTATTTTTATGGTAAGAATCATTCAGCTCCTCAATATATCCATCAATCGCAGATTCCACCTCCACACAAAAAAAAACTTACTGCGATATTTTTATATATGTTTTACATAGTTTCGATTATACTACTCGATCTAGCAATGAAATTTCAAGCAATTCAGGCAAAGAATTTCTTTGTTCCTCAACATTGGCTCCATTGATTTCGATACAATTTTTTTCTATAGTTCCACTATACACTTTATGGTAAGAATCATTCAGCTCTTTACCACTGAAATATTTTTTAAGAAAATAATCCAAAGGCTCTTGGATTTTGGCTACTGTATTGTGCGACATACAAAAACTTGACCTTACCTAAAAACTCAAAAGTACTTCCGCTTCATTTTTTTGAGTGTCCTTTCATTTCAAGAGTGCAGTGGTGGGTGGAGTCATGATTAACCCTGTGGTCATGATCGTTGACTTTACAGCTATCACAAATCGTCAAATTGAAATATCCATACGAGGATGCTCTTAATGTTTGCATTGCAGGCAAAGGCGACACACATCTTGTATATAGTTTCCCAGCAATAAATGTTGCTCAGCAGGTTAATAAAGGAGGGATGTATTGTCATTCATTTACTAACCTATCCACCAAGCGATAGGTTTTATGAGGGATTTGTTGCCTTCGAGCAATTACTCAGGTGGAGGTCTAGTTTAAAACTAAAATTTCACAGTCGAAATTTGAACATGACAAACTTTACCGCCCAATGCATTACAATCAATGATGAGAGACGTTCTTCCAGGGGTGTATATGTGAGTTTATTATATCATTTATGGCAAAGCATGTAGATATTTGGATTTAATGCATCCTAGTCGTGGCGAGTTTCGACAATGTTACACTGCTTCCCCAAAATTACATAAGCCTGATCAGGATACTAATCACGATATTCAAAATAGAGAAAGTTACGATCGAAATTCGATTTTATTTGTATTAAAAATGAATAAATTTCTACCAAAATTATTCCAAATGTAACGACATTAGTTGCAATATGTGTACGTTATCTAAACATCATATTTTTTTCGTACGAAATTTATAATTCTTTCACCAAAAAAATTGATTGTGATCGTCACTTATCACTAGGAAATCTCTTGATTAACCTTTAGGCGGGTTAAACCCTCACATCAATGATAATTATGTAGGCTAAAAATCTTGTGAATTTCACATAGAAAACTGGATTAGCATTACATTTTTTAAAATCTTTTTTATAAATATTAAGAAATAAATATTTTATAAATATTACGAAATATATATTATAAGGATGTTTTTTAAGTGTGGATGCGATAAGAAAAACGTAAATAAAAAAATTGAAAAAAATGTTCAATAAACAAAATTTTTGAAAAAAAATATAAGTTTATATTAAACTTTGTTTGTCTTAGACTGGATTACTATCTAAGGCTACGACCAAAAATGCAAAAATAAAATTATTTGTTTGGAAATTTTTTATTATACAATCATTTATATTGTAGTTGAGGACAATTATTTTTTAGTATTTTGAGTAAAAAAATAATATTTATTAACGTTTTTGTTATCGCAACTTGTTATATAAAGAAAAACAGTCGTTATAACTGTTGTACTTGAAACTTCATCATGTAGTGCGATTTGTGGTTTAAAGAGCACTCTGCATTTTGGAATTTTCGAACACATAAAGGACCGCAACATTTTTTTCAATATTTGGTCCTCAAGGGACCGACAAGAATCCTGAAATTTTGACAGGTTTTATGAAAAATTGTAGACTATTTTTTGACAAATTATGTCAAAAAAACAAATGGTTTTAGTTAAGGCTATTCAAGGATAAAAGAAATTTTGACATTTTGAACAACCTTGTTCCACCAGGACATGGACAGTTTACTATGTTGTTTTACAGCTGTCGTAAATGGCTTTTCCATGATACCTAAGCTTGTACTTAAAGTGATGCATCTATTTCTAGAAACAACTAATTTTAACTAATCATAAAATACAAACTGACATTGAATAATACCAAAATTTTGAAATTTTTCAAAAAATGTATATAAATCCAAGGGGATTGAACCCGATCAATTTTGATTTATATAATTTTTTTGTGGATTTAACAAAAAAACATACAAAATATATATTTTTTTTCAAGTTTAATAATTTTCTATTAAACCAGAAGCATTTATTGTAAATTAGCTGAAAATAATATATTTGTATTTTCTACCACGAAAAAGTTATCATTTTTTTAAATTACCATTTTTCGAATCTTTATTTTCTATCCACCCACAATTTCATATTTTTTTAAAATTCGAAAATGCAGCTTTATTCGGCTTATAGAAAAGTGCAAATTTTCCAAGATTCATTTCTATTGGAGAACATGCGAAATATTTATGTTCCGTATCTCATGGAATTAGTCCATTGATAGATGTAGATGTAAGTGAATTTAAAATATTTGGTTAACTAGCGTTAAATAGCAGGCACGATTAAACATACAAAGTAGAAAAAAATATTTATTTAAACTTTCTTATACAGGGTGTGCCATTTAAAATTTTAAATTAGTACTACCGATTACTTTGACTTTGGAAGGAAGAATAAAATTATTTTTTATTATTAGGTTTATGTTTGAAATTTGAAAAATGGCAAGTTATACGCTCCAGCAAAATTGAGAAATATTAAAAACTTACTTCCAGAGTAGAGAGTCTTTGACGAAAACTCTAAGAAATTTTCGAGTAGAGTTTGGCCTTCAGTTCAGTCCTTATGAAATTCATTTTCATCTCGGTGGCTATGTCAATAAGCAAAATTGCAGCATATGAGGGTTTTCTGAACGTGACTATTGAGAAGCTAGTGCATCAACAAAGAGTCACTGTTTGGTGTGGATTTTGGGCTGTATTGTGAAATTGGGTTGATCGGATGAGGTACTGCCGAGCCATTCGTGGTAGCCGTATGGGTATGCCAATAAGCAAAATTGTCGCAGATGGGGTTCAGAGAAAATTGTAAATGGCACACCCTATAGCTGACAAAAGGCATAATAATCTGTGGATAAAAAGTTTTTATGTTTTTTTGGGACAACGAACAAAAATTGTTTACATTTTTCTCTCACAACCCGCTAAATTATTATTAATTTAACCTGGCGTGATCAAAATTTTACTCCCACAGTTATAGTACACATTTGGAATTTTAACAAAAAAAATTAAAAATATTATGCATAAACCATTTTTGTGTTGATATTGTGGACCAAATACAATTTTAGGCCCTACATCGATTTTTTCTTTCCCATAGTGTTATTCAAGACGGAGGATTTTCCTAACGAATTTTGGTGTGACACCTTCATTTTTTTCTTAAATTCAATTTTTTTCAAACTTTGCCAGAAAATATTTTATTATCGTATATAATTGTCCGATGTAGAATCTAGTTTTGATTTCACATTTCTTGGCCACAAAGAAATGCCAAAAATTGGACTTCTCAAACTTTGCACCTCTCACAATTGACATTGTTCTTAGAAAATGTTCGGGCAATTCTTAGAAAAATATCGCAAATATTTGTTTACTTTTAAATTTTTGCGAAGATTCCAATTTCGTATGTAGAAACAATTGGAATAGTTTTAAAGAGTATCGTGACTCACCCGCCCGTCTTCATTAACACTTTTGTGCAAAAATCCACAAACATCAAACTGATTTTTTAACTAAAACAATAGCTACCATTTTTGATAACACAAAAATTTGCAAATCATACAACACCAAATGGTATTTTTTGCTGGTTTGTTTAACAAACATTGAAATTGAGATTTTGAGCACAACAAATTGAACAATTGGCGAATTTGCCTTTAATTTGAAATTAAATTTCTAACGCTTTCTGCAAACTACAATACGCCTCTAATCAAAGCATCAATGATTCTCCTCTGCTACAGGTATCTTTGAACGAGCGAGAAAAGAAGAAGAGAAAAATTAAAACAAATAAAAAATATTGAATGAAAATATCAAAGTCAACGGCATCGACGATCACAACGAAAACCTTGTAATCTTCAGACAATCATTCTATTCATTTGAATAATATTTGAAACACGAATGTAAACACACGAATATTCACAATTATGGCAAAATACTGTCTGTCGGCAGCTGCAGGCTGTACAACAACATTTCCCCACAAATCATGTTCATATTCTGTAAACAAATAAAAAGTTGTAACAACTTTTTCTTCTTCTTCTACTTCGATGTTTCTATTAACTAAATGCCAATGGCAGGCAGCAGCTACGTCTGCTGAATAAATAAATACGCGCGCAGCTCTGATCGTAACTATATATGTATGTACATACATATGTATGCAGTTGACATTGAGCGACACGACCGACCACATGTATTTACTGCGTTTGCAGTCGGACAGGTGACAAGTTTAGGGCAGCAATATTTTAATGGTTTTATTACCGGTTACGGCTTAACTTACTTACTGTAAATGTCTATATTGGACTTTGCTATTAGTATGTATGGCCAATATCTCAACGTCTGGTCTATGTTGGTCTTGTCTGGTCTGTCGTTGTTAGCGCCATAATCAAAGCAAAGTTCATCCGTTCCCAGGGAAATTTAATATTTGAATTTCAATTTCATATTTAATTCCGAAATCTATGAATTTTAACATTATTGCTGGCATTTCGGTGGAAATGAATGAAGCAATATTTGTTGTTGTTACAAAAGTGGTCTGTTTGAAAATAATTGATACAACAAATACAAATATTCCCACAGATATCCCCGAAGTGACACTGAGAGGTTGCATATGATAGTACTGTGTAGCATGCAATCGCCGTCTTTGGTTGAAAATATATCAGCATAAATTTCGTTAAGAGTTCAGATTAACATATAAATCTGATCCCTTTTCAATTTTACAAAAATAATCTATCGAGTTGAGGCATCTCGTAATATTGCAATTTAAAACCCCATTTAAAATTTTAAATTAGAATCGGCTACAAAATTTAAAAATTTTTAATTTTTTTTAAATTTCTTGTTTTATTGTCAAGATTGAACTTTGTCATTTAATAATGGAACACAATATAGTTCATAGGACTACCACGACTGGCTCGGCAGTACCTCAAAATGCAAAGTTATGCACAATTCTTCTCAAAGAAGTGCGAGAAATTTTCAGTTCCTGAGAACGATGATGAGTTGATGTTGATGGATGTTCTTGGACATTCTCAGCCACAGTAGCAATGTTTTCGATTGGAAGCACTGGACGAGAACGTACATGTTTTGGTTTCTTTAATAACGATCCATTTTCATGAACTCGCTTCACAAATTGACGCACAAACTGCTCGAAAATTTTCAACTATATTTTCTTACAGTTTGCGTTAAAGACTCACAACTTTGGAAGTAAGTTTTTAATATTTTGCATTTTGCAAATGTCAAACATAAACCTGAAAATAAAAATGAATGTTATTCTACATTTCAAAGTCAAAGTAATCGGTAGTTCAAATTTAAAATGGCACACCCTATATGTCCTCATGAAGACGGGATAAATATATAATAATAATTCCTTTTCAATTTTATAAAAATTATTATCGTAACGCCTTCGATGTTTTCATTTATCACCTCGTCAAATATACAAAACGAAAAATCTTGTATGTCCCAATGGAGACGGGATTAATATCAATTAATATTAATAAAAGAATCCGGAGTGGGAGCCAACGGAATCAAGAAATATATCCCTTTTTATGGTTTATTAAAATTATAGCTTGTTCACATTTTATTCTAAAATATGGAAGGATTTGTGGAAGAGCACTCTGCTAAAAATTTAATATTTTCTAACTTTAACTCGGAGATTATCCTGACTCATGACCTTTTGCATTTTTATTACTAAATTGTTTACAAAAGACATGGTGACATTTAGTACTTGGTTGTCCACTACCTTTATCAATTCAAACGGAAAGTGAAAGGCCCAGTAAACACTTATCATGATTTCTTGTTCTTGACAGCCTTTATTAGAAGGTTTTGCATCGATTTTTCAATATTATACTCCAAGATAGATTTGTAACATTGCAAACAAACAAACAATGTCGAAGGGCTACGTCTGAAATTTTCTGATTTTCTAAATTCGAAAACAAAAACCAAATATACTCTAACAAAGAAGACAAGTCTGTATGTATAAGATCTATGAATAAATATACCTCTTTGTAGAAATCTTTGAAAAGATTTTTTTAAACATATTTTTCAAATTTGTTAATAAATTCCGAGGGAAATCCTTTATAAATTATATAATTATAATTTTACAATATTTGGGATCATAGCACAGAAAACAAGGCGTTTAGGAGTTTAGTTAATATTCGAGGAGTAGTAGTAGTTGTGATTCATTTTCTTAACCGGCAACAGGATGAGTGATTTAATTGAAGTGGAAAAAGTATGGCAGCATTTTTTTTGGTTTTAAAAAAAATTTTAGATTTTTTCGCTTCATATTATTTTTGAAGTCTATGGGCAATAAATTTCCTTTTATACTAGCAATATACAAATACAATAACACAGTGGAACAGAAAAAATAACAATGAATTCTGATAGAGGAGGTAAAAAAGAATATAGCAGTATCGGAGTTTTGAAAGTTCACCCTTTTGCACATTCGTACGATGAATAGGTATAGGAAACCTAACACTATAGCTCTTCAATATAGGGGTCTTTTTGGCCCTTTTTTGCGAAAGGGTAAAAACATCCCTAAAACAACTGTTTAACGGGTCAAAATGTTCTACAGAAATATTTGTCATTGATAGTGAGGTTAGAGATGTTTTATAGAAGTCGGAGATGAAATTGTGAGTGTTTCTTCTTGGGTATTTTAAAATTTGTTAAACGATGAAACAATTTTCATTGAACAAGAAAACAAATTTATTATCCAGTTATTGTGGTCGTTGATTTCTGATCGATTATGAATGACTTTTAGTTCAATGTAATACATTCCAGTACTAGTTATTTTGATAAGTTTTGTCTTCTTAGTAAGAGAATGTTGTAATGGAAAGGAGGGCATATATGTATTTCATATCCTGTGTAGGGAAAACTCATCAATTTATCTTCTGTGCGCAGTGATTGTGTTGTCATTGGCCGTATTTATATTTACATTTTCACGAATTCACATATAAGATATATATCCAAACACATCTCTCTACAAGTCGTTTTTTTGAAGAGTGTTGTGATCCACTGATCACAACTGGCTGGTGGTGGCCAGACTACCACCCACAACAACAAATATTAGTGACAAATTCCTAGAATTGAGTTTTATTTGTTGACAAATTCCAGATAAAAAGTGTACTAAATACCTTTGAAATATTTTATGTACATTAGGGTAAGGATAAGCCTTGTCAGCAGAAATGAAGATTGCAAAATATTTATTCTAAAAATCATGTTTTCCCATGTAATTTTTTATGTTGCATTTTTGTTAAATTTTCTTCCAGAATTTTTAGACCCTTCTAAGCATTTTAAATATAAATTTTTATTCTTGTCTTCCAACTAATTGGTCATATTATTGGGCGTTAAATTTATTTTTTGTGGTTTTTCAAAGTAAGTCTCACATTTCTTGGAAACATTTTGTAAAAGTTGTTATGAAAAATAAATAGAGAAAAAATCTATCCCACCTTTCAAATGATGCCCAAATGATGAATATCGATGACTTCATTTCTATGAACATATTTTAATGCAAAAGATAGTTTTCAAAACCAAAATGTGCAAACTATGTTTACAAAAAATGGGCGCTGCTGCATCAAGTTCCTTCCGAAGTTCATCATTTAGGCATCATTCGAAAGGTCCTTATTGCAGATATTTATTTTTTATAAAATACTACCACCAAATACAAAAATGTTTTCCGTTGTCGCTAAGAAAAAAACAACAAAATAAATTAATTACTATAAACTTCCTTTAATACGACTAATAAGTTACTCTTAGACAAGAATCAAAATTTATATTTAAAGTGCATTCAAAGATCAATAATTTCAGAAAAAAATTACAAAAATTAAACACAAAAAATACACGGGAAAAATATTTTCAGGAGCATTTACCTCACAGATGCCTTGATCTATGACGAAATATTTTTTTGCAAATCATCATTAAACAATCTAAACATAAATTTTGTGGGGTGACTGCTAATTATAGTTCTGATAATTACTTTCTATTTGTTCCAAAAAAATCTCCGGTCATGGGGACCTCTCGTGACGCCACTTCGTTCAATATGCTAATTGAACGGTATTACGGATCTCCTAGCAATTGTCCAATAAAACTGATTTTTATGAACATTTTTTTATATTGAATGGAACAGGATCGCCCTCCTATCGGGACGGGTAATAATTTGACAACTCTAACAACATTTACCAAAATACATATATTCGGAATTCACACGCAAGCCTTAGGTTAGACTTTCTCCATTCTCACTTTTTTCTGATATTAAACCTAACATTATCTCTAAGCTGATTAATTATTTTGGATTATACATTGTGGCCATCTACTGGCTGAGAAAATCGTTTGTTGTTCTCCGAAGCTCCATAAGACAGTTTTGTATTAACATGAAACTAACGAAAATATGTTTCCTTGAATTATATTTTATTCAGAGATCATAGTTTTCACTAAAGTAAAGGCCACAAGTTTGTGTCTAACAAACAAGAAATGAAAACAATAAAATACCTTGCCAAACTCATAATTCTTTCCACAGCAATTCCCTCAGCAATTTTTGTCCTGCAACAACTTCAAAGCACGTCTAAGAAATTTCATTAACATCAAAGGGATATCGGGTTCCAAGAGAATGTTTTAGTAGCGATAAATTTGCGAATTACATACCTCGTGAATCAAAGCAGAATAATCTCGCCGCCCCTAAAGCCTGTGTAAATGACACTGGGACATCGTAAATAAGTTTAATAAACTATAATAGGGTGTTCAGGCGGGTATACCCCCGAAACATTAACTTTTAACAAGCCACACCATTGTAATTATCACCAACAAGAATTTATGTAGGTGTGCCAAGGTATATATACGAGTATACACGGTCGTTGAAAAATGTTTCCATGTACTTTGATATATTGTCTATGTCCTCATGATGCCAGGTGTGTATGAGTGTGTGTATGTGTGTGTGCAAGTATGTGTGGAACGCAGGCTCCTTTTGTTAAGTTCATGGATACGTATTACTACGTATATCTACGGAGATTGTTGTTAAGGAAGCAACTCCGGCATTAAGTAATAACCTAGAAAAAGGAATATACATACATATATCCGTATAGACATACATACATACTCATACATACCTAAGTATGTGGAAAGGTCTTTGCTGTTGCTTTTAGTTGTTCACAATAATCCATTATTTAGCCTTGGGCACTGTACGAACTTTAGTGAAAAATTGCTCAAATTAGGTTTGAATATAATAAAAATTTAATATATTTTCGCCCCAAAACTTCGCCCAGGGCAGACCGTACGTTTTGCTTTTTGAAATGGATAATAGAAGGATTATTGCAAAAGTTCATTTCCTTTTGGACCAAAAATAGATGAAGATAACACAAGTTGTTGTTTCGTTTTTTGCACATTTTCTTTTTGTTGTTTTAAAGGATATACTTGCTATTTGTTGGTTGGGCGAGAAGAGAGAGGTAACGACATGACAACATACATATTTTCATAAATTGTATGTCTTGAGGAAATTTCAGAACGCAGAAGTTTAGAAATTTAATTTTTTTTTTGTACTTATTTTCATATTGTATTTTATCGAATTACTGTCATCTTCTGGCCAGAATTATCGAACTGAGATTAGTATGTTGTTACTGGGCATTAAGTTCGTCCAGAGCAACTCAACGCCATTGAAAGAGGTGGGAGAAGTAATGCTTTAGCATGAATTGAAATTTTACTTTTACTCAGTAATATTACATATTTTAATTGCGACCACAGAAAGGCTATCAAAGTTTCACACCACCATTTGAAGTAATTTTGAATGTAAATGCGACCAGAAAATGAAAATCTGAGTGCTCAGTATTATTATGATAAAAATATATGAAATGTTCGTGATTCATAATAAGAATTACACTGTGCAGTTATATGAATACAAAGAAGTTATGACTTTAAACACAAAATAGTTCCAAAAATAAAAATAAATAGATGGACAAAATTTGGATATGTCTAGTACAGTAAAGTAAAGCCCATAAAATATATTTTGTTTCGAAAATGTCCTCCTTATGCCTTGAAAATTAATAAAGTATCATTTTTCATCATTTGATACCAATTTCCAATTCCCAAAAACCAATTGCTCAAAGTATCACAATTTATTTCGTACAGTAATATAGTTTTATGACTGGCTAAATATTGATTTAAAAGAATCACGATAAGAAAAAATGTTTCAAAGAGCGTGTATACAATTTGCTGATGTATTTTGGTGACCTAAACTGGAAAACAGTATTAAAAAATTTGCCTTAATTCTTTATTCAAATTCCAACTTTCGTCAAAGCTGATTACACTATGCAAAAAAATCCGAAATACCTCGTATAACATTTTCTAATGTATTTTGGATTTATAAACTAGAAAATGAGATTAAAATTTGTTATGAATATTTTTTTATTTGATTTGAACTGGGATATTGTCCTGGCTCAAGACCATTTTGCATCTATATTTAATAGAATGCAAATTTGTTTACAAATGGCATGGTGACATTTATTACTTGGCTGCAGACTACCACGATCATGATTTCGACCATGTCAAAAGTCTTTTCAAGTGGCTTCGTAGCGACTTTTCAACATCAAACGCGGCCTCTATAAGGAGATGATTCTCACAAACGAACGAGAAGCACAACTCACTTGCCGAATTTGCGTTTAAAAAATCGAACCAAGTAATAAAGCACACATGCCATCTTACAAGCATCTCATTAAGTTGCATATGTAAGTATGTGTATATGCAGGTATAGTTATTCAGCAATACTTCTGCCGTGCCAATGCTCATTTGTTTTAGTTCTTTCGTTTGTATTTTTTTGGCCTGTAATCAATATATGATTTGAACAGGGATATTGTCCTGGCTCAAGACCATTTTGAATTTACTAAATTTCGAATTTTCGCCGAAGGTAATTTTTTATTTGTAATCTCATTTTAGAAATATAAGTCCGATAACATGCACTTGTATGTTCAATTAAAGGTACTTATTATGGTTATAAAAGTGGCGAATTTCAGTTTCATATAGAAACATTGGTTTAAGAAAAGAAAGAATTGTTTTTTTTTTTTTTTCAAAAATCAATACGAAAAAACCCATAGAACATGGAAAATTTCTAATAGCTAACGTAAATACAATGTTTATATAAAATGATTCTTTCGCGCTATTTAATTAAAAAATAAAGAAATCAATAATTTTCAAAATATTAATAATATTATTTTAAAATTTGAATTGGGATATTGTCCTGGCTCAAGACCATTTTGCTTCTATATTTAATAGAATGCAAATTTATTTACAAGTGGCATGATGACATTTATTGCTGGCTGCAGACTACCACGATCATGATTTCGACCATGTCAAAAGTCTTTTCAAGTGTCTTCTTATTTTAGAATATTAGCTGTTAAAAAATAGAACGAAATATTTTCCAATTTTTAATAATTTTTATGTTTGTTTTCGTCCACAAAAAATGAAAAAAAAATAATTTGTTCTCAATTATTTAATTTTTTTGTGAAATTCGCAACATTTGTAGCCACCATAATTAGCATTAATTGGACGTATAAGTGAACGTGATCAGATTTATATTTCTTAAATGAGAGGACATATAATAAACGAGGAGAATTGTAATTTTAGTAATAATATTTTTTATATACAAAATCATTTTGGTTGGTTTTATAAATCAGAAGATATGCTCCAATTGACACAAAAATATTTAAAAAAATTGATTTAAGTATCCTCATACTAGGACATTAATTTACCACTGTTTTGTGTCGAAGGTGTGACAATTTTCAATATAATATTGACTATTTCATATTTTTTCTATTATTTTTAAAAATTTACATTTTTCGTGTGCAAGTATAGATTCCAAGATAACATCCTGGGTTAGAAATTTTCCAAAAGCTAATTTTTACAATCACTGTCAATTTTTAAAGACAGTGTATAAAATTATGAAAAATTTCAATTTTTTACCAGAAATAGATATACGAACGAAAAAATAATCAAGAAAAATATAAAAAATGAATACTTGATTAGACCTTAGAAAAGAAAACGATAAATTTTTGAGGAAAATTCTGGTATAAATATGGAATTTATGATCTATGACCAAAAAACTGAGGTGCAAGTAAACTTTTATATTTAATTCAATTAGAAAATTTAATCGAATGAATTAAAACATCTTTTAAATTAATCAATTTATCTATATTTATCATATAGATATTATTATAGATTATCAAAACTAATTAAGTTTTAATTGGATACTATTTTTTGATCTTATTATTTATTTTTATCTTTAATTGAATACCTCATAAAAATAATTTCAAGACGTGGTAAAAATAGTAATTAATAAATTACGGAAATTTTCTATGAGCCCAAGACTTCCATATTTAGCCGTGGATTTTATTTAAAAATAATTTGTATTCTCTGATAAATACGAAAATATGTTCTCTATTTCTACAGCTTCCTGAATTCTGCAAATTTTGTTTATATAAAAATTATATTTTTCTCCAACTTTTGCCAAACTAATAACCTATTGTAACATTTGTGCATAAATTGCTATTCTAAAATTGAGGGGATTCGTGGACTTTATATATGAAATCAAAATAAAAAGATTGAAAATTAGAAAATATATTTTTTTGTTTCAATAATCCGAACAAATAGATCCAATTAATGAAAAAAATAAATTTAGAAATAGAATAAAACCGTGTTACTTTTTCAAGCCAACTGTGAGCTTCTCCTGAAAATCATGTTTTTTCGATTTCATGTTTTTTTTTGTTGCATTGTTATTCAATTTTCTTTCTGAATTATTAAACTTTTTAAGGTACTTTAAAAATAAATTTTTATTATTGTTCTGGAACAGTTCATTGGTCATATTGTTGGACAATTAGAGTCAGAGTTATGAAAAATAAATAGAAGCAATCAGTGCCTTGTCTAAATGATGAATATCAGAAAAATGGCATGATTATTTGAAAATAGTCTAATTCAAAATATGTTTTTTCAAAGTTTTCCTTTTACAAAATTGTCCTTCCAATGGTCATTATTTAAGAGTATAAGCCTCATAAAAATTTAAACCTCAAAAATTACATTAAACGTCCAATAATTGGACCAATGGAAATAATATTTAGAACGTTCTCGAGGGGCTATTAATTCCAAAAAATGTCGAAAGTGCGATAAAAAATATATTTGACAAAAAAATGATATTTAGGAGCGTTTGTCTGACAAAGACATGTCGCTCATTAATCAATCAAAATTTTATTTCCGTGAAGTGATTGGTTATAACTTTTTAATTTGTATGACCAACGACCCAGCCTAATATAAATACTTTCGGGACACAACAAATATTTTTTTAAATTTCTGCATTTAACATTAAACTCAAATGTATTTATTGCTCGAAAAAGAAAAATTTAACCTACTACGAACAGAAATTCATACCTTTAAGACAACAACTCCAACAAACATATCAGTGCACCCAGCAAAAGAAAATAAATATATCAAGAAAGAAATTTCACCGAAACCACAACAACAAAAATATGGCATGGAAAATAACTCATTAAACATATAAACAAAAATAATTACATACGTAAAAATAATTATTCAACCTGTCAAAATTATTATCAAAAAACAAAAACACATATCAAATTCATTAAACAGAAAATTTTAAAATAAAAAAGAAATACTTTCGCTTAATTAAGGCAAGTGTGGCGTATAAAAAGGAAACAGAAGATAAAATTAACAAAAAATAAAAGCCAACAACAACAATAATAATAAATTATGCAAAAACAAACACATTTCAAAACGAAAATTACAAATTGCCATTTCAACTGCCAATTAATTCATTAGTTCGCGAAGACAGGAAAACAGTTTGCCACGTGTCTGCAGAACGACATATATCTGACGAAAGCAGTTCCTCCCCCCCGCCCGAACTCTAAACACGTTTATTGGGGTTTCATTGCTTGGCCCACAATTACAACGTTTGTCGGTCACCGTCGCCGCCTGTCTCGGCACAAATTTTTAAGCCATTTACAAATTGTACTTAAATGTAAATGAGTTTTTGTATAGCGCCGAGGATAATGATGACGATGATGAATAAATACACTTTATGCTAAGCAGCAAATCGCGCGCGCGTCCTTCTTTCGCTCGAAGTAATCTCGCCGAGCTGAAGAAAAACGAAAACAAAACAAACACGGTAACAACAAAGTTTTAAATGTTTATGCTCTGTTCGTTTCGCCGTTTACTTCATTTTCGACATTAATGCTGAGCGCCGGAATTAATGCAAATTGTTAAGTTTAAATCTAATCTGCCCGAGCGAAAATTTCATGCTGCTTCCGCGCGAGCATTTTTCCGTATAGTAGAGCGAGCCACAGGAAAGTGTACACAAAATATAAATATAAATAAATAAATAAATGGCAAAAAAGTGTAATTCTAACAAGTATTGTCAAATGGACAATCGTTCACGCAATTTGTGAGATTTAGCAAAAGAAAAAGTGGTGCGCAAAGTGTGTCCCTCCGTCAGTCAGTCAGTCAGTGTTGTGTGATATTACAAAACCATTTCAAGTTACCGTCCTGGAATTTAATCATCTTCCCCACTCCTCCGAAGGACCATCAAGCGAACGAAAGAACGAACGACAACATTGTCAGCATTACCGACAACAATCTAAACATTTTAAAGGTAAGTTTTTGCCCCACTCAACAAATGATGATATATAAGTAGATAGGGTGGAAGAAGAAGCTAACTGAAGATGTACCACCAAGCCAGTCAGTCAGTCAGCCAGCCAGCCATTCAACTTCAACTACAAATATGCAAATGTAAATATATTTGTTAAATGGTGTATTTTGCCAGCATTTACATAATTGAATTAAAAGGCATAAATAATCATAATTGCGCTTGTTATTATGTATTCTTGGACATTCAGTTGATATGTACGTTTGTCATATCTAAGATTTTTCTGAGTACCTTATTCGTCGTTAGTTCGCAATGTTCAAGTGAATATAATTAAAAACCATACGAAATGTTTTAGTTCGGTGAAAAACTACGCGCATAAATGGAATCAGAGTTCTAAAATGGATTATAATAAATTGTAGTTCCATTTGTATCCCGTTTACCCAGAAAAATTTATAAATTTCGAAAAATCATTGATACCCATAAAAGTGGTCCAGGAAATGTACACATTGCGATTCTCGGTGCAAAAATTTTGTTTGTACCATTTTAGCCTTTCTGTCCCGATTCCCCTTTTATAAGTAAAATTTTCGAAAAATTAATTTACGTTGACCATGCTTGGCCATAGAAATGCTCACAGTGAATTTCACGATGTCACACTTTTCTTGTAGTATTTCTATCCCTTTTTGTTCCGGTTCCATCTTAAAAGTATAAATTTCGAAAAATTAATGTATAGTTTTCGACCCGTAGTCACAGAAATATACACACTGAACCTTACGACTCTAGATGCAACACTTTGGTATCACTTTTATCCCTTTTTGTCCCGCTTTTTTTTGCAAAAAAAAAACACTTTTTATCCCTTTTTGTACTACTTGGCCGCATAAATGTACAAATTTCGAAAAATCAATTTATGCTGTGCGTTTACGAAATCTGGAAAATATATACACCAAATTTAACGATTCCAGCTGTCACGCTTTAATAGGTACCATTTTTATCCCTTTTTCTTCCGATTCTCCCTTAAAAGTACAAATTTCGAAAAATAATTTACGTAGCACATCTTAGCAGCCATAGGAATACTCATACCGATCCGCACGATTCTAAATGCAACACTTTGGTAGGTACAATTTTTTTCCCGTTTTGTCCCGCTTTCTCTTAAAAGTGCAAATTTCGTAAAGCCATAAGAGGGTTTGGTATCATTTTTGGTGGGTACTATTTTTATCCCCTTTTGTCCTTTTTGGGCCATAAAAAGTACAAATTTCGAAAATACCATAAATTTTGTTGTGCGTTTACTTATGGAAATGTATATACCTAATTTGAACATTAAAGCTAAATCGGTTCCATTTTTATCCCTTTTTCTCCCGATTCCCCCTTTAAAGTACAAATTTCAAAAAAATATTTCAAATTTCACGATTCAATAATTTGGTGGGTACCTTTTTTATTCCTTTTGTGCTGCTTCCTCATTTGAACTGAAATTTCGAAAACTCCATTTGTATTGCGTGTTTATATAGCCAGAGTAATGCATATACCAAATTTCGCCTTTCTAGGTGGGTACAATTTATGTCCCTTTAATCCCACTTCTCCTTTTTAAGCGCAAATTGCGAATAATCCAATTATTTTGCGAGTGTGAATAGTTAGAGTAATACATACACCAAATTTTCCTAATCCAGATTCAATACTTTGGTGGGTACCATATTTATCCCTTTTTGCCCCATTTGGAAAACTCAGTTTATCTGGTGCCTACACGGTCGGAGAGAATATACACGGTGAATTTAATGATTTCCGCTTCAGCCAAGTTGTTGGTACCATTTCCATCCCTCTTTTCCCATTTAGACTTTAAAATAGAAATTAATGAAGTCAGTTTGAGTTTCTGTGCATTTGAGTCAGTTAAACAATGAATTTTATTATTCCAACATCATCCACTGAAATTGGTACCATTTTTATCGCGAAAAAAGTACTAAAACAAAATACCTAAAAATCTGGATAATGTTTAACATTATCAGCTCTGTGGTTAGATGCTCTTGGTAGTCAGATAACCTACATAAAACTATTGTTAACTCTTGTAATGTGTAATATAATATTTCCGTTATTAACAAGTTTCGTATAGCCGAAAATTATTATTAAATATACAATGCTCTAGCACTTTTATTGAATGTGTTATTGTTGACTTTGGTTTCGGAAACGTTCACAACTGACCAATTTCTTGCAGGATAATTTTGTCTTAATGATAGGAACTCTATTGTCTCGGTGCTTAAACAATAATTTCTAAGCTAGCCTTTGGGATTGCTCAATGTATTCACTTTTCTATTAAGATATGATGTAATTGAATGAAATTAAAGCGTTAACCTTTTTCTACTCAAAAAAGAAAATAATCGTATTATTCTTTTGTGTAATTTGGTTTGGGTTGTTGTTACTCTCTGCCTCCTCCATTTTAAGCCACTTTTCCTTTTGTTGTCAAATGTGTCAAGTTCAGCGTTGATTCGTTGATGAAAAAACGCAAAAAAAAAACAAATTAACAATTTCGTAAAATGTTTTCAACTTAGCAATTAGGTTAATTAAAATCGTTGAATCTTTTCTCTTTGTCATATTTGTCCTTTTGCTTCCTTTGAATGTCATTTCATTATACATCCTGTCACAAAATAAAGCCCAAAGTAACCTTGTAAATTACCCGGGGTACTGGATATTTGCAATGCATTGAGTTTCGGGAAATCAGGTTCTATTTTCAGTTGACACAAGTGACAACATTAAATGTTCCGTCAGCGTAAAGAAGTATCAAGTGTATGTTAATGTCGCCTATACATTTGTATTTACATCCCTCTTGTATATGAATATCATATTTTGTATATATATACATACATATGTGCGTACCGAAAAATAAAATAGTTCTATGCATATGATGGAAAGAAAATCCAAAAAAATAAGTTTAGAGGGCATAAGGATGGAACCAACAACATTATAATGTATAAATTACATAAATTAAAAGGAACATAATAAAAAATAGTCTAAAATTGATTTCCAATCGATAGAATTTTATGATGATTCCCTAATCGAGATAACGCCTTTTTAAAACATCTCTAAAAATCGTTCAGTACACATGTTACTCTACTTCTAGGTGATAAACACTGTAAAAATTATGGAAATTTGAAAAAACAGAGGCTAATCACGGCATTCGAAATCGAGAAAGTTGCGATCGAAATGTGTTTATATGCATTGTGAATGGAAAATAAATGTCGTCGAAATTAATAAAAAATATCGGCAATTTATCGAAATGATTACTTATTTTGCAATAAAGAAACATGATTTCGATTATAACTTCTCGAAAGTTTTACTGCAGCAATTTTTTTCGTTGCAATTATCAAGCGCACTTCTTGTTCTGTGTATGGACAGATAGATAAATGGAGCATTTATCAAGACTGAGATTCTAAATTGATCGGAATGCCAACACTAGTTTTCTAGCTTTTTGACCAAGGGCTGTGTAGAATATATTCTAATGTATTTGGGTATCCTAAGCTCGTTTCATTAAAAATTCCAATTGGGTGGTTCCACTGGAACGGGTGTGACACTTTTCCTTAAATATGTTTAAATATCTCACATATTCATTGCCTAAGATTTTTGCTATACTTCCAATTGAATACGTCAGGTTAATCGGAATATTATTGCAAACACATACATGTCTTAGCGTTTTATATATAGGAGATATACTACAATCTAGAGCCTCACGGGTGTGACCTTAGCTTTGAAGAAAATCTTCAGGTTTTACTTATTTTCTTGAATTCTGTAATGTTCTTTCATTATTTATTCATTTTTGCTAATCAAACGAGCAGTTCATACACCTTTTCTGAAGTATAAATTACCGACATCTCTTTATGAATGTAGGAAATATAGAATATTCAAATTGTAACGCGCGTGACATTTTGACGGAAATCCTTGCGACACCAGTCTATATTTGGAAAAGGAAATGATAAGACCTATTGTTGTCATTTTTTTTTTTGAAATATAATCAAAAATAAATATTACGAATGTTTATCGGTGTTTTCTTAAATTATAAATTGATTTTGAAATTTTGTCATAAAAAGAGTCACTTTACGTGGATTCGCCCAATTTTAATTGATCCAAATGTATCTTTAATATTAGAACTATTATTTTGGAGTATAATATCGAACACACACTTTATTCCACTTAATGGCATTATCGTAACTGCAATGGTTTAAAAAGATTTGTCAATTTTTTTAAGTTTTTTATTGCCTGAAATAAATTTTAAAAATATATTTCAAATTTCAAGTGTTTCAAACGTCAATAAAAGCATTATCAAAGGTCAAATTTCCGAGTATTCCGATCATCCGTATATGAATTATAACAGATTTAATTTTAGGCAGTTTGGCGTGATTTGTGTGGAAGGTACCAGAAGGGGAGGTTTTTATTTAACACAGGAATATGGACCATTTGTATGGGAGGTACCAAAAGGAGCGTGGAAATTTCGCACATCTTCGAAGTTTGGGAAAATATTATCATGTACAAAGTTTGAATTGATTCTTTAAATCCTTACGAGAGTTATCGTTGTGAAACGGATTTGGTCCAAACATACTTAGAGTCTTAATAAACTCCTTCAATGCGTTACACTTTTTTCTGTTCCAAATATACCATCCTAGTATGTAGAGTGAGGGTATGAAAATAGAAAAATCTAAAAAATATTTTTGATACAATTGCAAAATCCTTAAAGTGTATGAGATGCAGTTCGACAAAGTAAAAAATTCTCTTTTCAATTTTCAAAATCTGAAAAAGATTAAAGCTAATAAGGTTTTTTTTGCATAGTATGGAGAAATGTGCCAGAAAATATAAAAATAATAAAAATAAATGCTAAAATAAATAGGTAGTCAACTTTGGGCTAATTTGTTATGGATTTTTCATGGCAGCAAAAAAACATTTTTTTTAAATCATATTTTTGTATTTTTTGGAACATTATATCATGATATATCATTAGTTGTAAGTGAAAGTGAAATTCATTACATTTGCAGCGCACATAATTATCATTAATCTAGGGGTAATCGAATTTACATATACTCCTAAAACTATAGTACACAAGTTTGGTTATCATTGAATTTTGCTACTAAAAAATTTTGTTGTTTTTTTATTCAACAGTATGCCTTAATGTTCACAAAAATGCATTTTTAGGCCCAGGACACAAATTAAATATTAAAAGCGAAATCCAGACTAGCTTGGAATCATGCAATCTACTTAAAACATTCCAAACTTCACAATGCCATTGTAATATTTTCCACAGCCCGCGCTAATGTTTATATCAACTTTATGTGCCACTTGCTATGATTATCAGTTATAAATTCCCATTCACTGCTGTTATGCCGTGGTAGTTTCACATAAATTTATGATATATGTGTGTACAATAAAATGTCAAAATATATTCAATTCAAACTTAAACGAGTGGTTTCAAAAAAAAACTTTTCTAAGAAAATCTGATCTGAAGGTGCGAACAATAATACATTGCACCTACGCCGCTTTGGCTGGCCTACACATCTTGTGTGGCCAAAGAATTGGGTTCAATCTAAACAAAAGACTCACCATTCCCATGCAAATATTGACAGCTTAGCGTAGGCCATCTAATGTTGCGGCGAGTATGGGATAAAACACACACGAATTCCACAACAACTAACACTTGGAAATCATTTTGAAATATTGAAACTTGAGATTAGAGGGAAACAAAATATAAAAAAAAACAATTTTATTATGTATTGATATCGAAAAGTACCGAGGTAAAAAAGTATATCAGTTCACAAATCTTTGTAAGCTGTCGTTGAAGTCAAAGGTCATGTGTATTAGGTTAGGTTCATTTCATTATTGTAAATGATAATAATACAAAATATTATCATTTACTAATAGTTAAACGAATGGTTAATTGTTGCTACGAATACATTACGCCTTTGACGCAGTACTCGTTCGCATAATTGTTAATTTCAAATCCCCTTTGTTTTCCATCAAATGCCATGTAATGAATTGTTGTGATACAGACATATGAACCGACATTAATTCTGTCTGAGTATGGTATTACAAGAAATATATGAACCAAATTATGACATATCAAGCATAACCTTGATATACATTTAATTGTGCTCAATCATTCATTTTCCCTTTTATTAAAAACGGCTACAGTTGTTAATTGATTGACACAGAAACGGCTTATTTGTTGTATTCCTGTTCCGTTTTCTATGGCACAATAATAGTTTTATGGTCTCCACACCTTGGGGTGGAGTGTGTATTCATTCATTTTTCATTCAGTTCAAAATGTCTTGAAAATGGCAGATACCAAATATATATAATTCCAAGATCGATCGATCTCGCCATGTTCGTCTGCCTGATGAAAGCACGCTAGCTTTCAAACGAAATGAGCCAGACGGTTGAAATTTTGCACATATGTGCAGATCGGTTGGACGAATTCGGCCCAGAGTAAATTTTGTACCTTGCAAGGACTTAAAATGGCCCCTTGATCCTCAATGTAACGACGAGAATAAGTACATATATAAGGACTGAAAATTCCCTCTAATATTGAGCATATTTCATTCCCCTTATATTATGAAAGCGAATTAATTTATTTTTTAAATTCGGTTTATACATTCTTATGATTGCTTAGACGTGTACAACAAATGCATATTTAGTCTGCGTAGGACCGCAAAATATTTTTTTTAGAAATTGTTTCTTTTTAAGGGGGGGGGGGGGTTGGAACGTGCCAAAAGGGGATAAAAATGGTACCAACATAACGGTTGTAGCTAGAAAAATGAAAATTCCCCTCTATATTTACATACATTCCATTTTTTTTTGCAAAATTCATACTTTTAAGGAACAAAAAGGGTTAAAAATAGTACCAATCACACAACAGTTATAAAGATGAAATTTTGTTTAGACATTCCTCTAATTGCCTAGATTTGTAAAAAAAAGTGAATATTTCGAAATTCATACATTTAAGGGGAAAACAGGGATAAAAATGGTACGATCGTACGAGTAAAGTTGAAATCGTGAAATTCGGTGCGTACATTCCTCTGAATGCTTAGACCCTCAAAATAAAAGAATATTTAAAAATTAGAATCTTTTAGAGGGAACAGGCCGAAAGGGGATACAAATGGTACCAACCAAAGGGCTGTAGCTAGAATAATAAATTTCGGTGTATACGTCTGACTGCTAAGACGCGAAAAATAAAATGATACTGTGGAATACACTCCGTGATGGAGATATTATATTATTAAATAGACGCCATCTAATAACTCAAAATTTCAATCACATGGAAACGTATTTTTATTTTCCAAGAAATCATGTAATTTTCCACTTCAAATGTGACAAGTTTGTCTACTGACGAAGCCGTTTAACCTAAAAATCTTCTGAGTAAGAGCAGAATTTAAAATATTAACATTATTTTACTTCAAATGCTATGTTTTTGTTTACTGACGAAGCCATTGAGCTTAAAAAGGCCTAAAAGATAAACTCATAAAGGGTGATTTTTTAAGAGCTTGATAACTTTTTTTAAAAAAAAAACGCATAAAATTTGCAAAATCTCACCGGTTCTTTATTTGAAACGTTAGATTGGTCCA
Source organism: Polietes domitor (assembly GCA_947397865.1). Lineage (NCBI taxonomy): Eukaryota > Metazoa > Arthropoda > Insecta > Diptera > Muscidae > Polietes > Polietes domitor. The sequence goes on from OX377618.1 coordinate 206,931,542, forward strand.
TGACATTTACTTTCTGAAGATAATTTCATTTAAATGTTGACCGCGGCTGCGTCTTAGGTGGTCCATCCGCTTAGTCCAATTTTGGCATTTCCACGTTTTTGAGTAACAGAGACCCAATTGGTGCGAACGGCGACGAATCGAAAATTGGTGGTCATCATTAACACTGGCCGATACAGCTGCGATATTTTCTTCAGTTCGCACTCTACGTAAGCGTGTTGGTGGTTTAATGTCCAACAATGTAAATTTGGTGCGAAATTTAGTCACAATAGCCCGAATAGCCGCTTCAGTGGGTCGATTAAACTGACCATAAAATGGAAGCGCGCAATGAACTTTCTTAACAGAGCACGCATTTTGATAATAAAATTCAATAATTTGCAAGCGTTGTTCGTTTGTAAGACGATTCATGATGAAATGTCAAAGCATACTGAGCATCTTTCTCTTTGACACCATGTCTGAAATCCCACGTGATCTGTCAAATACTAATGCATGAAAATCCTAACCTCAAAAAAATCACTCTTTATATTAATAACTGCTGCGCTGGACAGTATTAGCCACAAATGTGCGTTCTTTTCGTGGAGTGGCCGGAAAAACAATGTTATTGCTTTGACCTTCTTTACATACTTCTGGTGCTCGCGCTCCTGCATCTTATTACGTACTTCAGCTCCTTTTCGGCCCAAAGATCTGTTCCCAGCTGCACTTATTTCTTCTTTCTATAACGACATTGAGAAACTTTTACGTTTTGCCCTAAAAATGGCCCATCAATTTTGTATGCTACTGTACGTACGTAGGTACGAACATAAACACAACCTTTTTTTGGGCCAAGAACAGAACAAAAAAGTGTCACTAATCTCGGGGGGAAGATGTTATCGCACATATATTCTTTTCTTAACCTGCTTTAAAATTGTCTTGACACATGAATAATTAATGGCCGGGCGAAAAAAGTTTTTATCAAATTTCTAATGAATTGTGGACGGTTGAGCTTGACCTTCTGGTCGATATCGAAAAAATTCTAACCATGATACGCTGGGTTACTTTTCCAAAGTAAAATAAACACAAAACTTTTAAGAAATTCACAAAGATGTAAGAATAAGAAAAACAAAAACATAAACAACCTGCCTTTAGTGACAGAGAAAGAGAAACAACGTCAGAATCAGCATCAATGTCCAAAATGAAATACCCACCGAAGCTTCTGTGGGGTTGAACCTGAGATTGGGCCCCAATAATTAATGGCTAATTAAGTGTAGCCAAACAGGTCGACAGGTTTTTTGTGTGTGCGCCGTTGTTGTTGTCGTTCTTGGTTATTGAAGTGGTTGGAGCCAAGAATTTTTTATTCGTTTATGGCATAAACGTTGAAAACCCGCGAGAAAAAAAAAACAAATATCGCCTGTCAATAATAAGATTTTCCCAAAATTTATGTTCTGTTTTAGAATTTAATCTTACAATTAACAATTCACAATTAGATTTTTTTAATTTATATATGAATTGTAAGCCTTTCAATGGCTAAACGACCAGGCAGGCACTCATAAAACAAAGAGCATTTAATTAAAAACGTGATAATTACCAAAAACACAAAAAACCTCTGTCATATTTTTATAATTGTTTTTTTTCGGTCTTGATAAGTAGGGAAGGGGTTTGTTTGGAAATCAACGACACAATATTTACAGACGTGCGGTTTGAAAGATAGGTTTTGTCTTTCGAAAGATGCCTATCATCGTATTTATGACAGGCAATATTACTTTTGTCTTTGGTTTTTTCTGCTCTCTCTCCCTCGTGAAGAAAATAAAAGAATTTCTTGTTTTCCCCAGAAATGGGAAAAGGAAAATAAAATCTTAAATTAAGCTGTTTGTGTCCAGATATAATTTGGGTTATTCGACATAAGCCGGTGTGGCTTTGCAGCAGAGATGCAGCAGCATCATACAGACAAACATGAGTGTGTTTGTTACGAGGGCGGTGTTAAACGAAACATTGTAATATACACATAAAAATAAAACAATAAAACTGTTAAAAACTAGAAAAAATATTCGTTACGAAAAAATATCTTTGGAGGCATACTATATCATAAAATCTATACCAAAAAATTGTTATGGATATTTATATGTATATTATTTATATTTCATTAAAATTCTACATTTTGTCGAATTCATATTTTTAGCCATTTCAAACCAGATTGTCGATAAGGTATTAATTCTAAGCAGTTTTGGAATTTATAATTCATACACGACATGAGTAAAGGATGTTTCCTACAATAATTTTCCTGCAGATGCCAGTTTAATACAAATAATATTTTGAAATGTTTATTCAATTTTAAAATATCAAATATGGTACTTTTCGAATAACAAATATATTTTTTGCATTCAAAGATATGCAATGAAAATAAAAAATAAAATAATTGATAATATTTTTGTGCGTCGACGTAAACGATCCAAAATCACTCAACCATAATTTGTATTCTATACAAAATTTGTGTGTGTTTTCCTTAAATCACATATTACTCCAGAAATACTAAACCGATTTGTGTTGAAGGTAATTTCAATTACTTTTAAAACTTCGAACCTTTATCATGATTTCTGGTCCATGACAACATTCTTCAGGAGGCTGCGCAGCGATTTTTCAACAAATCAAATCACACAAATGTGAACCAAAACTCCTTTCTCGAAAATAAGTCATTTTTTTGAAAATTTAAAGTGTTGCTCTTATGTTTATTTGTATCAACTGTATGAGTTTGGAAGTGGTGGATCCCATTCTATTCGTTACGATTTTTTAAATATATTTTGAAAAATCCACTAAAATTTCAGTGAAAATACTTTGGAACATTTCTTCAGTTGTTTATTAATTAACATAAGGTATAACAATAAGAAAAGGTAGTAGTATTGCAGTGTGTTATTGCACCACCGTAGAATATTTTTTTATTTTAGTTTTTTCGTTTGTATTTTTTTGGTCTGTAATCAATATTTGATTTGAACTGGGATATTGTCAGACTACCACACATACATACATATGCAACTCAATGAGATGCTTGTAAGATGGCATGTGTGCTTTATTACTTGGTGCGATTTTTTAAACGCAAATTCGGCAAGTGAGTTGTGATTCTCGTTCGTTTGTGAGAATCATCTCCTTATAGAGGCCGGGTTTAATGTTGAAAAGTCGCTGCGAAGCCACTTGAAAAGACTTTTGACATGGTCGAAATCATGATCGTGGTAGTCTGCAGCCAAGTAATAAATGTCACCATGCCATTTGTAAATAAAGTTGCATTCTATTAAATATAGATGCAAAATGGTCTTGAGCCAGGACAATATCCCAGTTCAAATATACAAAATATTTTTTTCCATTAAGAAGGAAATAATGCATATTTTAAAAATATCTAAATATTGATCCTCTTTGTAGATTCGCTCGAGCTTTTATTTTTTGGTTAAACAAATATTTATTTCTGGTGCGAAAAAATTCCATAAAAATTAAAAATACTAAATGTGATATATTTTACTATAGCTTAGCTAAGAAAACAATACACATTTACGGATATATCTAGCTGTTATAACCTTTCATGTAGGAGTAAAAAAATCAAAAAATCCAATATCATATTTTCTCCTGTTTTCTAATGATTTTGATAAATTTATATATATTTAGGAGATGTATTTGACTCAAATTTAAATTTTGTAAGTCATTTTACTCAATAAAACTAAAAGCATACTCTTTTTTGGTCTTAGCTATGAAGAAACATATTCATATATCAATCTATATTTCTTCTTGGTGGCGCAATTCTTTTTTACGCGACTCACTTCTCTAGACTTGCAAGAATACAAAAAAAGTTTATTAGAATCTATTAACTTTCGTCATCCTCAGCTCTTATATGAGTATATCTGTTGATTAATTAAACTTTTGACAACGTTACTTAAACCACTGTTTCTACGCTATATTGAAATTCCTAGTTCTTATTCTCGCTTTTAATTTAATGTAGAATATCGGGCTTGTACTCCCAAATTTATAGTAGATATATTTGAGGAAAATAGAAGTCTTAATAATTATCAACACATGTATTTTAATATTGTCCTGCGACCGGACTTTCTTCTCTCGGCTATGTCCAAACTCGGTTACGCAGAGTTAAGTTTTTCGGCGTTGCATTTATGAAAAATTGCCTCTATGGCCGATATTTCATATATGGTTTTTGGCGATTTTTCCTAACGAAATAAAAAAATATGAAATATTGTCCTAAAATTATGAAAAAAAGACGGAATTAGGGGCTGAGTTTTCATATGAATATGACTCCACATTCGTATTTTTTATCATTTTATATTTTTTTTTTTCATTTGGGGATTTTCCGTAGCCCCTCGCATTAATATATCATCCAACGATATAGGTGAATCATTTGTTATGACTCTGTGACATCTAGATCTCAATCTAGAAACGAAGAAGAAGCGCTGGAAACCCAGCTGCTTTGTATAGCAGCATCTCATTAATTTGGTCAGATCATTTTGGTTAGCATATATAAAATCTGAGAACACTTGGAAAATTAATGAATAAAAGATATATTTTGGGTCGATTTATACGATTTTTACGTGGAAAATAAACGAAGAAAAACATATCGAACCCTATTTGCCATAAAGACGTAAGCTCAACAATTTTTAATTTTTATTCTTTTAATGAAAATCGATAATTGGCGATTTTTTACATCATCTACAAATGATGTATAACTTTATAAAATTCCGTTACGGGTAAGTTTTAAAAACCTACATCTGTTAAATTTTGTTGATGGCAGTTTCGTCCTTTTGGCAAAGTTGGCAAGTTTTTAGATTTTATTAAGAAAATATTATACCATCCATAGTAACGTTTTGGAAATTATTAATCTTTTTTAAACCACCCTCGTACCCCTATCTGGCAACATCAAATACGTACATGCTGCTCCTGAGTAAAGAGCTTTAGCCAGCTTAAATGCCATTGTTGCTACTTTTGTTATGGACGTGTGTGCACGCTGGCAGGCAGGAGCGTGTGTACGACGCTTGTGTGTATTATTTTGTTTTGTTTTCCCAAAAATATGACATTAATTCCAAAATATTGCTACACCATATATCATGCACATGAACGAATGTAATTCAAATGTTTGTCGTTATTTTTGTTTTGTTTCGTTTTTTTTCGCTTCGTTCTTCTGGGCCTATTTATGTGAACGTACATTTATCATTCATTCATGCACTCATTCAGTCAGTCAGTAGTCTTGTGGTTGGTTCGTAGTGATTGAAATATTTACGCGAACCAATTCAATTCTGTAGCCAATGCTTCCCAGCAGTGGCAGCAACACCCATCGGCATCTGGAAGGAAAATATGGAGTATTTGACATCGAACCGACAGCGCCGCACAAAACGACAAAAACAACAAGAAAATTACACAATTTTATCAAAGCTGTATCCATGGATTTTGTCTTTGTGCCTTGCTGTGTCATGTGTGTGAGAGCGGGCACGCTGCACAGTGGTGGAAATTAGGTTAGATGCACTGGTAGAAGTAGCAGAGGTTATGCTGAGTTATAGCGTGGATTTTGAGGACAGGTGTCATAGTCATCCATTTCGGGCGAGATTTTAATTATTGCCTAACCCATGGTAGGCTATATATATATATATAAGCATGGAACACGCAGAGAATATTTAAAGAGCATCATATTATGATTGGGAATATCGATATCGGTTAGTATGATTAAAGCTAAGGATAATATGATCATTATGACTATATCATCTTTAGCTACATCTATGATACGATTACCCACAATCATAATTGCAATCATAATATGATGCTATTTGACAAATGCCATTTTATTAGGCCAGCAACTGATGCTATTGAATATGCGGAAATTCGGTTCAGATTTTGATATAACCTCCTCCGGCGACTTTAGAATTCAACTGAGAATTCCAGCATAGACTAACTATGCTACATTAACATCTTAGACCACTGTAAACCAGTCTGTAACATCAAAAACTAACCAACCTCCAGGTTATTGTTGCTAATGTTTTGACTGCCTGACGATTGTCACACCACCAACACAAAGAAAACAAAACAAGCCGGCGCTGAAACGAAACAAACGCACAACACATGAACAAGCAGACAAAGCCGAAGACGTGGAAGTCGAAGAAAAACAAACCGAATCTCATGAGATGATGTCAACGAGAAACGCTTATACTGCCTGTCAATATGTGACAACTGCGGGTGCTATTCAGACAAAAACATTGACAACGCACTCGTCGCCCGGTTGGAAGTAAGTAGAAGAAGAAGAAGACATATAATGATGAAGGAGGGTAACAAAGCAGAAGAACACAGTAACCAAATTCAGCTCATTGTGGACCAAATGCATACCGCCACCGCCATCGCCGCCGACAAAACACAATCATCATCATCCAGATGAAATATTATACATCCCGACTCTATAGCACAGAATGCGACGACGAAGAAGAAGCACAAGAAAAATAACATAGCACATGTCTAATGTTTTTATAACAAAACCACCACAAGATAAATACACAGTATATTCTGTATATACATATATATTGTTATTTTTTTCTTGCTTTGTTTTCATTGTAGTCGTCGTATACAATAAAATACAATACAAAAAACTAAGAAGACTTATAAACGTAGCTTTAACGTCATGATAAATGTTCAAATGTTAAGCAAAATATTTCGGGGTTTTCCCTACTGTTCTATTTGCCAATAAATAGTAAAAGCTTGCAAAAATATGGGCTAATACACACGAGACTAGGGAGGACCATTTATCTACGATTTAATTAAATGGCGGCTAAAATGTGATTATGGTTGAGGTATGTAAGTGACCACTAACTTCTTAAGAAGTTTGGGATAAAAACATATTTGCAATATGATATTTTTAATTTCTATAATAAAACATTGATTTATAATATGAAGGTAACACCAAGATGGTATTAGAAATGCCGAGAACGTGAACTAATTTTAACCAATATTGTCAATATATTAAAACAAATAATTACTAAAATGTTTGGAACTGAATGTCCGACAGAAATGTATGTAATATCATTTAAGCAGATTGACTAAGTTCTTAATTCATTATTATGTAACCATTAAAATTTTGCAAAATGATGTAGGAAATATAAAATTGCGTCTATGTACACACTGGTGCTCAATATTCCAGTGAAAAATTAGTGTCTATTGGCTCCTCACTAAAATTAAAAATTAATAATTCTGGGCCAAGTTGAAAGTCCTATAATGGGGTTTCATTTAAAATATCTGCCTTAGGATGGGTCACGAAAATTAATTGCTGGGGTCACCGCCGAGAAATGGAGATTGGATTGCTTAGTGATATTTTGTCGCTGGGTAAAGCCGTATGTGAACTAAACTCTCCTGGAAACAACAATAAAAATAATGTTTTTCCTGTGTAATTTTTTATGTAGCATTTTTGTCCGCAATAATAAACCCTTGAAAGCACTCTACGAGAGGAATCAAAAATTATATTTAAATTTTGATTCCTGTCTTAGTGAAACTTATTTGTCGAATTATTGAATGTTTATAGAATACTTTGTGTATTTTCATAGTGAATGAATAGCTGAATAGTGAATAATAGCTGTAGTCTATAGCTTTAAAATGATGCCTAACTGATGAACATCGGAAGGATATTGACGTCGTAGAGCTCATAGTTTGAAAATGTTGGCTCTGAAAAACATCTAATATATTAAATTATTTCAGAAAAATAGAATCATTGTCGTAATTTTTAGTCAGATATTCATTATTTGGGCATCATTCCTTCTATTAATTTTTCATAACACCTTTTACAAAATGTTTGCAAGAAACATGCGTTTTTAACTGTCACTTTGAAAAACGACAACAAATCTATCTAAACGTCGACCAATAAGTATGGCAGGAATCAAAAATTGTATTTAAAGTGTTTTTAAGGATATATTATTTTTAGAGGAGTTTTCAGGAGCGTTTAGTTTACAGACGACTTGATCTAGGAACGAAATATTTTGCAAATCATTGTTAAACCATCCAAACTTTATTTTCGTGGGGTGGCTGGAAATTGTTTTCCCATTTGTATGGACCGCGACCCAGCCTAATAAACATTAACTCCCAGTTTTTGTAAAATATGTTCGACTCCAGACGGACGAATCGAATCCAATCCAATTTAAAACAGTTTTAAAATTTGTCTTTTAAGCCCTTCATTGACATGTACGATAGAAAATAGTATATTTGGAAGAAGACACATCTTACGACGTCTTTAATTTCGATCGATCGTTCGTCTGAAGGCGGAACTAATTTACAAAACTGGGTTTAATTTCAATAAAACGAGTTGATGTTTGACTTGGAGGGGACTTTTATTAAGTATTAACATATAACTTTCTAACATTTGGGAAAAATATGTATCTCCAAGAAGATATTAGGGCAATATTTATCAGTTCGAAGAATATTTATCAAAATATTATTTTTCATCACTTTGAAGAAATAGAATGAAGAATGATTTTTCATTTTTCTTTTTGTTGGAGGCAGGCAAGGCAAGTAGAACCGATGTTGCAAGAGAAATTAAGTTGTAAATGAATTCGATAGCAGGGTTATGGGAAATCATGTGATAGGTTCCCTATGGATAGTGATCGTTGCTCTCTCTGACTTTTTGTATGCAAATAATGTCTTTGTCATTGGATGTGGTAAATTGATAGGTTAAAATACCATGTGGCATATCACGTTACTGATATAAATGAGCATTTACCATACATGTAGCTAGAGTACCAGTTACAGAATTAGAGTACCAACTGAATTTGTAACCGAATTAGTTCCAACTGAACAGGCAACAGAATGAGTCCGAATTGAACCATCATCAACAAAATCGATACAGTTGTTTTATAGTAAATTAAATAGTAGAAGAAGGGATTGCTTAGTAATTATAAAAAAGTTAATGTTTAAAATACAATTTGAAGAATATTTTGAAACACATTATCATTATTAATTCCGTCCATGTTTTTTGTCAGTGGTCTAAAGTTGTAATACGTTGACGATCCATTTTAGATATGATTGATGATATGATGCCTTTCTATCAACTAACACCGTTCTGTTCGTACGAACGAGTTCAGTGATAGGTCCTATTTTTACCAGTTATGTAATCGGTACATGATAATTTTCACCGCTCTCCGGCAGGGAAATTTTCAAGTGATGTGATGAGAAGATAATTGAGAAGTTGATAATTGTTAGACATGTTTTGGGTATAACAGATATTCATATTTTCCGAACCGAATTAGTAATGGAATCTTTGCATTGGTTTCCCCTCATGTCCATCTATTAAATAAACTCTTAATTAAGTATTAAGTTTATTTATATGTTGCTATATCAGTTTTTCATTTGCCACTTTATGTAATTCTTAATTTTGATTGAATTAAAATAGCATTTATTTTAAATTGTTTTAAAATTGCTTTCTGGCGATATCCCATTTTTATCTTCCAGGTGATATTTTGGCGATATCATCTGGATTTGTTCCAGATTATAATCTGACAATATCGGCGATTTATAATCCAGAAGAAATCCGCACAAATTCCTCCATTTTCATTTTTCTTTTAGGCAAAAGGTATTAGTCTGTTTTTTTTTGGTAGTTTATACCAGCCCATTTTTTGTATAGACTTCGGCCAGCGGCTCTTTTTATATGAATAATTCGTGGCCAGGATCAAATCAACGCCTTTAACAAACCACAAATGTCGAAGAAAGGACATCAAAGTTGGGACCAGGGTTGTCAGATATGGCTATTTCTCGCCAAAGGTGGTGAATTTTAAATATTAGCCAAACATTTTTATTTTCGATTTGGCGACATGGCAATTTTTTGGTGATTTATAAAATAGTTGGCGATTTTCTTGGCTAATTTTAGAAAAGTTTAAAGCTGTCCTCCGATTTTATTATATTGGCGTTACTTTGTAGAGAAATTAGTAAAATTTTTTGTGTGGTTTCCTTAAAAAAGTAAAAAATATGCTTATTCCCGTCGATTATAGGCAAAAAAAAATGTACTTGGAGAATTTAGAAATAATAATAATTAAAAAACTGTAATAAATATAGTCGACCGAAAACGCTATTTTTGTACGAATGTTAAAAATTCAAAAAGCATGTGCTTTTATTGAAATTTGTTTCTTTTCGTTCCATTTAAAATAAGTGAAATAATATTTATGAGACATTGGTCCATGAAAACGAGAAAAAGAGATCAACTCAATATTAGAAACTGCTTCATAAAGAAGAAAAAGTAAATTTTTAATGTTAATAGTTTTTTAACCAGTAAAGCAGGGATGAAAGTGTATTCTGCATTATGAAAGAAAATTTTTAATTTTATTAAAAATAATATATACCAATAAAAATGTTGAAAATATTCAATTGAAATAATAATAATATCTGAATTGCATACATTTTTTACAAGAAATAAAAATAAAATGGAATTTGTCGATTTTTTAACAAAAGCTGAAGTTGTTTAAATTTGGCGGTTTTTGGCGATTTCTGACTATTGATTTGGCGATAGACGTACAAAATAATCTGGCAACCCTAGTTGGGACATAAAACTCTGGATTTTGGAAAAATCATATATTAAGCACATATTCTTTAAAAAATGGATGTTTAAATTTAGAGAAGATTAGTAGATGGTAAATCTAGTGCGCAATGTCCCATATATGATATATTTGAATATGTATATCTGTCGGTAGGTGGTGGTTTTTGTTATTCGTAAATCATATGACAAATTGTTGAAGGTAATAAAGTAATTTGTTTAACAGTGTTATGTCAGCAAAATTTTTTGCTGCGAGGCATAGAAAAACGGCAAAAGTTTAAATGATCACACACGGTGGAGGATGAATAGATAGGCGTTTGTCAGAGATATTACAAATAAAGGTGATTTGATTTAAAATGTTTGAAGACAACTCCTTTGTTGTTTTTTAAGAAGAATAGACCAATAACAAGGCCGCTTGTTTATGTTATGAGATTTTGCAGAGATTTGTCTTTTTAAAGAAGATGAATGTTTGGGATTTATTTTGGCAAGCAATGCTGCCTACAAGTTCCTTCTTCAGTACAGAAATTTTCATATGGGTGGGTTAACTTCAGCAGTGATCCAAAAGAATGTAAGCAAAAATCCATGATTGTAAACCAAATATGTAAGACATTCTCTAGAATTTCTAGGGTTCAGCAAAGGAAAGAATTTCTAAGAGATAAGGAAAAAATTAATAAATAATTTAATCTGGTTTAAATACCCACATGGTATTGATATTTTATTCATATATATTATAACTACAGATTTCTTATGTTCGGTGACTTATAATGACATCCGACTTAGAATACTTTTTCATTTTACATCACCCTCTAAAACTTAGCTTTGTGGGATAGTTTAGCACCAATTCCAAAAAGGTACGAAATTAACCCTGAAATGTATTTAAAGTTGTGATTTATTGCTTATTTAGGTTGAATTGTGAGTTTTGACATATTTAGAGACTTACACTAGAATTTCATGGCAAATATATTTTTTAACCCTTTTGTAAAAAAAAGGACCAACAAGACCGCTATATTGAAGAGCTAAAATGTTCACAAAAATGTTCCTCGTAGTGTTTTAATTAATATTGCTGAACACATCATGTACTTAAAATGTAAGGATCTCAAATTTTTTTATGCTGATTCATCAAAAAATTACCTCAAACTCCGATACACGTATATTCACCTCCTCTATCAGAATCCAGAACTGAAAAATTTCATTTTGTAATTCCAGCTATTATTTTTCAGAGCGTAGATGCTGAATTATATTGAGCTTGATATTTCAAGGTCTCACAAACTTTGTCTTCACTTCATCATATGGTGGAGTGTAAAGGTATCTTGACATGCATAGCTTTTCGAGGAAACTTCACAACCTAATCTTTCATTTTCACTTTATTTCCGTTTTAAATTAGAGCAACAGAAAAACTCGTCTTTAAGAATGCTCTCTTAGCCTACACAATCTCTAATGCCCCATTTACCCACTCACATTACACATAACCCTTTGAATTCCTTCGCTTGTTCGCCACATTCGTGTGGGTTAACAAGCAAAGAATGTGTAAACCTCCGTTCAAACGACAAAATGAATAAATTCTATTTAAAAAGGAATCCTTTTTGTCGAAATTCTTTATAATGTGTTTCTGTCAATTTCCGCTTTCCTATGAGCGTTTCCCTCCCCCAAAAAAAAACTCTTTTTCGCGCTGTTGACATTCTTTTGCATTTATCCAATTTCGCTCGTAAAAGTTTATCTAAATTTTTAACGACATTTATGGCTAACATGTATCAACCTCAATATAAATATGAATGACTTAAGGAAAAGTTTCGTAAAGTGCTTTAAACATTAAAGATAAACTCGCCGATCAGGGCGTGGAGAGGTGGGGAATACACAAACTAAATATTGGTAGCCACGAAGCCAGGAGGCAAAACAGCGGCACTTATCAAAAATACGAGAAAACGACGAAAAAGAAAAACAAACGTGTACGCCACACAATACCCACGACGTAACTGACGCCAAACCGCAACAATATTAACGCAACCATTAAGACACCAAACTACCAGCAACTGATGCGGCTTGACTTGGCTGTGTCTTTGTTGCTGGTTGGTTGGTAGCTGGTTGCCGATGATGATGCTGATGCTGTTGGTGTTGCTGCTGCTGCGAGTATCTGCATTAAACACTTGGTTATACCTACTCATAGCTGGAGCAAGTTTAAATTTCTGTTGCCCCGTTCTCCAAGCGTTGTTTGCTTTGGTTAAGGCTGGTTTAGTTAAGGTTGCCGGTTGTTTATTTAAATATTCCAAATCTCGCGCGCACATACAAACACCGAATAGCCATAGAAAAGTTTCTGTGAAGTGCTGCTGACAGGCTTAAGGCTACATTTGGGGATAATGTCAGTTGCGCGAGCGAGCGAGCGAATGGATGGATTAAAAACTCAAATAAATTGAAAGACAAGTCATGATAATGCTAACAGAAACAAAAACGCAATTTGCCGCCTTTATTGTATATCTTTAGCGTCAGCTGACTGACATCTGTGTCAGAGCGCCATGGCTTGGTCGCACCGTGGTACATGGTCAGCAAAGGTGGCTGAAATCTAATTTTATCATGATCATTACTGAAGGAGTGTAATGATTAAAACTATAGCTACCTTTGAAGATATGCATTTTCCTAACAATAGCTTACAACCAATGTTCTTGAAGGAATGTGTAAAACATTTTCTTGTGCATTTGAATATCATAAACTCGAAAAAGATATTAATAAATTTTTATAGATACATTTTTTAATTGCAATTCGATATTCGTACCTTTAATATTGGTATTATAACTCAGTAAAAGTTTTCATTGCCAATATGAAAATCCACAAAAAATAACGTCCAATAATGAGTTATTCTAAGACAAGATTAAAATTTTATATATAAAGAGATTATTAATTCAGGAAAAAAATTCAGAGGAATGAATACATTGAATTTCAGGATTTCAACTTCGGCGCTTTTATTGGTACCATTTTTATCCCTCTTTTTCCAAATCACCCTTGAAAAAAAAACTATTTATTTTTGCTATAGGCACATCGAATTTCATAATTCTAGCTGCAGCAGTTTGATTGGTACTAGTTTTATCCCCTTTCTCGTTTAGGATAATTCCTTTATGTTTGGCGTCTACACAGTCAGATGAATGTATTTTGATTCCATCAGCAGTCGTTTGATTGCTACAATTCTTATCCCCTTTTCCCATTTTGGCCTCGAAATTAGGAATTTTGAATATGCCTTCTACGCAACCAATGGTACGTACAGAATTTCATGATTCTATATGCATTGGTTTGACAAGTAAAATTTTTTGGCCTCGTTTTCTAAAAACTAAAAGTAGAAATTTCGAAAAAAAAACTTCTTTATGTTTCTCTGCCTATACATTCAGAGTAGATTGCTAATTTTATGGTCATTCTCTGTCTACTCTACTCATTTTTGCCCTAAAAGTAAAAATGATGAAAGATCTCTATATTTTTGCGTCTATACAGCCAGAGCTAAGTATGCACCGAATTTAATTATTCTAGCTGCAGCCCTTTTATTGGTATCATTTTTATCCTCTTTCGCCCTTTTTTTCTACAAATTAAAATTTTCTAAGAATTATTTTACGCAGTCAGAGGAATGTACAATTTTATCCCTTTTCCCCCAATTTGACCCTAGTAGTACGAATATTGAAAGATGAATATATTCATCCAGACCGAAGTATACACCGCTTTAGTGATTCTATCTGCAACCGTTTGGCTGGTACCATATACATCCCTTTTCGTCCCACTTTCCCCTTTAAAGAAAATATTCCCAAAAAATCTTTATTGCGCGTCTACATAGTCAGAGGAATGTATGCAGCGAATTTTTTGCTTTCAGCGTCAGAAATTTGGTTGGTACCAATTTTATCCTTTTTTCCCCATTTTGAGTACGAATATTGCAACATCTCTACATTATTGTGTATACACAAACAGACAGAAGTAAACATCTAATTTTATGATTCTAAATGCAAATACTTAATTGGTACTATTTTTATCCCTCATTTTTACTCATAAAATTAATTTTATTGTAAAATTCCATTGTTTTGCTCGTCTGTCAGTCACAGGAGAGGAATGCTTACACCGAATATTAATATTAATTGGTACAAGTTTTATCCATTTTTCTCCATTTCCTCTTTAACTGAGCCCAATTCTAAAAGTCACTTTAATTTATGTTTATACTCCAAATTCCATATTGCTAGTGTTGTCATTTAATTCGTACCATTTTTGCCCCTTTTTTCCCTATTTCTTGGTGAAAGTATGAACTTTGGAAAATCCCTTTGGAGTGTTTTCACGCTATAAAAGGAGCGAATACTCCAAGTCCAGTCCTTGTGAAAGGAAATTTTTGCCGCTGCTCTCCAACTGATCTACAGCCATTGAAGCATATGTGGACAATTTGAATCCTCTAGCTCATTTCGTTTGCAAGCTACGGAAAATTCGACAGACAGACGGGTATATAAACTTTAAATTGTCTCCGACGAATATTTCAAAGTGTTGCAAAGAAAATGGCAAATTTAAAAGAATTTAAATTTATATCCTATTGTGGAGGGTATTAAAAATTTATCTCTCTTTTAATGGATGTAAGCTAGTGTTATCAGTTCATATGTGCAAAAATTTTTTTATATAAACTCATTTGGACGATCAGACAGACAGAATGCAAAATTTGTTTACAAAAATAATACATTGATGTTGACTGAATTAGATCTATCCAATCAACGAGAAAGAGGCTGGCGCTTCTTTAGCAAGTAGCTGTTAATTACAATAGCAAAGACCAATGGAAAATATTTTAGCTTAATTATGATAAATCAAGAAGATGATCATTTTAATATATGTTAATTTTCATCAAAGGGCTTGGCATATTAACAGATATCAAACGAGTAAACTGGGTGCTTAGTTGAGTAGGGCCATACCAAGTCTACACTTCAATTTGACTAAATTGATTCTATCATCTGAGTTGTGGACATAAGAAATAGAGATTTCCTTACCTTTCCAGCTCAAATTTTATTTTTAATATAGTTAATAAAAACATGCATTATTCTTTTGGTACTAAAAACTTGAAGTTTTCAATAAATATTTCGAATATGCATTGAAATCTTATTATGGGCATCCTTACTTAAACTAAAGGTAATGTGGAAATAATTTCCAGTTCACACTCTACGCAAGCCTACAAATAAATCGCTCCCAACTTTTTTCTCTTTCCTTAAAAAGTTACACGTCGTTTCGCACGATTTCTTCCCAAATGTACGACTGTGCATCGTCGCTTAGTCGATTTGTTTGAGGCATGCGGTCCGCCACTCACTCACTCAATCATTATCAGAACAGTGGAGTTGAGTTGTCTTCCAATGTAATCTGTATCTGTGGTTTGCCATGTTAGTCAATTACAGAGCCAGATATAGTTAGTCTGTTATGCTTTGAGGCAGTTTTTGCTACAAAATGTGATAAATTTTCGTTAATATTTCGTTGGTTTTTAATTTGTGGTAATTTGGTAAAAAGGCATACATTTGTATATGTCGGTTTCTTTTGTGTCTGTATGAGTGTGTGTGGCATGATATATGTGAATATAATTTAAATAATATAATCATTAAAGTATAATTTAGCAGTAAGTTTTATTATCATTTATTGCTGTTGTACATAAATATAAATGTATATATTTACGAGATACATACGGTCGGTATGAGCGAGTATATGACGGCGGTGGCATATCTACATCAGTTTGTCTGTCAGGGTGTGGCTTTCATTGTTTCAAGTTTAGCTTCATTTTTTTGGTGTTTTTCGGTTTCTACCGAAAAATGGCAACATGCCATTCTGCTGTAGTAAAAGTGTAAAACATTTTGTTCTTTTACGGTTTATCATATGGAATTTTTATTGTTGAAAACAATTATGACCACTATTGTTTTTTTGGGGGAGAGGGTGATTTGGTTTTATGTGTTGTAAGTAAGTGTTATCCTGTTTTATGGTTAAATGACAGTTTTACAAAACTAGAAAATCTAGATATTTTATGTGGGTGGCAGCCACACTCAATGGTAGGGATTCTGGTTTGTTGACCAAAAAGATGCGGAAATTGAGAAAACCTTAAACCAATCCTCTTCAACGCATTTTACTTTTCTCTATATGCAAAAGATATTGAAAAACCAATATTATTTCTTATTATCCGTTTTGCAGAGAATCGTTTGCGATATATTTTTATATTTAGCCTTCTAATCGATTTTTGGAATATATCAAAGTTTAACACAAACTTTGGTTGCCATTGTGTATTTATTGGATTCAGAAATAAAAAAATTACAAACGAAGTAATGTGCGCCTTTAAAAAATGGTAAAATATGTACGTTTTCTCTAGCACTCTTCTTTAGTTAGAATTTTATAAACAAATCAACAATATAAACAATTTAAATATCAGAATTAGTTCAAAAAATAATATCACAGTGATTTAATTTTGAAAATTTCTGTGATAGATTGAAATATATTTTTTAGATTCTAGGCCTTAATATCGTTACATTATTTTACTATTAGATGTTTTGAATTCCTGGAATTTTCTGATGAATACAAAAATATAAAAACGTAAAAACATAAAAATGTAAAAATATAAATATATAAAAATATAAAATATAAAAATATAAATATATAAATATATAAAAATATAAATATATAAATATATAAAAATATAAAAATATAAAAGTATAAAAATATAAAAATATAAAAATATAAAAATATAAAAATATAAAAATATAAAAATGTAAAAATGTAAAAATATAAAAATATAAAAATATAAAAATATAAAAATATAAAAATATAAAAATATAAAAATATAAAAATATAAAAATATAAAAATATAAAAATATAAAAATATAAAAATATAAAAATATAAAAATATAAAAATATAAAAATATAAAAATATAAAAATATAAAAATATAAAAATATAAAAATATAAAAATATAAAAATATAAAAATATAAAAATATAAAAATATAAAAATATAAAAATATAAAAATATAAAAATATAAAAATATAAAAATATAAAAATATAAAAATATAAAAATATAAAAATATAAAAATATAAAAATATAAAAATATAAAAATATAAAAATATAAAAATATAAAAATATAAAAATATAAAAATATAAAAATATAAAAATATAAAAATATAAAAATATAAAAATATAAAAATATAAAAATATAAAAATATAAAAATATAAAAATATAAAAATATAAAAATATAAAAATATAAAAATATAAAAATATAAAAATATAAAAATATAAAAATATAAAAATATAAAAATATAAAAATATAAAAATATAAAAATATAAAAATATAAAAATATAAAAATATAAAAATATAAAAATATAAAAATATAAAAATATAAAAATATAAAAATATAAAAATATAAAAATATAAAAATATAAAAATATAAAAATATAAAAATATAAAAATATAAAAATATAAAAATATAAAAATATAAAAATATAAAAATATAAAAATATAAAAATATAAAAATATAAAAATATAAAAATATAAAAATATAAAAATATAAAAATATAAAAATATAAAAATATAAAAATATAAAAATATAAAAATATAAAAATATAAAAATATAAAAATATAAAAATATAAAAATATAAAAATATAAAAATATAAAAATATAAAAATATAAAAATATAAAAATATAAAAATATAAAAATATAAAAATATAAAAATATAAAAATATAAAAATATAAAAATATAAAAATATAAAAATATAAAAATATAAAAATATAAAAATATAAAAATATAAAAATATAAAAATATAAAAATATAAAAATATAAAAATATAAAAATATAAAAATATAAAAATATAAAAATATAAAAATATAAAAATATAAAAATATAAAAATATAAAAATATAAAAATATAAAAATATAAAAATATAAAAATATAAAAATATAAAAATATAAAAATATAAAAATATAAAAATATAAAAATATAAAAATATAAAAATATAAAAATATAAAAATATAAAAATATAAAAATATAAAAATATAAAAATATAAAAATATAAAAATATAAAAATATAAAAATATAAAAATATAAAAATATAAAAATATAAAAATATAAAAATATAAAAATATAAAAATATAAAAATATAAAAATATAAAAATATAAAAATATAAAAATATAAAAATATAAAAATATAAAAATATAAAAATATAAAAATATAAAAATATAAAAATATAAAAATATAAAAATATAAAAATATAAAAATATAAAAATATAAAAATATAAAAATATAAAAATATAAAAATATAAAAATATAAAAATATAAAAATATAAAAATATAAAAATATAAAAATATAAAAATATAAAAATATAAAAATATAAAAATATAAAAATATAAAAATATAAAAATATAAAAATATAAAAATATAAAAATATAAAAATATAAAAATATAAAAATATAAAAATATAAAAATATAAAAATATAAAAATATAAAAATATAAAAATATAAAAATATAAAAATATAAAAATATAAAAATATAAAAATATAAAAATATAAAAATATAAAAATATAAAAATATAAAAATATAAAAATATAAAAATATAAAAATATAAAAATATAAAAATATAAAAATATAAAAATATAAAAATATAAAAATATAAAAATATAAAAATATAAAAATATAAAAATATAAAAATATAAAAATATAAAAATATAAAAATATAAAAATATAAAAATATAAAAATATAAAAATATAAAAATATAAAAATATAAAAATATAAAAATATAAAAATATAAAAATATAAAAATATAAAAATATAAAAATATAAAAATATAAAAATATAAAAATATAAAAATATAAAAATATAAAAATATAAAAATATAAAAATATAAAAATATAAAAATATAAAAATATAAAAATATAAAAATATAAAAATATAAAAATATAAAAATATAAAAATATAAAAATATAAAAATATAAAAATATAAAAATATAAAAATATAAAAATATAAAAATATAAAAATATAAAAATATAAAAATATAAAAATATAAAAATATAAAAATATAAAAATATAAAAATATAAAAATATAAAAATATAAAAATATAAAAATATAAAAATATAAAAATATAAAAATATAAAAATATAAAAATATAAAAATATAAAAATATAAAAATATAAAAATATAAAAATATAAAAATATAAAAATATAAAAATATAAAAATATAAAAATATAAAAATATAAAAATATAAAAATATAAAAATATAAAAATATAAAAATATAAAAATATAAAAATATAAAAATATAAAAATATAAAAATATAAAAATATAAAAATATAAAAATATAAAAATATAAAAATATAAAAATATAAAAATATAAAAATATAAAAATATAAAAATATAAAAATATAAAAATATAAAAATATAAAAATATAAAAATATAAAAATATAAAAATATAAAAATATAAAAATATAAAAATATAAAAATATAAAAATATAAAAATATAAAAATATAAAAATATAAAAATATAAAAATATAAAAATATAAAAATATAAAAAAAAAATTTACTTTTTCGTTTCAAAAATACTTATCCTTTAATTTGGAGAAAAAAAATGAAAACATAAAATGATCATAAAAACATTTGCCACTATAATTTTCCTATTGGAATCTCTAAAGTGTGTCCACAAAGTCACACATGATGTTTTGTTGTTAACTACCATCTCAACAATGGGATATAGTTTTCTGTATAGAACTATAGAGAAAAGTCCTTTTCCAAATACATTTAAGTTATTAGTCTCTCTCGCAGACATTATTTTTATCAAGTGTGATTGGCATATAGTTTCATATATATGTATATCTAAAATTATAAGTAGCTCGTAGATTTCACCATTTTTAATTTAATTTAATAACTGGAAAACACAATTGTGCTAAATTTATTTTCTGAAATATTTAATTCTACGGCTAAATGAACATATTTGTCTGTAGTAAATTTCCTTTCAATTTGTAGCAAACGAAATTGATTATAAAATTTAAAATGCGATTTACTTGACGTGCTGTTGCTTGTTCAATCATCGTCATTGGAGAAATCCGCACTTAATCCGCAATCATCTTTAATTTGTCACTATAAGTTGCAAATAAAAACATTTTATTTTTGTTGAGCTGCGTAATGAGGCATGCCGGAATCAAATGAAGTGCAAATTTCAAGACATATTAATAATAAACATATATACATACACACATAGAGACATAAACACACACACACGCAAAACATAAAATACATTACACAGCCGTACATACAACTTAAGTATCTACTACAACATGTATGCAAATGTGATTTTCACAAATTTGTGTCGCTTGTTTGGTGCTGGTGCTGCTGTTGTTGATGCCAACGATTTAACAGCAGCAGCAACAACAATCGTCTCCGTCGTCGTCGTTGATGTCTTCTGTGCAAGATCTTAATCTATGCTTGAAAGATTGATACACACTTAAAGTCATACATATGTCGGTAATGATTTAAACATCGAATTGACAGCCATACAGACGAACGAACGAATGGATGGTCGGCCGGGTCGGTCGGGTGGTGAGGGGACCGAAGACAATCTAAGTAACTGACTACACCATAAGTTGATGTAGATATGCGATACTCACATCACATCGCAGCGCATACCCGGCGATAGCAACAGAGATATAACTTTGCACGCTGTCGGTACTTGTGTTTAGTAGTACATCATCGGGCATGTTGTTTGTATGGCGATGTATGTACATATATACAAATACATATGTATGTCACTAACAAACAAGTATTCGATGAATGTATTTTCAGGGATTTTGTTTTCTTACATTCGCGTTGTACTTTGCTACGGATGCACACACACACATACATATGTACATCGATTTCTGTTACATCGGGTGTACGTATATCATGATTTTAATGTAACATATGGATGGAAGTGACAAATTGGCAGCGACAAGTGATGTTTATGCTGCTGTCGTATGTCACAGCGACAACTGTTGTTGACATTTAGGAGAATTTGTTTTCTTCTCTCGTCCATGTATCTGTGTCTGTATGTATGCCTGGGTGGGTACACACATCCAGCTCTGGCTGATCTCTGATGATGTGCTCTTTGAATCCCGATGCCTGTATGTACGTACATCGGTGTCGGAAGGATGTGGATTGGTTTGCATACACTTATATTTGTACATATGTACGAGGGTGGTATAACAAGTTGCCTAATTAGGCACATAGAATACAATAAAATAATTACGGTATGGTTGAGTGTGTGTGAGTCTTCCTTCGTAAGAAGAAATTACTTGATCGAATATCTGGAATTCGAATGTATTACGTTCAAACACATAGAAAATCAATCAAATCGATCAATAATCAAACAACACAAAAACTAAGAAAAGAATAATTAAATTGCATGTCAATGTCATTGACATCTTTACTTTCTATTGATTTTGCTTGATTCTATTACTCGAATTTTCAAACGTGTTTAATGTGTTATTTAAATAGTGGAGCCATTTTGGGAAGTGATACTGTTTTTCTTGCAGATATTGTCGAGTAAAATAAGAGTCAGTTTGTGAAATTTTCAAGACACCAAACAAAATCTTAACTTTCTATAGCTTTGCGTTCCTTTGCACACCTATAATACTGTCGATTACACTGTGCAACAAAAAGGAATGAAGTAGAGAACTCTGGGAGGTGTTCTTATTTTTCTTGTATGTATTGTTGAGTAGAACAAGAATTTGTATTTGAAATTTCCCAGACACACCCAAAATCTTAAGTTACAGGTAAAAAAACGAGTTTTTGTTCCATTTCAATTTTATAAGGCTGTAACTTAGTTGATTATCATCGGATTTGTTTCTATAAAAAAATTAAGAAATCTGTTTGGTTTTGCCAACAAACAATTTCTAAACAATTTTTAGATATTTTTCAATTTTGGCATTTGTTTTGCTCTTTAGTTTGTTTGGTAACACTTATAAATTTATTTAAGTAACACATTTAGTTTTTAGAAATCTGTTAATAACTGATTGCGTTTTTTATGTTTTTATTAATACTACATTTTTGCAAAAACTACAAGTTTTGGTCATTCCAGTTAACAGCTCTCATTATTTTACGAGTTGGAGTCCAATAAAAATATCTAAAATTCATCAAAATAGATAAAAATGGTAAAAATCATGGCGACCATTTTAATGAAAAATCTCCAATCTTGGAACACATTTCCCCACTTTAGGAATTTTGGAAAAAATTAATAATTTTTCGTAACAATTATGTTCTTATTTGCCCATGAATATATCTGTATGAGTTTAGCACTAACAGATATTCCAAGTTTTTTTCCTCTTTAAAAAGTTAATTTTTTTTAATTTTATTTTTAAATTTTTAAATGATTGTTAATGCTAAACTTATACAGATAAAAGCATGACAAAGCAAGTATTTTTAGCATATATTCTTCTCTTTCATTTGATGCCCATATCGGTTTTTGTATGACGCGCATTAAAACATATATATCCTTTGTACGTTAAGAGTCCTGTAAAAAGGAGTAAAGATCACCAAATAGAAAAGTGAGTACACAGTTCTCCTATATACCACGTCTACTTCCACATGTATATAGTCATGTTCAGCTTCACAAAGTACTGTCGCACTGTGTAATATTTAGTTTGGTTTAGGTAAACTGAGCCAATATGTTCAGATCAATGAAAATTTCTAAAAATGTCCAATTTCCAAATGTCACCATTCCATTTGTAAATAAATTTGCATTCTATTAAATATAGATGCGAAATGGTCTTGAGCCAGGACAATATCCCAGTTCAAATCAAACATTGATTACAGACCAAAAAATACAAACGAAAAAACTAAAACAAATGAGCGATGGCACGGCAGAAGTATTGCTGGGTAACTATACCTGCATATACACATACTTACATATGCAACTCAATGAGATGCTTGTAAGATGGCATGTGTGATTTATTACTTGGTGCGATTTTTTAAACGCAAATTCGGCAAGTGAGTTGTGCTTCTCGTTCGTATGTGAGAATCATCTCCTTACAGAGGCCGGGTTTGATGTCGCTGCGAAGCCACTTGAAAGGACTTTTGACATGGTCGAAAACATGATAAATAAATTTGCGTTCTATTAAATATAGAAGCAAAATGGTATTGAGCCAGGACAATATCCCAGTTCAAATCAATTTCCAAAAATGTTGCATCATTTACAACAAAGCGTGTACAAGACTATGATAGCTACTTCCATTAATTTTAATGCTCACTTCACTGACTCTGATCTTTTAGAAAGTGACCAACTTCTGTTTTATCAATCCGCAAAGCTTTCAACACTCTGATCTTCTCAATATCTGCACCCACATCAGACCTAAGATGTAATACAACACCCACTTAGGGGTAGGTGCTCCAAGATCTTCCTTGGTGCTACTGGACCGTGTTCAGAGGAGGGCGATGTCGCTGTTCTATCGATACTTTTATGGTGTTTGTTCTTTGGATACTCGTGATCTCACCCCGGACGTGTGGACGTGCGGTAGAGATTTGTTGTCGATTGGACGTTCATTGCTCGTGCAACTCGTATGTGGAATCGAAATCTTTACCGCCTAGTATGACATCCAAAGATTTAAATCAGATCTCAACAAATATTTCTCCCTCTTTCATCCATCCAAATTCTTATTTTACTTTAGCTAACGCTGTGAACTACATTTATGGGTGAAATCCCCTGAGTGTTGCTTCAGTGAAAAATGACATGTTGGCGTATAATTAATAGGATTACTAGAATATGATTTAATTAATATAATTTATACGATACAACATCTGGCCTACCATGCAATATAAATGGAAGTACTTCCGCAAGGAGCACATTTTAGTCCCAAAATCCCAATTTAAATCTTTTACACTTTTGAGGAAGTTTTTTAACAAATTCAAAAAACCTCACCTTCAACCTTCACCTTTTCCACAAAAACGTAACAACTCAAAATTTAAAAAGTTTCCTATTTGTGAAACCACCGTAAAAATCGTCCATTGCCTTGCATCCTCTTTCGTAAAAACATCGTTATGACCTCATCTGTGTTTTCAGAATATCTTCTTCTATAGAGTTAAATTTTTAGTTGTTTAATTTAATTTTTATTAGATTTTGAGTTGTTACATTTACATTCGTTACATTCTACGAATAGAATTGGTCAAGGTGAATGAGAAACATTTTTTTCGTATGGAGTCACATATGTAAGGTGCCCGCTTTGCACCCAGATGGCCTCGGGTTCGAATAGTGTCTCGGAAAGACCTTTTTTATTACTTTTATAAATAAACAGAATTTTATATAATTTTTATTAATTTCAAATATTTTGTTTTTGATTAATTATTAGTAACACATAATATCAACAACATTAAAGGTATTAATTAATGAAATACTAATCTAATTTAATATTTATTTGCATTATATGTTAGCTTATATTAACCAAATATTTTGTTAAGTTTCCTGTTGTCAAATCTAGCAACTCTCAACGGATGATAAATAGTATGCTTAGTTACAATATTGGCGTATGATTAATACCAGAAGTTAATTAATATAAATCATACGTTGATATTGATCAACAATTGATATACAAAAATCGACAGTCTTCAAAACTTTTAGAAAGTAACCAACTTCTGTTTTATGAATCCGCAAAAGCCTTCAGCACTTTTCGCTTTACAGAGGAGTGTTAATCTTTCCCAAGTCGCGTGTGTTATACTTACTACGGGATGACCAATCCTTCCTTTAAGCAATGTTTCATTGTTTTTATGTGGTTAACATTTGCAGTACTTGCACTTATTTCAAATTCATTTGAAGTTCCGCTCAGGTCTTCACGTTGTGCCCAAGGCTATGTTAAATTACGTCCAAATTGATTTGAGATTCTTGGAGCGGATTGCCCTTCAGATCTCTTCGAGAGATTCCATATCGAAACACTTCATTTTCTCGAACCCTCTGGCCAGTATCAGATTTGAATGCCAATATTCGTTAAATGGAGTTTTCCAAAGCACGTACCCAAAATGTATTGTTATATTCGACATGTTCGACAAACCACCCTCGTATGCCTGCTCTTGTGTGTGTGTAAACTCTAAATATGGCGAAAGTTAATCAATTACTATGCCCATGTCATTGTTGCCATTGTTATTTTCTGGGTATTTTGGGGGGTTCTCCTACATCATTCGCATCGCTTTGTTATGGAGCTTAAAAAGCGGAAGGATTAAGTGAAGTGTCTGCGGCCGTGGCATGGGATGGTGGGTGGAGCGAAAACAAAAAGGATGCGTGCTTTTTTCCAGATATTTGAGGTTGTGATAAATGTTTATTGACGTGCGTAAATATTTCATGTGATAATTTGCTTTGATGAGGTTTTATGGTTAAATGTAATATTTTTATTGATGTATAACTCTTTCACATTTATGAAAAGTGTTGGCGTATTGAAATCATATACAAAAGATTCATAGTCACGTTTAATGTCAGGCTGATCAAGATGATGTTTCTGTGACCTCGCCTCCCCCATGCCTCTTGCAATGTCATTAACCTTTAGCTATTGTTTAAAATTTCACAGCAAAATGACTGCTTGGATGGCTGGCTGACTACTGCAAATATGGTGGAGTGTGGTTAACATATGTTTGGGGTTGTTCCACTGGTCTTGCCTGTACATACATACAAACATAATACTGTTGATTTTACAACAAAACATGCCAAATATTTGTTCGAATCCCTAAAATGACAACATACGCTTTATGTTTATAAAATTTGACATATTCATTGATGTTTTTGTTGCCTTTGTCTCTGAACCCGAAAATGAATTCGCAAAAATAATTACTCTTTTTTGTGAATTTCTGAATGCCACACACTTTTGTCAACAAAATTAAATGTATGCCAGCCATCGTCATTTAATATTGATACAGAGTTACATGTTTTCAGTATTTTTTATTTGTGGTAATATTTTGTCTGTTTTTTCGGCGTGCGTGTGTCATGTTTCTATGACCACACCACAATAACCACCAGACGTAAATATATCGTGTGTCACAAGGTATTATCCATTCGCACTGATATATTATTTGTCTAAATCAGAACATATAGCATAGCATAGTTTTGTAAATGAAGCTGTTTGTGCACTTCTCAAAAAAACATACATTTGGAACTTGATCATCCCCGATTCTAATACATGTTCATTCATATTATTTTTCAACTCATGCACAAATATATATAAAATACGCCTTGGCGTATATTTTCCATTTGAAACAAATTTCCAAATATTTATTTCAAAGAAAATAATAATAAGTTTGTGGCCCCTTTTAGAGCACTTGTAATCTAATAGTAAAATCGACAACGTTGGTAACTCTAGTGAAACCACTACTTTCAAAGGATGTATTGACTTAGACCACTTTAATTCTTCTCAAAATTGAACACACAAAATTTAGATTTTTTTTGCAAAAGTAATATTTCCCTTCCAAAAATGAAAGAAAGCAAAAATTATTTTATATCAAAAAAATTAAAAAAAAAAATATAAATATTAACAGGCTAGAAACTTTATATTAAAATTATTTTTTATTTTAGACCACTTTAAAACTAACATTAAAGACAATTTTGGTGTGCTTAAAATGAGAAATGTCATTGTAAATTTCAATAAAAATTCTTAAATAAGAGATATGAACAAACTAAAGAGAAAAATTGGGATATCTCATTTTTTTTTTTTTGATTTTTGACTTAGACCACTATCATTCTAACTGGCACATATATACAGCATTTTTCGGTGACTTATAGTGAAATTTGACGTAGAATAATTTGTTCCCTTTCACATCACCCCAAAAGATTCAGTTTTTTGCCATTTTAGCTCGAATTCGGAAAAGGTATGAAATCAATCCTAAAATGAATTTTAAGTTTAACCTTATTTCTGGCAATAATAAATAATTTGTAGAACATTTGACCCGCCAAACTCCTGTTTTAAGGGCGTTTTCTAACCTCTTGCACAAAAGGGACCAAAAAGTTCCATATATTGAGGTGCTAGAGGGTTAACATATTCTACAAAAATGTTCCTCATAGTTTTTAAGGTAATATTGCAGAACACATCCTATACTTCAACTGAAAGGATCACAAGGTTTCCAATGCAGATCCATCATAAGAACGTACAAAAGGGGGAAATACCACCCTCTTAAATGGACAGCATACGTAAACATTCAAAACTTATACATGTATATTAATTTTCTATGCAAAATATTTTTGTACAACATTTTGACCCCTTAAATTCCTTTATATGGGTATTTTTACCCTTTTGCAGAAAATGGTTCAAAAAGACCCCTATATTGAGGAGCTAGAGGGTTAAAATGTTACTCAAAAATATTCCTCGTAGTGTTATGTGTAATATATTCAAACACATCCTATAAATTAATTGTAAGGATCACAAGGATTCCTATGCCGATTCATTATAAGAATGTTCAGAAGGGGGAAATAAAGAATAAGAAAAATATTAATTTTGTTCCACAGCGTTATAATACACCGTGCGACTGTACTTTTTTGTCCTGAAGAAGACCATACACATATGAAACTAGAGATAATATGTAGAAAATCTTTGTACTCATGTTTTTCATTTGGTGATATTTAAAGGACTTTTAATTTCCAGAGGAAATTATTTGTCTTAATAATTTATTTTCATACTTTCGACAGCCATACACAGGTGATATGGATATCAAATCAAAGAGAAGAAGGTATGTGAAAAATACTAAAAATTCCATGCCTCTGTCTGTATTAGTTTCCAATTTTTCCTATTAAATAGAAAATGTTGAAAAATACTAAATAAATAAGGGGAAAAGTTGAAATTGTTGTTATTACTAAACTAATACAGATAGAAGCATTATATTTTTAATAGATATTCTTCTCTTTCATTTGATACCCATATCGGCTTTGCATGACTCGTTAAAGTAAGAAACTGAATTATCTAAACATCTATATCCCTTGGGAATTAAAAGACCTGTAAAAAACAGAAATTATCACCAAATGAAAAATTGAGTACACAATTTTTCTACACACGATCTCTACTTACACATGTTTATTGTCTTGCCCAGGTCCAATAAAATAAATGAGAAATAGTCGAACGGTGATATACAACTATTTCATGACTGAATTGTTGGAGCTAGAATCATGAAAGTTGGAGTGTAAATTCGAAATTCGTACATTTAAATGGTAACCATGTAATGGTTTTCTCAACTCAAGTTCCAATTTATAGTTCAGACCCACCATTCCTTGGATATATATATTTTAACGCCATCTATCGCTTCAGACCTCATCTTTTGAATTTGTACGAGAGGTTTTAGCTTAAGTGCTTTCATTTACGGTTAAACTAAATGTATACATAAATTTTTGTTTTATATAAATGTATATAGGACGGAGCTCAGTTTGCCTCATTATTATTGTTGGCACTCGAAATGGAATTGTAATTGCAAGTCAAGTGGCAGATAACTACATACTTTTGGTAAATATGGAATATGGCATGTTGTGATAATAATAATAATAATGCCGAACAATAACTCCAAAACATCTCTGGCATGGGCCCTGTCGCACAGCAGACGACGACGACGACTAAGACCAAATTTAATTAGAATCACACAAAGGAAATGGAATACAAATAAGATTTGCTTTTACCCCACACACACGCGCAAACACATATATTTATTCATAAGCTATACGCATTCACATAATATTTATGCATGCATGTGTGTAAGTCTGTCAGTAAGTATGTGTGTGCGTGTGTGAACCACATATAAATGCCTTCTTCCACATTTTTTTTTTCGAAAGCGACAGATTTCCAGGAAAACAAAACAACATCAACATTTCGAAAAAACGCAGGAATCTCATTTTGTCTACCACCCTCCCCCCGGGCAGGAGTGTTGTTGTGTCGTATGACAAAGATTTGCTTTTTAGCTGCATGTTGTTGCTTTTGTGTACTTAATAATTTTTTTGGGCCTGATTCAATTGTCCTTGTAGCACATGTCATTTTAATATTCATATATTACACACACTCGCTTGTGCAGACAAATACAAACGAGTACTGTGCCAAATAAATACAAAACGGGGTTGAGTACCATACAATAGGAAATAGTATACAGGCAGCTCCTGGAAATAAAATTTGGATTATTTAATGATTCAAAATACTGTGCGACAAAAAATGCAAATTTTTAATAAAGAAATATTTTTTCTGGCCTGATCCATTTTATTTTTTTCGTTCCAGAAAAAACGATATTTTAACAAAAATATTTTGTTTTGAAATTTTCTTACTCCACATCTATATTTATCAATCGATTGAGTGAGAAATCACACAAAATAAAAAATTGATTTTATTTTTTCCCAATTTTTATGGAGGGTTTCCGTGATCTTCATACGTAAACTTGCACAGCGCCGAAATACGTATAGTATTTTTTATCGTCTCCATCAGAATCTGTTGCTATATTATTTACCTTTTATTGTTGCAATATTATTTACCTAGTAAAGCCCTCTTTGTTCATAAAGAAAACTTAAACAAAAGTCAAATATCACAAAAATTACATTGTCCTCACAGACGGCTTGACTCATAGAGAAAATAAATTGTAAACCATCTTAAGAGAACTGTAATTTTATTTTGTCTTTTTTTCAGTTTTAAATGACTTCGCTACCCAGCCTAATAAATATCCTTATACGTACACCGTATATGTGCAGAGATATCTGTGTATAGGTAGTTACCCCATCCATATATGCTGTGTGCCTTTTGTATAAGTGTTTTGTATGTTGTATATATATTTACTTATATGCATTAAATATATACACACATACATAGATATGTACAAGTAAACATAAATCATATTAATGTAAAAATCACACCAAGGGCATTATGACATTCGCTTTATGTGAGTGTGTGTGTGCTTTTGTTGTATTCTGAAAATTCAGTCGTCTTTACTGTTTATTTATTTTTTTCTTTTGACTGCTCTCAATGTCTTCTCATACAAATTTTCGCGAACTTGTGTCGTAATCCCAACAGCACATTGTAATTTTTGCATATACAAGTGAAAATGTCACACTTTCCGGCGGGACACACGAGAACAAACAACCGGCACACAGCAAAAGAGCAAATTTCAGTATTCTGCGAATGCAGGATTTTCGCTTAGGACCGGTGTGAGGGCTAGGTGTTTTAATTTAATTATTCCAAGAAAACATTTGAATAATTCAATAAGTACTGGCAGAAAAAACTGAATACTTGGACATATGTTAGGCTTATATTATTAGAATTTTTTATTATTCCCTTTGAAATGGAAATTTTAGACAGGGCATATTATGGTTTTGCACAAAACAAATGCCACAATTTGGAAGTTAGTTTTAAAAATGAAATTAAAATAAGGGCAATTACTTCTATATTTATGCATGTGCCTCGTTTTCATCGTTAATATTCCAGCTATTGTAAAAGGAAACTGAATATCCTGTTATTAAATATACAAACGGATTTTCGCGCTATTTAACTTCAGATTTTGAGAATAACAAATTTTTTAAAGATTCTTTGACGTCTAAAAAGAGTGTCAGAACTTCTATATCTATCTATAGATCTTTCACATGTAGAAACTGTTTTCGTCATAATAATGTCAACAATTATAACAAAAAAAATATTTTCAAATATTTTCCAATTTTTTTTTATAATTTTTTATGTCAGCAAAAAACGTTATTTTTAATTCTTTGAAGACTCTTCCTAAACCACTGTTTCTAGTTGAAAGTGAGATTCACAACATGTGCACCCATCATAATAGTCTTCAAGCAAACATATAAATGGTTTTGATGATACCTATAGTTTGAAAATTAGAGTACAGTTCTTAAAGGTACCTTCGAGAAAATTGGAATTTTAGTAAAAATAAAATTTTATTAAAAAATATCCAAAAAAATTATATATTGTTTACAAGTTTAGAAAACCAAAATACATCAGAAAATATTATACATAACCCTTTGGCAAAATTGTTGATGCATTTAGTTCGACTGAATCTGCTGAATATTAGAAAAAATCACCTTATATGACTGATACCTCTGACCTTAAAAAGTATTGATAGCCAGCCCGTCTAATCTGTTCACCATTTTTTTAATCTAGGCACTAAATCGTTGATTTTTATTGCCTTTGCTGCCATTTTAGCTATTTCTATTAAAAGTATTTGACATTACTAATACAGTTATTATTATCACGTTTCTTAGAATCGTGATATACAAATTATTGAATTATTTATCGAATTTTTAAGTAATTTTATTAGAAAGCCTGTCCATTTATTTATAATTAGAGCACATATGGGAGCGGCCTTCTTCGTGACTTAGAATATAATGAATATTAAACAAAGATACAATGTTCCATCAGATTATGGTAATTTATTTTAAATTGCAGTTCTACAAGATTTGCTATGTTTGACATTAAAAAAACACATGTCACATAATTCGGCATTTAGTGCTCTATTTATAACACCATAAAAAGCTAAGATCAAAACAAAAACAAGTTTTATTATACCCAACATCATTTGGTGGAACAGGGTATTATAGGTAAATTTCACAAAATATATTTTTTAAATAATAAATAACACTATGCAACAAATTTTTTTCCGAACGGTCATGTATAACATTTTCTGATGTCTTCTTAACTCGAAAATGATGTTGAACAATTTTATGGATATATTTTTTATTTTTTATTAAAAGTCCAATTTTTGTTCAAGGTCCCTTAAAATTTGTACTCTCATTTTGGAAATATAAGACTGATAGCACCCTATTGTATATCCAATTAATGGTACAAATGTTGCGAATATCACTTTCACATAGAAACAGTGGTTTTGTAACAATCCCCAAAGAACTGAGAAAAAATTGATTTTTTTTCAAGAAAATCTTGGCTGACACGAAAGAATTCATAAAAATAGATAAAGTTAGAAAACAATTTTTAATTTTTTGATAGATAGCATTACAATGAAGAAGGAAATAGTGTATACATGTAAAAAATATGGATAAAGATAATAGGATAAATGTAGATGTTATGTCCGTTTTTGTAGACGCAGAAGTATTTAAAATAAAATCAGGATTTTCCAAATTAAATAACATAATATTTAGAAAAATTTTATAATAGCTGGGATCCTAACAAAGAAAACAAGGTCTAGTTGAAGAAAATATATAGGTAAATTTTTAAGTTATTTTACTCTTACAGTAAGAGTCAAAACTTCTACATTTATTCAATGTTCCGGTAAGATTATTAAATAAATCTAAATCTTCTGTTTTTGAACCGATAATTTAGAAAATTATTATTTTTTATTCTTTCGCGTCAAAGACGGTCATAACTTATATATTTATCCATAGATCTATGTCTATATATAGACATTGTTGTCTTTGCTAGAATGTTAGCTATTAAAAATGAGAACAAGATATTTTGTCTGAGTTTTTATACCTTCACTCTACAGAGTAGGAGGTTATATATCATTTGGGACAGAAGAAAAGTGTAACGCATTGAAGGTGTAACTTAAGACCCTAAGTATGTTTGGACCAAATCCGTTTCACAACATTTTAAGATGTTTGAGCCATGTCCGTCCGTTTGTCTGGCTGGCTGGTGTACACGATAACTCTCGAAAGGAGTTAAGGAATCGATTCAAACTTTGCACATCGTAATATTTTTCCCAAACTTAGTCTAAGTTCAAAGATGAGCGAAATTGCCACGCCCCTTCTGGTACCTCCCGCACAAATAGCCTATGTTCCAATGTTATATTAAACTTCTACACGGATAATCGGAATCAGATATATTTTGGTATATGATAATGTTTTTATAGTCACTTTAAGTGTACTAAATTTCTCTGCCACGCCCCTTCCAGTACCTCCCACACAAATCACCCTAACCTACGTAAAATTAAAGCTGTTATAACTTCTATAAGGATGTTCGGAATACTGTGAAATTTGACAGTTAGCAATGCTTTTTAGTGGTTACATTCACAAGGAATATGGGCGAAATTTACACACCACTTTGATTACAATAAAATTTGCAACTTGATATTTGAAAATGTTTTTGTGATCACTTTAAACCAACAAAATATTTACGCTTTAGACACGCCCTTCTTGTACCTCCCACACAATTGTCTCTATCCTAGGTGATATTAAATCCTACAATAATAAAACTTCTATATTGGTGCCCGACATAAAATTGTATTCCTTATAACTTCCGTATATATGTTCTCTAAGAGTGAGGGTGTATATAAGTCGGTTTAGCCGACTGAAGCTTACTTACTTGTTTTATAGTTTTTTTGGTGTCAATAATTAAAAAAACACTAAACCACTGCTTTTATGTGAAACTATTAGTCACAATATTTATGGCCATTATAATTTGAAAAGCTTTTGTTATCGGGCTATATTTCCAATATGAGAGTACAAATATTAAAGTCACCTTCGACGAAAATTGGAATTTTTGGTAAAAAATTAAAAAAATCTTAAAAAATGTGCTCATTACACACAAAAAATATATTTTTAAGTCTATGACTCAAAAAATTTATTTTTATTGCGGTGTTTAATTCAGCTAGATGTGGGTTATTAAGTTTACCGATCGACTTAGAGTTTCCAAGTAAATCAATTTAACGGTGTATATCTCTCCATCTATCAGCTATCCATTTTTCAATTTACCGGCATACAGAATCATATTACACTAGCTAATGTATTTTCGTGTCAAAAATTCGGTATTGGTGTTAATTTTTTGATAGTTTTTCTGTAATTTTTATGATTTTATTATCTGCACTGTATAGTGCAGAGTTATATATTTATATGTTTTTTTAATGTTAATTATGAGGAAACAGTGGTTTAGGATTAGCAGCAAAAAAATACGTTTTTCGAAAAAAAAAATTTTTCTGCCACAAAAATTATAAAGAAATAGAAACAATTTTTTTTATTTATAATCTAACTAATCTGCAATAACAAAACCGTTTATAAAGAGCTAATTTTTTACTCAAAATAAAAATATATTTGCACATTGCCGCCAACTACAATATTAATATTTGTATTAATACAAATTTTCAAAAAAAAGATATTTTGTGTTGACTTTGTAGGAGTCAGCCATAAATTTGACACTGGGTAATTATCCAGGGTAAGTCTAACATGCTTAACATAAAATTACGTTTTCAACATTGTTTTTATACGACAGCAATTAAAAAAATATTTATGTTATCGCAGCTTAGTCATACAGCCTTAAAGAAAAACAGTCATATTGTATATATGAAAAAAGTATGCCTGTTTTTCTTTTTATTTTTGGCTTAAATAGTGTTTTGTTCCGTCACATGTAAAAATGGGAAGAGTAGTGTGTGGAGAACACTGTACGACAATTTTTATAAAAAGTCGTTACACTGGAACCAGATATAATATAAGTAAGAAAATATAGCCAAAATGGAATTAATTAGCGTTTTTCAGTTCTTCATCCTAAGTTCTAAAGGATAAAAATTTACAAAAAAAAATTAATACTTATTCGAACCCTATAATTACGTTATTTGTGTCAAATTTAAGTTGAGAATATTTGTTAAAAATACTTCAAATACTATGCTTCTATCTGTATTAGTTCGGCATTAACACCTATTTCAAGTTTCCCTTAATTTATTTACTTTATTCATATTTTACTTTTTAAGAAGGAAAATTTGAAATGGCTCTTAATGCAAGTCAAATACAGATAGAAGCTTGCAATTTGAAGTATTATTAGCACATATTCTCTTTTTAATTTGAAATTTTTACCGGTATCATAGTGAGCAAATATGTATTGAAAATAATTTTTAACCTACGGCTCTTCCAATGCAAAAAATACGAGCTAAAACCTTTGGGCGTGTGTAGGTTAAAAAATTATATCCTTTGCAACAGGATGAGGCAATAAAAAGCTTAAAACGCCAATTATCTCCATTTCATCTATAGTTTTAGACGTATATAATTTGGTTCAAGTGTAACAGGGACTGTCGGACAGTGTTATAATACTCTTAAAAACGCTTTGCGGTGAGGTTTCGTTTCCACAACCAAACACAAAAATCCTACGTTTGAAGAAAAGCTTGGTCGAAGAGCTGGCATTCGAGTGTATTATATACAAAAAATGTAAACAAATTATCATTTTTACAAAAATATACACAATTATTGAGAATAAACAAATATTTACATATCGCAATTTTTGCTTATAAAATAATTATTTATATAGGTTATTCATATTAAATGTGGTGTGGATTTTGTTGTCTGCTTCTGACTCTTCCTCTAGCCATCACCGCATAATCTCATAGTCACTTGTGAGAATACATGCGATGGCATAGCATTCAAAGCCATCATCATGCCATGGGTATCCTTATCGGAAGTATGACATGGTTCCCATTTAATGCGGACGATAAGATACAGTTCGAAGAATGCCGAACCATTTTTATTGACATTCGAAGCGAACAAGGAACAAAATTGTTATTGTGTTTCAGACTTTTCAAAAAGACAAAGTTTTCCGGGGAAAGCGTTGAGCGGCGAACACGCTCTATATACATATATAGAGATATGCGTGTCTCTGAGTGCACATGTGCGTGTATGTGTGTGTTTGTTTGTGTGTGAAAGCAATATGTTAAATACGCACTCATATGTGAATGTTTATTAATCATGCAAGTTTGCCATAGCGCCTTTTATACAAATGAGTGTATCGTATCTAGATAATTGGCAACAATAAACAAAGGCGCGCTTTTAAATATTAATCAGTTTTCGTTCGAGCCCGTGTGCTAGCATGTCTATTATACATATATGTATGGAGAGGCACATGGATATATATATATAGGAATATGAATATAAATATGTAATATATATGGTATATTATTATTATTATTGTGTATAGATGTATACTGCACACAACCATGCGGACATACACTCATACGTATGTATATCCTTGGTAGAAGCTCATGTTTGTTTATGTGTTACAATTTGGTTCCTTTCATTCATTGGATTTGGTTGTTGGTGTTGTTATTGTTGTTGTTGTATCTATCTATAAGTTGTTTTTATTAACACACCCATTAGGGTTAATGTGAAAAACTATGAAAGGATTATTGCTGTTCTTTATCATTTTTAATTAACAACAAATTACAACGATGGCGCGCGAACACACCACCAGCTAACATAACAAAGGCATGAAGAGGTATCAATAGCCTCTTGGCAGTGGTTGTAGCTACTATTTTCGGTTTCTCTTTGTTCCTTACGTAATTATTGATGTTGGAAACATTTGTTTGTCTGCTATTGGGGGAATCCTCTTTTAACTTGTATAACATCCATGAGGTATTCTGGCATTGTGTACTTTCTGAGTCCATTTAGACGTGTCTGTCTGTTTAATTATTAAAATTATCTTCGACAAAAATTGAAAATTTAATAAAAAACAATTAAAGAAAGGCTAAAGTCGGTCGAGGCCGACTTTATGATACCCTACACTTTATACTCCACTACATTTCAATTCAGTGTGAACGACATGTGTATGAGAGCAATATATAAATCTGAACCGATCTCATCCACTTTTACAATAGATGTTTCCAATGTATGTAAGGTATGTGGTTTCTACAGCGGTTAACCTGAAATCGGGAGCGAAATTTGTATGGGAGCTATATCTAAATCTGAACCGATTTGACACATTTTTGTCACAGATATTTCCGGTAAAAATATGTACCAAATTAGTACCAAATTTGATTAAAATCGGTTTAATTATGTGGTTTCTAGAGCAAAATAAGTCAAATCGGGCGCCACATTTGTGTGGGAGCTATATATAAATCTGAACCGATTTGACTCATTTTCACAAGAAATGTTTCTAGTTCAAATATAAGGTATTATGCTCACTTTGAAGAAATTCGGTGAAAATTCGCGGTTTTTGGGGCGAAAAAACTCTATCCGGGAGCGAAATATGTATGGGAGCTATATGTAAATCTGAACCGATCTGACCAAGTTTCACTATGGGTGTTTCTAGCTGAAATATAAGATATTGTGAAAGATTTGAAGATCTGTTTAAATTTGTTGGTTATAGAGTGAAAAAAGTGAAATCGGGATTGAAATTTGTCTGGGAGCTATATATAAATCTGAACCGATTTGACCCATTTGCATCATGGCTGTTTATAGTGCAAATATAAGACATTTCGCCTAATTTGAAGAGGATCTTTAAAAATATGTGGTTTCTAGAGCGGAAGAAGTCAAATCGAGAGCGAAATTTTAATGGAAGTTATATATAAATCTGCACCGATCTGAACTATTTTTACCACAGGTATTTCGAGTTGAAATATAAGATGGGTTGCCAATTTTGAAGAAAATCTGTTGTAATATGTAGTATCTAGAGTGAATAGAGTCAAATCGGGAGTGAAATTCGTATGAGGGCTATATCTAAATCTGAGCCGATTTGACCCATTTTCACAAGAAATATTTCTAGTTGAAATATAAGGTGTTAAGCCAAATTTGAACAAAATCTGTTTAAATTTACAGTTTCTAGACCGGAAAAAGTCAAATTGGGATCGAAATTTGTATGGTGGCTATATCCAAATCTGAACCGATTTAACCCATTTTCACTACAGATGTTTCTTACTCAGATATAAAGAGTTGTGCAAAATTTGTTCAAATTCGCTTCAATTATGTGGCTTCTAGAGCAGAAAAAGTCGAATCGGGAGCAACATTTGTTTGCGGGCTATATCTAAATCTGAACCGATTTGCTTCAAATTAAACAGCGTCCGTCTTCGGCATGCAAAAATCGTTTGTGTCAAGTTTCGTTAAAATCGGACAATAATTGCGACCTGTATCGTGATTACAAAAATAGATGGACAGTCAGACGGACATGGTTAAATCGATTCAAAAAGTGATTCTATGTCGATCGGTATAATAAACGATGGGTCTATCTCGCCTCCTTTTGGGTGTTACAAACAAATTCACAAAGACATTATACCCTGTGGTGTAGGGTGTAAATATTAAAAAATATCCATATTTTTTTTACGACCCACACTAATTGCTATTTGGTTGGTATGTCCGGTGCACACTTATTCATTGAATGGGATGTTTATATTTATCACTGTCCATGATGTGATATGTGCATTCTAGTGTTAACAGATATTCTAAAAATCTAGATTAAAAATTAGAAAACAACTTTCTAAATGTTCTAAGCGTTAATACATATTTTTGCCAAATCCCATAAATGATGAATTGTTGATAGTCGTCAATAAATCACTCATTTATCAGGGTCAATTTTTGCCGTTGAGAATGGACAGATGTTTGATCACAGCTTACTTATTTTTCCATATCATCGTGCTTAGACAATCAGTGGAATCCATTAGCATTTGTGATTTATAGTTGAACCGTATCTGGTTACCCGTTCATATATCAATACTAAATATTCAGAAGAAATATACATAATAAATTTATTTTAAAAATATTCCTGCTCTTGCATGTTTAACGTTAAAACATTTTCATAACATTTTTGCGAGTGCACTTGTGTCGAACACAAAGACAAAGCCTTTTAGTGTCCTTGTTATAATTTACTTGTAGATTAAGTACAACAATCTTTAGCATAGCAATTTACAGTAAAAGCCACGTTACAAACCATCGACGGAAACGTTGAGTGGGCGTCGTTCGGAAAACGCAAACTTAATGCGTATGTACACAAGTGCAGACAGTGGCTCAAAGTAGAGAGATAAAAAAGGTCACCAACAAATTACTTTGACAAAATTACGTTTATAGTGTACAGTGCACACAATCACTCAAATCGTACATATTTATGATGATGATTATGGGAAAATTAAAATTTGAGAAAATGTGTTTCTTTGCTATTGGTATTACCAATATGACGTAATATACCTTAGCGCTTATAATTGTCATTTCTTTGGTACTTTAGCTACTTTAAGTCACTGTTCGCATACACATAGCTACATATGTAAATAAGAATGAATGGGCGACAGTGCTGGGATCATGAAGAGGAGGAGTGACGAAGGATGGAAAAAATGTATATTTGCATTAAATCACATAAATTAAATGAATATGCGAAAATCTGTTCGTATGTACGAGTAAGTATGTATATATGAATGCTTTCCGAGGAAAAGTGTGTAAAAGTACATAAATGTCCATGTATGTAAATGAAGATACAGAGGGGTATGTATATATAGAATATTGAATATTAATAATATTCATTTATATTTAACTATTTCAAAGAATCTAGTGCAATTCTTAAAATAGTTCGTATTTATTACACGTAGAAGAACAGCCCAGCTTTTCAGTGACTTATACATGGGGAAAATATGTTCTTTCTAAACAAATAATCAATCAATCGACCTTTAAGGTCGTGTACATATGATAATATAAAAGAAAATAATGTATTTTCTCCAAATGAATATGTCCATGTCCACAACATAATATGATGCTAGGGAATATATTTTTTGGGGCATAGGCAATGCCCAAGAAGAAATATTTCAGGGAACTAATTACGACATACAAGCATCGTATCGAAGTCGAAAATTAAAAAAATTTAAATATTTCCATTTCGATACAATTTTATTAAAAGTATTTTAAATCAGTTGTGAAGCAAGAGGAATTTCTTACATTCACAACTTCAGTTTCGATCAAAATATGTAATTTTAAGGAAAACGAAAAATTTAAATTCAGATACCATCATATGTTTGTGCGTTTGTCCTATAATTTAGTACCTAAAATATAATATAGAGCTTAACAATTGTATATAGTTAAACAAATTGATATCTCTACAATGGACAGTGAGAAAGTTTTTAATCTTTTCCTAATATTTGGCAAATTGGTATCCAAAAAGTGGCAAATGTTATAAGAATGTCTTTCAATATGTGCCAGAGTTAAACTCCAAATAAGTCAACTTCAGAAAGGGTAATGCTCTAGAGAAGGAGAGATTATTGTAATTTATTTTCGATCCAATTCCTGTGACAGATTCGTTGGCAGTAGGGTTTGCATCCCGCGGGAAAATTCCCGGGAATTCTCACATTTTCCATTTCCCGTATCCCGGGAAATTCGTACGGGAATCCCGCGGGAATTCAGTAGAAAATTTTACATATTTTTTCCCATCAATTCCACAAAAAAAATTAAAATTTTGTATAAAAATTTAGATAACATTGCTTTTAATCAGACATGTCAAAAATTGCAGTTGGGTGACAAAATATTTTTAAGCTGCGTTCGGATATAGACTCAAAATCCACTTTTTCGGAGTTTTCCTGTCAAGCTATGAAAAAAATAAAATCCGGGAAAAATAGATTTTGGGCGTATATCCGAACGCCAAAAATAAAGAATTTAAAGTTTTTGATGCGACAGGAAAAAGAACAAACATTTCATTTAATGCTCTACTCACTATTAACGATCGTTCTCCGTCGCGTCCACATTATCCAATAAAATAAGAAATATCTGATCTTTAATTAATTTTGAAACTTGAAAAGATGTTTGAATTGATATTACATTGCGCTTTATTATATGAATTCTGTAACAGTTTCGTTGTGAAATATATATTTGTTTTACTTTAATAAAATGAGAATGTTTCATTGGAAAAAATAAGCTTAACTCATGGTAAACAGTATGTTGACGATTTCCCGTGCTGTCCCGGGATCCCGGGAAATTGAAAAAATAATTCCCGTTTCCCGGGAAATAAAAAGTACGGGAAAATGCAAACCCTAGTTGGCAGGTAGCTGTGGAGTGTCACTTTCAACGATTCCAGCCATATAAAGGGTGATTTTTTAAGAGCTTGATAACTTTTTTTTAAAAAAAAACGCATAAAATTTGCAAAATCTCATCGGTTCTTTATTTGAAACGTTAGATTGGTCCATGACATTTACTTTTTGAAGATAATTTCATTTAAATGTTGACCGCGGCTGCGTCTTAGGTGGTCCATCCGCTTAGTCCAATTTTGGCATTTCCACGTTTTTGAGTAACAGAGACCCAATTGGTGCGAACGGCGACGAATCGAAAATTGGTGGTCATCATTAACACTGGCCGATACAGCTGCGATATTTTCTTCAGTTCGCACTCTACGTAAGCGTGTTGGTGGTTTAATGTCCAACAATGTAAATTTGGTGCGAAATTTAGTCACAATAGCCCGAATAGCCGCTTCAGTGGGTCGATTAAACTGACCATAAAATGGAAGCGCGCAATGAACTTTCTTAACAGAGCACGCATTTTGATAATAAAATTCAATAATTTGCAAGCGTTGTTCGTTTGTAAGACGATTCATGATGAAATGTCAAAGCATACTGAGCATCTTTCTCTTTGACACCATGTCTGAAATCCCACGTGATCTGTCAAATACTAATGCATGAAAATCCTAACCTCAAAAAAATCACTCTTTACTAGAGTGAGAATTAGGGCACTGTCAGACGATCATGTCATGAGACTATTTATACTATGTAACAAACATTTTGTCAGAGGGCTATGAATAATATTTTCTTAAGTATTGAAAAAGAAAACTATATTAAATTAAATTTTTTCTCCGAAGGTACCTTTAATATTTGTACTCTCTGCTTGCGCATATAAGTCGTATGATGGTCATAACATCAACATTTAT
The DNA here is from genome assembly GCA_947397865.1 of Polietes domitor. NCBI lineage: Eukaryota > Metazoa > Arthropoda > Insecta > Diptera > Muscidae > Polietes > Polietes domitor. Next base: position 206,973,557 of record OX377618.1, read on the forward strand.
AGACATATTTTCTTCAAATAGACCTTGGTTTCTTTCTTAGGATCCCAGTTATTACCAAATAATATAAAATATTCTTTAATTTAATAATATTTAAACTAAAAATATAAAAATGGTGATTTCAAAAAAAAAATCTGTTGTGTCTACAACGAGGTTCACAACTTCTACATTTTTCCTAAAATCTTTTATATATAGACATTGTTTTCTTCTTTTGATTGTCAGCTATTAAAATATAAAACAAAATATTTTTTTCCATTTTTATGAGTTTTATCCTGTCAGCAAGAGAAGAGTTTTTGCGAAAAAGATATTTTTTTAATTTAATTTAGACTGTTCCTAACAGAACCACAGTGGGTGTTATCTCGTATTTATAAAATGAGAATACAAATCTTAAAGATATCTTCGGCGAAAATTGGAATTTTACTAATTTTTTTCTTGATTTTATGAATGAGTATTGATGCATTGATATTATGAATAAGTATATCGCAATGCACGCCAAAAATAAATTTTAGGTCTCAGACACATTTTTTGTTAGTATCCTTATTGGAAAATGAACTTGGACTATCCTCTGTTGGATAGTGATCATACCTAGTTGTAACCCAAATATATGAAGGGGACCGGTTTTAATAAATTATTCGCACCCAAGGATATCGATAAGTGGAGTATATCTGTTAAAAGTGCTTCAAATTTCATACTTCTTTCTCTATTAATTTAGCATTCATAACCATTTCAAGGTTTCCCCATTAACATAGTTTATTCACATTTTGCTTTTCAAGGGGGAAGACTTTAAATAGCTGTTAGATAAAAACATAAAATTTTAAGTATTTGTAACCGATATTCTCCTGTTTAGATTGACACTAATGTCGGTAACGTAGGTTGCGGATAAGTGTTTAAAAAATTTGTTGGCAACTTGATATCCTTTCAAATTTTTTAGTCATGAATTTAATTGCATCGAGGAGGCCATAGTGCTAACACGGAGATCTGTTCGTCATTATTTTGACCGAACTTATGATATTTGATCAATAAACCAATATTTTCTCAAATTTACATCTATTTTTATTATTACGCGATTCTTATTCTTAATCTTATTATTTTTAAAAATATAAAATTTTTATATCAAATACACAAGAAAAGAAAATTGATAATATATTCACACTCTTGCAGCAGTTCTGTTGTATATCCATATCGACCTATCTCAGGATAGGCACGTTTAGTGTTACTGAAAACAGTGCTTAAAGGCACTACTTGACGCTTCCATGAGAGCTAGCACATAAAACAATAACGTAGTGCTATGAAACCGTCAATTCCACGCAAGGTATAGCCAGGGTTAAAGAGATGCTAAATAAATTCAAATGCCCTTGGCTATAGTTGAACTTTTAGCTTTTGCAATGTGATATCGCCCACAATGGCGCAAAGTTCTACGCTTGAGGTGTCCATGATAGCCATGGTGGACTGTTTGCATATGTGGTTAAGTTCGAATGTCTGCATATTATACACATTAGTATATGTGCAAGGGTATACGAGTGGTGTTTGTGGGACTTTATATGCAGATGTTAATGCCATTTTTTCACTCTCTTTTTCATTTTACTTTACCATGAAAAATGTCATCATATTGTTGTTGTTCGTTTTTTTTTCACTGCTTGCACTTACTTGAAGAATTGTGTTCGCAAGTGTGTGTGTGTGTGTGAGTGCAGTGTACGAGTGTGCGGAATATTTGTATGTGCGTATTTATTTTGGGGGTTTTTATACGCATATATATTTATATATATATATATATATATATATATATGGCCTCCTTAATGAATGCTTTTTTAATACGAATCGCAAATGTTGACTTTTGAACAAATTAATTATATCATGTCATGTTTTTCACTGAAATTTTCTTCATCTTTTCCCCTGGCTTTTAGCAAAAACTATGTGGAAATCTGTATATTTAAATATATATGACATGTGCCACATATGTATGTCCACAGGTATGTAAGTCAATTGTCTTTCACACATTCTTCCAGCAAAATTTTTGTCCAGCCGAATTTTGTCCTGGTTACAAATCGACTGTTTCTGGGATTAATTCTTTAACTTTTGAACCAAGTGAGATATCTTGATGAAATTTCACATGTTTAGATTGTAGGTATTTTAGAGATGATTTGCAAAATTGTAGATTCCCAATGTGTAAAGGAGCCACTGAGTAAAGGAGCCAACGTTGCCAATTTGAGAATTTTTGATTTATAACTTAATAGGTGAAATGTACTACATATTGTCTTAGATTACACTTTCCTTTTGGATTCGGCGATGTGGTATCAACATGCTCATGGTGCTGAATTATGTTACCTTTTCGGTAAAGCTTTATGTCATTCGGATTTAAACCTCTTAGTTCTTTGTCTCATGACAGTTCGCCGGGCAGACATCCAAGTCATTTCGGCTCTTTGAATAGGTGTAGCCATATGTTAACAAAAAAACAGAAAAAAACGTATCAACAAGAGTCAACCACACAAAAAAATCCGTAAGAGGAAAGAAACGACTTCCTCCTTGAGCTTATTATTCTCATGCAATCATGCTATTGATAATATTTGTTGATTAAATCACTTTGATACAAGTTTGCATGATGAATAAAGGCTGATCCGATCAAAAGCAAAGAAGCCAACCATATATGTATATGTACATATGTATGCAGAGAAATCATAAAGAACACGCCAAAGGATGGCGGGGGGAGGTGGTCGGTCGTCGTAAAGCATCATGGGTTGTGGCCGGGAAGTCGTCCTTCCTTTTCTGGTTATTCTTGGTTGATTTATATAAGATATATACGAGTATTATATCATTCTTCTTTTGTTAGCTCGTTGTGTGCTCGTTCAGTCTGCAGCTTTATTTAAATATATTGAATATGGATGGTATTGAAAAATTCACCAACTGTTTTCCCTGCTCGAGCATAGGTTCAAGCTTTCTTCTTCTTTGTGTGTGTAATCAGTTTACATATTATCTATGTAATATACCGATATGAATAGAATGAAATGAAAGCTATAGTGCAGGAAAAGAAAATGTGCGTTCGTTTGGTTATGAATGCCAGCCGGAGTACAACGAGACCAGATGTTATATTCTTCTACGAAAAAAAAACTTAATTAAATTATATTGATTTCAGTTATGCTTCACTGCACTCCATGTGGAAGTCTTGTAAAGATTTTTGATTTTTATTTTATTATTCTCAATAGTATTGTATAGATTTATAGATTTTAATTTAATTAAAAAATGTTTTTTTTTTCTTCTTTTACATTTGCAGGTTTGTACCAATATTATTTGAATTAAGAAAAAAATTATGTGGGAGTACTATTTGGTAAGTTTTGCTCAAGCAATATATGTTCTCTCAATAAAGGCATACCTTGCCTGATATGTAAACATGCCATGTATTACAGGGACGTACAGAAAACTGGATAAAAACTAAATTTAAATGCAAACTTTAATAATCCTGTCGTATCGTTTAATCGGTCTCGATGTCAAAATTTATCCTTCCAATACAACACTATGCAACAGAAATATAAAAATGTTATGTCCGAAAACTTAAAATTTATTTTTTGATTCATAACATCTATAAAAAAATAATGTTAATTTTTGTTTTACTAAAATTTCAATTTTCGTCGAAGATACCTTTAATTTGGAAATATTAGACCAATCGGAGATATAAATGTTGCCAATTACATTTTCATACTGCTGTTCAGGAACAGTCTCCAAAAAGTTGAAAAAAAATAGTTTTTAGAAGAAAAAAGGAAAATATTTTTATTTATTATTATTTGTTATTATTATATTTATATACATTCTTACAAAAAATCAAAGTCTACATGTAAACGATCTACATATAAATGAAGCAGTTATGGCCCTCTCTTTGTAGACGCAAAAAACGGATCTGTAGGAAAAAACAAGCACCATTTGAAGAAAATCTTTGGATAATTATATAAGTTATGACCTTTAAAATAATTTTTAGCTTTTTGATTTTTTTTCGTCCCACAAAGTAACAGTTTAAAAAAAACATGTTTCCAATTGGTTGGAGACTATTTTCTCATATTAACATTACTTTTGTCTGACCAGACATATATGCCCTTCATACTGTTAAGCAAAAAATGTTGTTGGAATATATACATGACAGTGATACTACCAGCCTTTACTTTTACATAGTTTTTCTATTTTGATTAATTGACTTTACATATAGCACGCCAAGGAAAAACACACGGATTTTGGGTCCTTGACCTTATCGTTAGCAAGTACTTACAGTCTAATTACCCATTTGCATGCGAATGTTAGACAATTTCTTCACATGTGTTTATAAAATACCCCTGACCAACATTACTTAGAGACAATTCACGAAGTGTCGCAGAGTCAATTGTTGTAATAAATATTTTTGTCACTTGCGAATAAACAATAGATAGGGTAGCTTTTGAATTTGCAGGCTAAAAGTGAAGAATCTTATATTTTAAAAAATACGTCCCAAGAGAAACAGTCACAGGGGCAAATAGTAATCAATAATAATTTATAAATACCTTAAAATTAAATTTTCTTTAAGTTACTAAAGAATTGCATACAGAAAATTCCAATTTGACGAAAAAAATTTAAAACATTGGAAACTGCTCAAAACTATAAAAATATTAAATTTAATTGATTTCAAGAGCTTGCTGGATGTGAATTAAATGCGCAGCGAAAACGATGTCTCGGACTTTAACCTAAAATCCACAACTTCCAGTGAAGGTATACATAAATGAATAAAAAATTGTATCCAAAACAAATCGGTAAAGGAAAAATTAATAAATACAGTGTCCCGATACCAATAAGTAGTACACATACCAGGCTAATTGAGAAATACTTCAACATTCAACAACATGCTGAGAACTTTTTGGGTTAAACTAAGACTAGATTTGAAATAAAATTTTTACAGAAAAATCTGATTTTTTCTATTTTTCTGAATGCTCTGGAATAGTGGAAAAATTAAAAATCTAAGTAATTTAAAGCTCAAGTTTTTTGACTTGTTTGTGACCTCCTGTCAGATCAACTAAAAAATAAAATATCATACGGTCAAAAGACTCTGGTAAGTGATATTATTTTTATGAACACTCCCAAAATCTTGAGTTACGGGTAAAACCGGATTTCCCTCCTTTGCAGACATATAGGCCTGTAGCTTAGGCCGTTATCAGCCGAATTTCATCCTATTATCGGATATGAAAAAAGAAGCCTGGAGCTTTCAATTGATATATAAATGAACTTTAGTTTTTTTTATCGGACTTCCATTCGTAAGATAATGAGAGATGTGGTCTGGAATGGCCAAAACTTTTATTTTTGCAAAAATTTAGTATTAATACAAATTTCAATAACTCAGTCAATTACTAATGGAAGAAAAACAAAACGGCGTTTTACTCCTTACTAAATGCGATATTTAAATAAATTTTGAAATTGTTTTGTTCCCAAACAAAATAATGTGCAACACCATGGCCAAAGTCGAAAAATGGCTAAAAATTTTTTAAAACCTGTGTTTTCTCAACAAGAACACACATATTTCTTAAGTTTTCTTAAATAAGCTATATATCGATCGAAAGCTCCAGGTTTCTTCTTTACAAATGCTGATTGATATCCAACTAAGTTACAGGCTTATAAGTGTGCAAAGGTACATAAGCTCGTTTTTACCAGTAACTCCAGATTTTTTCTGACAAATTTCAAATACAGATTTTTTTCTACTCGAAATACCTATAAGAAAAATAATATTACTTCCCAGAGTTCTCTACTTCATTCTTTTTTGTAGCACTGTGTAATAATCAATATTTTTCTCATGTTCGTCCAAGTATTATCTTTTGAACATACAAACATCATATAAACAATATTTGAAAGCAAACAGCGAATGAGTAATATTACCCTCAATACAAATCATTCATACGCCACCACAATATGGTGATGTGAAATAACTTCCAATGAAATAAGTTCCAAAATATATATTCAATAATCCCATATACATTGATATAACTCCAAATATAAAAAAATTAAATAAATCAAAAAGATAATATAAATCAAAGGATATAATAAGGACGCCTGCAGTCTTTAGACATAACCGAGAGTAGAAAATATATAAGTCCGCCTGAAGACATATACCAAAAGAGAATATAAAAAATCCAAATCCATAAATATAATAACCATCAAATAAATAATATCTGCTAGTCCTTCAGTCATTTAATTGGTACCATTTTTATAATTATTTTCTCATTTTGCCTTTTAAAATTACAAGTTTCGAAAAATTACTTAATTTTAAGTGCCCACTTATACATCGATTTTCATATTTCTAGGTCTCATCGATTAATTCATACCGTTTTATGCCTTTTTCCATATTTCAACCCTAAAACGTGCGGTCACGCTTTAAATAAAATAGATGTATTTAAATTGAATAAAAGGCGGTATTTCAAATTCAAATTTTTGGGGTATTTTCAGTCCTTGTTAGCCAAAAATTTGTTAATCCGGGCTATTTCACCGTTTTTCAATGCCAACTGAGCTACAGCCATTAGTTATATATATGTAATATTTGAACCCTTTTATTCAGACAGGCATTCAAAGACAGACATATGAACGTGCCAGAATATATATCCTCACATTAATTCTAAAAAGTTGTAAACGATATTATTTTCGAAATAGTTTTTTACTTATTCCGATACAATTCACTGGAATTCATTCGAATATATACAACACGATTTTCAAAAAATCGCTTTCGTCCTTTTATAATTAACATAACGATATACTTTATGTGATCTGAATGGAATTCTTTTTTGAAAGTTCTCAGTTATCTTTGAAAATCTTTAAGCAGCATCTTGGTAACAGCATTCATCAACCATCCTTTATTTAATTCGCGCTTTACCTTCCCACAGTGCTTCAGTTTTTGGGTTACCGTAAGCAGAAGCTTAGCTCTCTATTGATATAGTGCGGCATTACTCTTTCTGTTCAGACGTTCCTTTCAAAATGTCATTCAACATTTAATTGGTCAGTTTGCCGACAATCCCCTATCCCTGCGTGGGTTGCAGTGCTCAATGGTGTGACTCAAACCAAACTCAAGCCACTCTTCTCCATATCGGCTGATTTTGAGGTGTGTTTATTCTTACCATTGTTTGATCGATTTTTTCATATATTCACTTCAGAATTAAACCACTTATGGTAGGTAGCACACTTGTACGTGCATACATATGTCCGTTTTGGAGCGGAATACAATGTGCGCTGGAAACCACAGCGAACACACTCCATTACCACACTTGGTCGTACTCGTTAATAAAGTTGTTAAAAATCCACACCTTTCACAGCATTTTATGGCCATTAATCATTATCATATTGGCTATGAATATGGGATTTATGAAATTCAGCATCATGCGCCGCCTTGTCTTTATTAATTTTTCGTTGTTGTTTTATTTATTTTCATCATAATTATAATTGACACAACAACAATGGGCGATACGATGGGTAAGTATAATAAAAATAATAGCTCACTCGGGCGGCCAGGCCAATTGGCTGGCTGAGATGACAATAATGTTATAAAAATTTAATGTCTTGTATTTGTTTTGATTTGCTTCTTCTTCTACTTGTTCGGTGTGTGTGTGTGTGCATTTTAAATGATCATTAATTCGTTTTCGTTTGAGAAAGCAAACAGGCAATTGTATTAATTTGCCGATTCGTTCGTAAATGGTAGGAAAGCACAAATAAATAACAACAATAACAACAAATACAAATTTCACAAATGTACATATATACACATTTATATTTGTATGTGTGTATATTGTATATGAGTATGAGAAAAAAATCACAAAAGAATTTATGGAGGCCATAAAGTAGAGATTTAAGATTCTCGAATTTCGGTGTGATTGCCGCGACGTCTTTGTTCATTTCCTGTCATCATAGTTCGCAATGAACGTCTTTTGTGCGTTTGTCTTGTTGGTTGACCAAAATATTTCTACGTTTGTATTGTTGTTGTCATCGTTGTCGTTACCAAAATTTGAATTGCAAATTTTTTTCACTTGGTGCCGTTAATATGAATATAAACAACAACACCAACAATAGCAATAGCAAATACAACAATAACAATAACACCCGAATGACAAGAGGCATAGCATAGGCATCTGAGAGGAATGGTAAAAACGGACATCATCAACCGAGAAAGATGACGTTGATGAAATTTTATTGGGGATTTGTGGCATATTTTAAATAAATGCTAATATCGAAGACCGAAGACAATAACATCAGATTTAATTTGCAATCATTTGCAAAAGATGTTTCTTGTGGGCAATTTGTTGAGGGATGTCGTTAGTCGTTTGTTTTTCATATGCCGAACTTTCATTACACACTAGTGGGGGCCTATAACGCTCGGAGGGGGCCTTTCAGGGCAGTTGAACACAAAAGAAATTCTTTAAAGGTGTTTTTTGGGTATTTTTTGTGAAGTATGATGCTTGGGAGCTAGCATTAACTGAAATAACTTCAAAATCATAATTACTTTTATGCAATTAGGGCTGATATAAAATGAGTCTTCAGTAATTTTTATATATTATCTAATCAAAATGTTCGCTTTTAACATGTCGAGGTGATAAGTGAACCTTGTACAAAACAAAATTTTTTATCTCTCGGGGTGAAAATTATTTTTTTTTGCAAGACAAATAGTAACAAATGGTTATAAGAATCAAGGGCTAATATTCAATACTATCTATCCAAATTTTGACGAAATACTTTTCCATGCCTACTGTAATTTTTTCCATCTGCAAAGATTCTTGTTTATGAATATTCAGAATGAAAAACTGTATATCTTAATGATTCCTATTTTATTTAATTCCAGGTTGTTGTAAAATGTAATATAAAAGTGTCTGTTTGACGTAATAAAAGCTTAGCCATTACCTTCGTTCGTCTTATTCCCATTATAAACTCGTCATCTGGAGATACACATTTTCGCATTGTCTTTAGAATATCTATGATATAAGTATGTTATCTCGACATTTCCATAGCAAGTCCAGAATATTGTCAATAAACTAGTGTGAACGACCTACAGCTATGAACTCACCTATTGTATGTAGATATGTTCTCTTACTAATAATAAATTTGATAGTTTTTGAAAAAGTCAAAAAGTGGTAGTATACTTTGCTAAGTTTCACAAAATAATCTTTTATATCAAATGCTATTAATACAAATTTGCAATATAAAAGTACATTATTTGATTTAAACTGGGATATTCTCCTGGCTCAAGATCATTTTGCATCTATATTTTATAGAATGCACTGCCACTATCATGATTTCTGGCCCGTGATAGCCTTCGTCAGCTGGCTTCGCACTTTTCAACAATATAGCCGGGCTTTTTAAGTAAACGATTCTCTCAAACGAATGACCAGCCAACTCACTTTCCGAATATCTGTCAAAAAATCGTCTCAGATGATTCTATTTTTAAATAAATTTACATTCTGTAAACTATATATTAAAATGGTCTTGAATATATAGATGCAAAATGGCCAGTTCAAATCAAATATTGATAACAAAAAAAATCCATATTATAATTAATTATCAAAAATTCTCATTGTTAAATTTTTATTTTATCTTTTCAACTCTAAAAAGTACTCGCTTCGCCATTCAATCCCATATCTTCAGTTTTAATGCATTATAGGCGTGACAAATATTCTACCAACAATGATTTCTGCAGCCAACAGTATCAAGTTCTGTACGTATTTATTTTATCACAATCAATCAAACAATTTGTATGGTTAATGAAGCCATCAGCCTTATAACAGGCAACCGTCATTGATTATGAGGCATTGCACAAGACTTTCAACACCTTATTCTATTTCAATTCGAATCATTGAAGAATTGGGGTAGTGTTTACATGGTACTGCCAAAATTAATTAGGGGTACTTTGGTTTCATATCCTACATTACCTATAAATATTAAGTATTAACTACACTGAAAGAATTAGCTTCATGCTATTTACGATTTTGTCTTAACCTCAGTGAAAATTTTCATTAAAAAGTCGCCAAAGAAACACTTCATAATATGTATGAAACATCTTTCATAAAGCGCAAATCTATGAAAAGTGTCATAGAATTTATGAAACATTTCAGAGAAACTATAAAATGCAGTTCTTCATTCGATGAACTTTTGTCATTCAAGTTCGTTATTTTCATAATATGATTTATGCAAATTTTTATAGATTTTATGATGAAACTTCATTAATTTCATGCAAAGTTTCATAATTTATGCTGAAGTCTCCAACGTAAACAAAAAAGCAAAAAAAGGTTTGACTTGTTGACTAACCAATCAACACACACCATCATTGCGAGAGTCTTTGAAATGAATATGTCTTTGACCAAAATAAGTGTAAATACTCATGTCAGAGTTAACAAAGTACAAATGAGAATTGCTAGCATTCAACGAATAAAGTCGACACACTAAAAGTGTAGTTGTAAGTTATGAAACATTTCATAAAAACTATGAAATCCTTCATTATATTTATGAAGACATTTCATAACACAAATATTTTATTGGTTATGAACTATTTCATAATATTTAAGAATTGTTTCTTAAATACTATGAAATCTTTCTTTGATCTTATGAAACTAAGATTCACTAATTTAACAATTTTGTTTTATGAAATATGAAATGATTATGAACAAGTTGTATGAAACATTTCATTTTATTTATGAATTTTTCATACATATTAAGAACAAATTCACTAAATTTATGAAAAACCATTTATGAAATTGCTTCATAAATATTATTAGGGAAAATTCTTTCAGTGTAGAATTGAAAGCTGCCAGTAAAATGTCAATTCACAATCATCTGGCATTAATCAATAAAATTTCAATCATTTCAAAGTTCGTTGTGCATAAAGAAATAAAAAAACTCAAGATATTTTTTAATATTATCTTGGTATATCTAAGTAGAGATTTAATTTACAATTCAATTTGTGGAAACGATATTGATGAGCAATCTTTCGTCAATAGAAATTTATTAGGATATATATTTTTTTTTAATTTTTGAATAAAATTCTACTTTGATATTGATATTAAAATACATCATTTTCTGATGTATTTTGGCGTCATACATTCGAAAAGATGTAATATTTCAATTTGTATTTATAGATTTTCATTTAATAAAACTTGTATTTTAACAAGGTAGCTTTTAGAAAATAAAAAAATATTTTAATTTATGGTTTTAATAGGCATGGGCGCCAGACCCATTATTATTATGTTATAATATCAAATTAAAAATACGTGATTTTTAAAAATATTCTTATCCGTAGATATTTTTCACATAAGCATTGTTATTTCTGATTTTTTTTCAGCTATTAAAATAGCTGTTAGCAATTGAATATATAATTTTTTCGTGCAAAAAAAATATTTTTTAATCATTTTTTTTACAATTTTAGGATGACTGTTCCCGAAGCAATGCTTTTATGTTACAATAATATTCAGAAGAATTGTAGCCCTTAAACGTACATTATGTTTCAATGACAGTATAAATACCCACAATTTACAACTGATACCGTTTTAGTAACGTACTCGTCTTTAAATATATATTAATGAAACCGTTTCGTTAGTACAACGAAACATTATCTCCATCAGTGCTTGTTTCAAAACCACCGACTAAGCAGCACGGCTGACTAATGTAGTAGCCTAAGCCCTCAATCCAATACACAACAAAGTTGGCCCTCAACTAGTTTGACCAAAAGTTCTCAGCTTCCCTCCCTGAGATAACATGTCGCTGTCATAATTTCGCATTTGATTTCGTAACGCCTACGCTTTTAAGTGTAATTTGCATTTGAATGGCCGTTGCGATTGTTAAACTTGTCGTAAAGTCTGTTCACAATGATTTGTTATTACTAATCGATGGTTATTAACTCACATTTAGCCATTGTCTTCGACTGTATGTTTTCCTCTTTTTGGTGCTTGTCGATTAATGAATTTTTTATTTACGTTCAAAAGCATAAAATTTGTTAACAAGATATTATAAATAATTCCTTATCAAAGTATGTTGTTAAACAACAGAAAATAAAAAAAAACGCTTGCTGTTTTGTTGCTCTATAACAGAGCAAGAAAAAAATCAGTGGGTAGGTTTTAACTTTAAATGATATTTGTACAAAAAAGAAACCACTTAAACATCCAAAAGCAAAATTTTAATGAATCGTCATTCTGAAGATGTCTTTCTGCCCGACTGTCTGTCTGACGGTGTCGTTCACATATGTCTACATTTGGTTGGTTGGCAGTAGACAATAAAGATGTTAATACATGTCAAAAGTACATAAAAACATAAATCTCAATAAAATATTTCGAAATAAATCTTCATTGGAAAGGGAAAATCGACACAATGTTTTTTTGTGCCAAGAAGTTCAAATATTTTTATTTGTATGTATGTGTGAGTTCGTTACGTTACGACTATAAAGTGTCAGTAAACTGACTGTAGTATAATCTGGTGACACGGAGGGAGTTTTGTTTTTGTTCCCTGCATGGAAACTTAATGCCATCATATCATCATGATATGATGTGGATGACGACGTTGCTGTTGTTGTTTGACATGTATGTACGAAGGCTGACGAACGGGCTGACTAGCTGACTTACTGGCTGGCTGCTGGCGTTTGAAGCATTGTGTTAATACACTTAAGTTTATCAAGTGACATATTCACTTACTTATGATTATATCATGAAATTTTATAGAGATGTTTTTCTTTAATATATCTCCCTATCATAATTTTCAATATCGCCTGTGCGACATAGAGTACAACCATGTTATTCTTTCCCGACATTCCGCACACTTACCACCACTTCGCCCCCACGGGTCCTACATCAGCAGCCAGCGCGCCACGAATGTATAGCAACCATGGTACACATGTATCCGTTTCCCCTCTTGAGTGAGACTCAAGTGGTTCCTAACGTTTGCTCTGCTCATCCTTTCTGTCGCTGCCAAGGCAGCGGCAAAGTTGAGAGTGTATCAAAGAGTAATACCCAAAGAAGCTTAGCTCGTGTATAAACGTATGTAATTGACAAAGTGTACACTCTGATGTCGTATGTGGACTGAGTATGTATGGCAGGCTTGTCAGACTGTGTGTATGTTTGTCATCGATATGAAAAAAAAAGTCAATTGCCATCTTGAAAATAAATAATATTTTCCAATGCTACAGATACAATCGATTTGAGACACTTCAGTGATATATTAAATTGGAAATAGGAATGTGTGTAGGATGGAGTGGCCCCCCCCAAAACAAAAAATAAATAAACAGAAAATTTTAAAAATACAGTAAATTTTACTAGCTAAGAAAATATATGCGACCTGCTGAATATAAGTGTTTATAAAATTATAGCTACATTTTAAGATGTCCATTCACTTTTTCGTTTATACTTGGAGGCTGAAGTCCAAAATAATTGAATATCCGCTGAAGTTTAGGTTGATTTTACAAAAAAAAAAATAAAACCAAAATTGTAAAAAATAGTACCATTCTTTCATTACTTCCACATTCAAACAGGACAGAATATTAATTTAATTAAAAATCCATTAAAGTAAGATTATTGAGAGCCTCTTTTATTTATTGGTTGCCAAAAGCATTCACTTCTATAGTATTATATATTTTCCGAAATCTTAATAAATATTTGTGTTCATTCCCTTCGCCAAAACTGTACCTGCTCTTTTTACTTTTATACCAAAAACAAATTGTGTAAATATTTTGATAAATGAATATTTGTTTATCTTTGCCGATGCGCTATATTTAGTTGACGACATTGTGGGTGTTCTTTGTTGGCGCCGTCTGCTGCCGCCGCCGAAAGAATGGGATGGTGTTGTATTTTAATAAATCAACGTTTTAATTAATTATGATAGACATGCGATTATGCCAATGTTACTTAGTTAATAACTAATAACTAACAGTACCGAGCAAAAACAACAATTATACGCCTACACGGGAAACGGGCAGGCGTAGGCGGCCAAACCAGACGAAAAGCCTGCCAGAAGAACAAGACAAATATTAGCTCTGCTCTAGGTCTACTAAATTATTTAAGGCAGTAATCATAGTAATACTTGGAATAATTTGCATACAAGTCGTCATTTCCCAGGACAATGCTATACAGATTTCGTAATTATATGTCAATGAATATTTCAGTCGATGACAGCGGCAGGCAGTAGTGAGTCTAAATGTCAATGTGATGTGTTGAGTGTTGTTTGTGGGGCCACTAAATGATGTGGGTAAATGCTAAGTTACGAAAATTGTGGAAAATCTTCAAAAACATGTCAAAGGAGGAAACACTGAAAATAAAAAGTTTGTGTCTGGGACATTACAAATTTATTTTTTATATGGGCATTGAGGCTTACTGTTCCACAAAATCAATATCAAATCAGATCAAAATGTGATAGGCTATTTTTTCATTTTTTTCAATTCCGATAGGCAATGTAATAATGTTATAATGGTGATGGTGATGTATTTCTTAACTCGAAAACGATATTAATATTTTTAATGGATCTATATTTTTAAATATTTTACTAATATAGGGTGGGCCATTTTTTTAATTTTTTTGTTTTTTTTTTTTGGAAAGGTTGAACTTTGTCATTTAATAATGGAACATTGAATATCATTCAAATGACTACCACAACTGGCTCGGTAGTAAAGAGTGATTTTTTTGAGGTTAGGATTTTCATGCATTAGTATTTGACAGATCACGTGGGATTTCAGACATGGTGTCAAAGAGAAAGATGCTCAGTATGCTTTGACATTTCATCATGAATCGTCTTACAAACGAACAACGCTTGCAAATTATTGAATTTTATTATCAAAATGCGTGCTCTGTTAAGAAAGTTCATTGCGCGCTTCCATTTTATGGTCAGTTTAATCGACCCACTGAAGCGGCTATTCGGGCTATTGTGACTAAATTTCGCACCAAATTTACATTGTTGGACATTAAACCACCAACACGCTTACGTAGAGTGCGAACTGAAGAAAATATCGCAGCTGTATCGGCCAGTGTTAATGATGACCACCAATTTTCGATTCGTCGCCGTTCGCACCAATTGGGTCTCTGTTACTCAAAAACGTGGAAATGCCAAAATTGGACTAAGCGGATGGACCACCTAAGACGCAGCCGCGGTCAACATTTAAATGAAATTATCTTCAAAAAGTAAATGTCATGGACCAATCTAACGTTTCAAATAAAGAACCGATGAGATTTTGCAAAGTTTATGCGTTTTTTTTTAAAAAAAGTTATCAAGCTCTTAAAAAATCACCCAAAAAAAATACAAATAATTTTTTTTTGAAAATGCTGTAAAAAAAACTACTGAATATTTTCTCAAATTTCTTTTTTTATTTGAAAGTACAATCCTTTTGGTTAATTAATAATGGAAAATAATTTCATTCAAATAATAGTCCAACGGTTGAATAGTTGAAAAAAAAAACGTTAGATCTGATCAAGCCAATTTGTCAGTACATGGTCCAATGATGCCGCTAGCCAAAAATCCTTACCAAACAGCGACTCGTTGTAGGTGCATTGACTTCCCAATAGTCACGTGTGTATTCTCTGAACCCCATATGAGCATCTCCCATAAAAAGGTCTACTAAATGAAATCAGATCACATTTAACTATATTTTTCCCTTATTTCGACAACTTTTTTTATTATGAAACTTGAAGTTAACTTGTTTTCTTTTATTTTTATTAAAAGTTGAAGTGTTATAACGAAAATTATTTTTTTATTACACGTGGAAATATTTGTAGCGTCCGTTTTGTTGCGTCCGTATTTCTGCTATACTTATTAACAAATCTAAGAGATAATTCTCATATTTCATAAATCTACAAAGAAAATATATCCTCTGGCCTTCATTTGCATTTATATATGGAAAAACAAAGTTCACAAAAAATCGCTGGACTATAAGAGCTCTACAAGAGCTTCAAATGTACTTCTATTTATTTAAACGTCTGCTTCAATGTAAAATTGTTTAAATCCTGACGATATATTTTTAAGGTGTAGTTTTTTTAAGTGCTTTGGAACATCAAAAAGCCTGATTGACGTTTTCAGTTTCTATCGCGTCCGGGCCACTGGAAGATGCCCATATGCGACAATTTTGCTTATTGACATAGCCACCGAGATGCAAATGAGCTTCATGAAGGCTGAACTGAATGACATTTGCTGAGTCCCATTTGGCAAATTTGAAACATAAACCTGAAAATAACAATTAAAATAAATAAATGTCATTCTACTTTTCAAAGTCAAAGTAATCGGTAGTTCAAATTTAAATGTTAAATGGCCCAAACTGCATTCTAAAAAGCACTGAAGACACCTTTAATATGTGTGCTATCATTTTGGAAATGTAAGTCCGATAACACCCTATTATATATTCAATTAAAGATAATTATGATTACTACAAATGTTGATCACTTTCAAGTAGACGCAGTGGTTTAGGAACAGCCTGAAAAAGTTGTATTTTTTTGGCGAAAAAAGCTTAAAAAATAGAAAAACTCGGAAAAAATTATTTTATTTTTCGTAGCTAATATTAATAATATTTAAAGCTAATAATATTGTCAGCATGCAAAATAATGGTTAAATGTAGAAGTTATGGCTTGTTTTGTAGGCGCAAAAGGTTTTTTTAAATCGTGATTTTTAAAATTTGTAGCGCCATTTTCAAAAAGATTTTGCAAATTAAAAACCTAAATATTTAGATTAATGTTATAATGGATGGGATCTAAGCGAAACGTACATGGCGTAGTTGAAGAAAATCTGTATATAAATGTAGAAGTTATGGTTCTTCTGGTAAATCTACCTTCGAAAAATAGAAATTTTAGTCATTTTTTAATACAATTTATCAATAAACTTTTTTTGTGTTGATTTTATGCCTCAGTTTGCCTCATTACAATCAAAAAATGGTTAGGTCTCGGTTACATCATTTTTATGTTGTTTTTTTATAGTGTTTTCCTTTGAGAAGGATTTAGTATTTTTACTATCATTTTGAGAGGTAAAGCTTTTTTGGTGCCCATTTAGACATTAGGTTAAAGGTAATTTCAAATGTTCCAACTGTTTCGTACAATTAGTGGTTTTTGAACTGTCGAAAAATGATAAAATAATTATTTTTTGAAAAAAATCGCTGTTTGTTGGCACGGTATTGCTGTTGTTCTAAGAATCTTCCTAGAACATTCTCGATAAGATATAAGATATACAATGTCTGTCTGTATAATCCGTCGACTTAAGTTATCGCTCCAAGTCTAACTTATATGTCCCCTTTACCATCTCTTTAAATTTCCGACAATACGAAAAAAATCAAACTCAGGTGAAGAAAACGAAATTTTATTTGCATGTGTGTCTGTTTGTTTGTATTAAAGAAAATACACAACAGGCTTCACAGCAGCAACCAACACAATTTGACTGCGTACATGGGTGCGTCTAAGCAATATTTCCACCCCGCCAACAGTTGGCGTTGCTCATACGTACCCTAGTACGGGTACAAATGATTATTCATGGGGCTACGATGTAACACAATGAACGAAACAAAACTCGACACGGGGGTATGTAAATATTATAACAGCTCTTCTCCATTAAATAATTCATAATTCAAATGATTCTTGGAATTGTTATTCCGCAGAAGAACATCATTTTTATACGCTGGCAAAACATAAATACTTGTATAAATACTTCAGAAGTATTTCCCTTATGGGACCAATGACTTTCAATTAGATAACGTTACAAATCATTTCACGTTTCCAAGTGAACACTGTCGGCGTCGCAGCCCACGTCATCACATCATCATCATCGTCGTCATCCTTCTCGGTTTATTGATTTCTTTATTTGTCAAACGTACGCCAAGTGTTTTTCATGTCACTTGTTTTTGTTGGTATAAGCCTCTATATTATATTTCCCGACGACTGCGGCGTTCTTTTGCTCTTGTTAAAATTTGGCAACTGACATGCCGAGATTGTCTGTACATGTGTTGACTACTATTGAATTGTCTGATGGTCCGTTAAAATTTCTGTTAAGTATATCTTATAAAAAGTAATACTTGTAATTTAGTGAAATGCACACACCCTATAATTTTCGAAAATAACTTAATAAGCTTGTTGTGAAACAGTCAAGTGGAATTATGCGATTATAAAATTACCTGTCGTTAGTTTTTTTCAATGGGAGTGTAACATTGTGGATGTTTTAAATTGGTTTAGAAAAAAATTATGATTAAATTTTTAAAATAAATACAAATTCTGGGCGCAAGTGTTTTCGAGTGAGTTGTGGTTCTCATTGAAAATTTAAATGAAGCGTTAAACACTCACTTAGCTCACAGTTATGAACTACAATTTGCTCATTTAGAGGCATAGAATAATTTTGGATTTAGAAATTGAGATTACATAAATTCAAACTGAAAATTGGCTAGACAGTGATACTAGAGCTGTACAGTAAACCAACAACCTGCCTGTTAAAAAAGGATTTTCTTTCCTTTGCAGACTTATACTTAAATTCAATAAAAAGATAAAAAGGGTAAATAATGGCATCACAATCATTTTAGTAAAAACCTCAAAGTTTGGAACGAATTTTCCATAAATTTGGAATTTTTTTTAATTGTTTAGAAAAATGTGAAATTTGTTCACAATTTTTGTGTGGAACACATTGTCTCCACTTTGGAAATACGTCTAATTGTTTGTCAATCTAGTAATTTTTATCTATGTCGATTAATTTAAGGTATATTTATTTATTGGATCTCAAATTCTTCAAGTTTTGAGACATTTAATCTGGAATGACCAAAACTTGTAAAAAAAAGAGTTGTGTTTAGTCAATTACTCATGGATTTTTGAAAATATTGTTGTGTATTTCTCCTTACTAAATTAAATACTTATTTAATTACTAAATTAAATATATATTACAATTCAAAAAATACGGTTGTCTTACAAAATAAGAAGTAGAAATTTAAAAATAGCAAAAAATCAATAAATGTGTATGTCGGACAAATATACCCACATATATCGTAAAATTTCTTAAATAAACTTGGGGCATCCGACGCCTCGACCGGCGTATTGTGGAAACTATATTTTTGATCACTTAACGACATTGTTTCGACAAAAGTTTCCAGTTATTTTTCGTTGAAATCAATGACTTATGGTTAGGTCAGGCAAATCAATCTAGAGACGTTACCCACATGTCTTCTTCACCTGGTCGAAAGGAAAAACAACATTCCCTCCAAATGAACAATGATTCTATCAGTCCTTGGGAGTGATTTTTTTTAAATTTAGCGATATATTTTGAATCTTTCTTTTGTTTTGTACTGGTCTGCAATTAATATATGATGTGAACTGGGATTTTGTACTGGCTCAAGGCCATTTTACATCTATATTTTATTGAATGCAAATTTATTTACAAATGACATGGTGACATTTGTTATTTACAACGACCCATCTATACTTAATTATTCGCTAATGAGAGAAGGTCCACAATTCGCTGTACCTTGAGACAATACGTGACGTTCAATTACTAGCAATCGACTACGTAAACCAAGAGGTGGCAATTTGCTGGCTACTTTCAAAAAGGTGCCTTAAGTCACGCTTCCGTGGACTAGAACTTTACTATAAAGAGGGTATTGAACTTAAGGAATGCTGGAAAAACTATATAGAGCTCAATATGTTTTGAATTGAAGAGATTTTTCCCTAAATTCTTTAGGTCGAATAGTTCAGACACCACCACTGTAAAAGCCATAAATAATTTAATATGTCTAGATTATAGTGAAACAGCGAAAACTGTTTGGAAAATAAGAGTGTAAACGCCACGGCGGCATAGGATTCATACTTCTTATGGAGAAGGGTGATAGAAATATAATTTTTGCCGCAGTTGGTTGTAGTCGAAAATACAAAATTATAATATTTTCTATTTTCTTGCCGCTTTTTCCCCGAGATCTTCCAAAAGATCTCTGCACAATATTTTGCACCGTAATTAGATTACTAAGATTTAGGCGTTTAAAGATAACTAAGATTTAGACGTTTAAAAAGTAAACATTGTATGGAAGTTGTCCTTTCACAGGGCTCCATTGGATAAAATTCACGCAAAATTATTTTATATACTTGTTCGCACCTTATGATAACGGTATTAGTGTCAAATTAAAGAGGAGAATATCTATTAAAAAACTTTAAATATTATGCTCCTATATTTTTTCTTGTATTATTATTATTATTTTTTCTAATTTATTCATATCTTACTTTATTAGAGACAAACATTTTAAATGGTTGTTAATACTAACCGAATACAAATCGAATTTTAAGAATTTTTAGCACATATTCTTTTCTTTGATTGCATATTTATACTGGTGTCATAGGTTGCCAATAAGTATTTAAAAAAATGTTAGTGGTATGTATGGTTGACCTTTTTGATGTGTTGCGTTTTGTATTTTGTTCGGCTTGAGGTCAGTTTTTTCAAATAATAAAACAAAAATGACTATTTTATTATTTTCTTGTTTTTTATTTCCCAATATTTCGACCAACTCCGTTGGTCATCTTCAGGGGTCTATCACAAAATCTGAAAAATTGTATCCTTTTGAAATTGTTAATACTTTTCAGGGGCAATAGGATGAGAAAATGAAAAATTAAAAACGGAACTTGACTCTATTTCACCTATAGTTTTAGATGTATATTATTTGGTTCAAGTGTAATATGAACTGTCGGACAGTGTTATAATAAGAGTGAAATATGATAAATGTTGGCAAAATTGTGCCTTTAGAAAAACCCACGTAACTTTCTATCATATAGAGAATACCAACATATTTGTTGGTCATATGATTGCTGACTAAATAGGGAGTATTTGTGACAGAATTTTGCACACAAAACATTCTAGCCCGCGAAAATGAAAATTTTGCAAAAAAATCCAATTTGCATTTTTTGTTTGCCGTGATCTACCGAAGTACCCACAAGATCGATCTACCAAAAGAATTTTAACCCTAGTAACCCTGTTGTATATGTTAAGTAATTTTGCTATTTAATTGTGAAGAGCTTTATTTGGTGACCCCCCAATGAAATTGTACAATTTCGTAGGTGCTTCTGGAAGTGGACTGTAGTAAATTTCAAGACTCCGAAATTGTAAGATTCAGTTTTCCCAAATGCAATAATAAGAAAAAGAAGAAAGATCGTAATTTCAAAGATACAAACTGGAATTGGATTCAAGATGGAAACTCTTTATCCAGTTCGAGTGAAAGCTCTTTTCTATTAATTAGGAGCTGGATAAAGAGTTTCCATGAACAAAAAATAATCGCAAAGTGCGGGAGTACAGTGAATTCCATTGTGAGTTTAATAAATTCAAATTCAGTTTACTTCATACATATGTAATGATATTAAGTTTTGTAATTATATTTCTTAAAATACTAGGGTTGTTGAACGCGGTTCAACAAAAATGTTCCGGCAAATTTCTGCGTAGAACATTTTAAATCTTAAATGTCCTTTTTTAAAAGACTTTTTGATTTTCTCGAAAAAATGTTTTAACAGACCCTTAAAGAGGAGAGCTAGATGGTTAAGATCTCCCACACAAATTATCCTCATAAAAATCCACAATTTAGTTCTGATAGTAAGAATTCTCTTAGATATTAACTTACAACATTTTTCGCACTCACTGTAAAAAGGAACTACGACCAGCTGGACTATAAGTTTATTCTGCAGATATCATTTCTGTCCTAATTTGTTTAATAAAAAATAAATCCCTTCAAAAATAGCCTTTATGTCCTTATCCACAATCTTATACACATCCTTTTGAGCAAATGGAGAAGTTTACCTTAAATCTTCTTTATGAATGCTGCATATAAAATGTAACTCTTAATGTACCAAAATAGTTACGTTACAATTGCTAAACAGAGTCGGAGCTAAAAACCAAATCTCTTAAATATAAGTACATATATTAAGGTCTCATACAACCATTTCCTCTTTAGTGCTTTAAAAACGTCTACTGCTACGCCCTCCTCTCCTCTCAGGGGCGCCTAAACGACCATCTTATGTGTTAATAGGCCAAGTCGTAACAGTGAGCATATTCATAATTGTCTATGTCTGTATGTGTTTACATATGTACATGGTGATTAGTAGTAATGCATCTGTGCCCTTTTCAATGGCACCTTGTTATGGCCCATAATACGTATGTATGTATGTACGTATCTAAATTAATATTTATGTTTGTGTTAAAAACATTTCCAAGTACAATTCCAAGCACACAATCCCCACACCCGCACAATGGCTGGCCACTTGCAAAATACCTGTTTGCAAGTTCCTTTGGTCTAAATGAAAATCGTACACCGGAGAAGAGGCGACAGACGTACATACGCAGTCAGTCGTATACAGAATGCGTGTTAGGGAAAATAAAAGCATTCCCATGTAGGGGTTTCAGTTGTGTTGTTCCTCCTTTGCATAACTTCACTACGAATGTAAGAGTGTATGTGTGAGTTGTTTGTTTGTGTGTGTGTGTGCTCATGTCAACTTCCGTTTTAAAAACATTGACTTATAGCCTTGGTGTCACAACATAATTGAAAAAAGTAAAGCGTTGAAAATAAAGCAAACAAATTACATGACTGAAATACGAGTGCGAGTACCCGGGTACGCGTGTTGCGCGTAGGTACCTACGCACATAAACTACACGCACACACATACATTAGCACAGATCTCAACGCAACTGTATTAGTATTAAAAAATACTCCAACACGCCTTCGTTGTTCGTTTGCAAGCGAACGAGTAAATACATCGTACGCTTTCTGCCGGGATTTTGTTGTTGTTATTGCTTTCGCTTTTTGTGCGGGGTTGAGCTGAAGGGGGGAAGTAGTATCTACAGAGGGCGTAATATACCTGTGTGAAACACGCATATTTTGTTTATTCTGCACTTCAACTTCAGTGCCGCAAACGCTGGAAGTACTAAATCCAATATTGCCTCGTGCCACTACCACTGCTACGACTACAACACTGTGTTGAAATAACAAACATAACATAACTTCAAGTTAGCATTAATCACAGTGGCACGAGTACGAGGAGGCAAAGCAAACATTTTCATATCCGTTCTCATATCCCACCAAATTCAGCCTTGATCTTACACGTGTAAATGATGCCTTGAGGGATCTCACAGGGAAATGAGATTAAATTATGTTTTTTTTTTCGTTTTGCAAACACTCTACCATAACACGTGGTGTATAGTTATTTTATCACCATGACTGCTGGATTGAGAAATATGTAGGACTTAAACAATGTGGTGGAACTATATAGGGTACTCGCATCTCTAACAAGTAGGATGTAATGGTTTTCCATATCATCACATATTATCGATCGACTGTTTCGCAGGAACGCCATAGAAAATGTCTTTTCCTATTGCCCTTTTCCTGGAAGGCTTAAGCCTACTCTCTTTTCACTGACTGCTGATTGTTTTCTTTTTTGGCAAAATTACGTGAATAGCCTAACAACTTCGTACAAAGTCAGCCCCTTTTTTTCTTCACGCGCACCCACCCAAATTCATCCACATTTCTCCGAAAAAATAAACAAATCCTTTACGCTTCACTAGATGGTGGATGTGGGGGGGGGAATGTGAAATAGTTTTTTTAGACGACATTCAAAGGGCTTACTGGTTCTCGGAAACACAAACGACTGCAAGCGAAGAAGACGAGCGAAAAAACTGCGCCACCACCACGTAGAATCAATTTTAATGGGCATTTTTGGAGTTGGTATTTTGGTTTAACCGCAAGTAAACCTACTAAACGCAGGCCACGTCAATACCAGCAAAAAGTACGAAGCTGATGTACGTTGCACGCTGTAGGTTGTTTGTGTAAATACTTTCACGTGTATTAGGTACCTGTGCGAGTATTCCTTAATTCCATCACACTGGCGACCGGCCTAGCTGGCTGGTTTTGCCATAAGAAACAACAACGAAACAACTGTGGCGGCAACAAATCCATTCTTTTGCCGCTACACGTTATACAGTAGTTTTCATTAGATTTTCCACCCCTGCTCACTTTTATTTTTTGAAGTTCGTCTTTTTTTGAGCTACTTCTCCCTCCGTATTGCTGTTTGTTGCCATTTACCAGCTCTAGAAGGAAATTAAAAAAAAGGGGAGGAAAAAAGGCCAAACCACCTATTTATGCATTTTCGTGACGCTTTTTGTGAAACTACACTACACGCACACAGAAGCGAACTCGTGAGTTTGCTCGTGTATATATATATATAGAGGAACATAAACATGCATGCAAGCAATACGTTCCAGTTTTTATTTTAGTTTTTTTTGTTTCTTATGAAATTATGTCACAATAGTGAATTTGCTTAGCTTGGGAAAAGTTATAAATTCACTTAAAATTTTTAAAGCGGAATTTAAAGCGAGACCTTAAAGATGATAGTGGAAGTTATTTTCCTTATTTTTTTTCTTATTCACCAAAGAAGCATTTCTGCAATATCAATGGTAGAATAGGAAGACTTGAAAATAAAGTTCATCCAGACAACCCAAAATGCATATTCTCCTCTAGTAGGCCAATTCTGATCATTGAAACTAGTGTACAACGCCAGGGAATATTGTATATGAAAATTAACTATTTGTCCGGTGGACGGACCCCAGTGTCATTAAATTTAGACAGAAAATCAGTTCGCCAAATCGAGTACTAGTAGTAGTTAATCCTGAGCTAAGCTCATTTAAAAGAAGTATGGCCCGAAAATCTCTCGTAACTATGAAACGTGCGACATTCACACATGGATTCTCTGAATTTCACGTATTCAAATTAAAATAAACTTCATCGCGAAATTGCTCGCAAAATCAACCGTATTTATAAACATATCCAGAATGGCAACAGTTGAGCGGAAGAGCGGAACAATATGATAGCTTACACAACTACCTGTAACTACAAGTAGAACCTATATTCTCCTGATATGAGTTTATCATTAATGTAATGGGCGACATACGACCAAAAACCACTACTGTCCCAGTCTCGACCTGAAATGTAATGTTGTAAATTTTACTAAAGTATGATTTACCATGTGGCTACAGCATTGGTGGTGATATAATTTTATATTTTTATTGTACTTTAACAAGACCATATACATATGAAACTAGAGATCGTATGCCTAAAAACTGTGTACTCCGTATTGCATTCAATTCCAAAGAATATAAATGTTTTAATACATGTAGAAGCATGCAATTTAAGGTATTTTTAACAGATATTATTCCCTTTCATTGTATGCTCACGACTGACTGACTCTATTTCTCCTCATTTTTCCATTTTCAAACGAAGTGTTTGTTTAAATTGATTGTATACGAAACATATTACTACTAGAATGATTCTACAGTTGTAAAACCTATTAGTTAAAATTAAGAAAGTAATTTAATGTCTGGGACTAATTAATGGGACTTTTAATGGTGCCAGAAAAACGACATACTAAAAATAAAAAATAAATATTTTTTATATTCATTTACAAAAATCACTAGATATTAGACACTTAATTCTTGAAATCAAAGAACTGATTACTCAAATAAAAATTGGATTCTGTCCCCGGACATAAATGCTAAACATATTCATTCGCATATATATATAAACTTCAGATTAAATAAGAGATTAAAACAAAGTAATGAGAGTTATATTTCTACCAAATCATTTTTTTGGGATTTATTTTTCCCATTTTAGGAATTGTGTGATTTTGTATATGTTGACCACAACTTCTACCTAAGATCCAAGTTTTGCAGTTATGTGACTGAATAACACATCACTGATATATGTTTTTTGGTCCACACTACTAGTATTCTTTGGTCGAAAGTTTTTTTCGAAAACAAATTGATTTTGTAGTAACTTTAACATTTATCCATAGACCCTTTCTTCTTTAGAATATTTCCTATTAAATAATGAATAAAATATCTATGTGGTATAAAAATTTGTAAGATTTGTAGCCAACATAATAACCCTTAATTGAACATACAAGTGGGTTTGATCGAACCCATATATCCAAAATGAGAGTACACACATTAAAGATATATGCGGCGAAAGTTGGAATTTTAGTAAACATTTTATTGAAAGTCTAGCAATTTCTGGTGCAGTTGTCCGCGGATCAATAATTCCAGAATTTTGATGTTCGGGATTCACAGTGACATTTGATTGTCGAGGTCACCAAATGAAGAGTTGTTGAGAAAAATAATAGACACGAATTTGTAAACGATTAAAATATTTAAATTTTATTTTTACGTCTATTTATTTCAAAATTGTCTCCACCAACTGAAAATTATTTTATTTTTCAGTTTTCAATATACATAATAAAACAAGTAAGTAGGCTTCAGTCGGCTAAACCGACTTAAATATATCCAGAGAACATATATACGGAAGTTATAAGGAATTAAATTTAACGTAGGACAGAATAATTTGTTTTCCACATTTATAAAACAATTGTAAAAACCTGATCAAATATCAAGTCGTAGTGGATCCCATGCACCAATATGAAGGATTTAATATTACCTAGCATTGAGGCAATTGTGTGGGAGGCACAAGAAGGGGCGTGGCTAAAGCGTAAATATTTTTTATGTTTAAAGTGATTATAAAAACATTTTCAAATATCAAATTGCAAACGAATTATGTCGGTTTTAGTGTAACCGAAGTATATGCCACTTTGTGTGGGAGGTACCAGAAGGGGTGTGTCAATATCGCCCATATTCTACACAAATATAACCACTATAAAAGCATTGCTAAATATCAAATTTCGCAGTTTTCCGATCATCAGTATAGAACTTATAACATCTTTAGATTTAGTACTTTTGCGTGATTTGTGTGGGAGGTACTGGAAGGGGCGCGGCAAAACCCGTCATATTTTGCACACTTTAAGTGATTATAGAAACTTTATCAAACACCACAACATAGCTGATTTTGAATATCCGTGTGGAACTTATATGGATTTTAATTTAACATTGGAATATGGACTATTTGTGTTGGAGGTACCAGGGGGGGCTTGGCAATTTCGCCCATCTTCGAACTTAAATTAAGTTTGGGAAAATATTACCAAGTGCAAAGTTTGAATCGATTCCTTAAATCCTTTCGAGAGTTATCGTGTACACCAGCCAGCCAGACTGACTGATGGACGGACGGACATATATCAAACAAACGGATTTGGTCCAAACATACTTAAGTCACTTAAGTCTTAACTTACTCCTTCAATGCGTTACACTTTTTTGCTGTCCCAAATGATATATACCCTCCTACTCTGTAGAGTGAGCTTATATAAATAGTTTTCACTAGATTTTAAAATATTTTTAAATAAAGTATTTTCTGACAAAGTAACATTTTTATTGTTGTTACAAATATTTACCGTGAAACTAACATACCACCCCCGTGTATGTTCTGAGTTTCACTTTTGGTATAATTGAAGTAAGCCCTCAGTCATATATTCGCTAATATAACAGATAAATGACTATGTTTCTATGTGTCTGTCCTTATCAGTGAAGCAAAATGATTTACGAAACACTTACAAACTATCGAATGAAATTGATAATTCAGATCAAGTTTCACGAAACTCAAGTGAGGTAGGACCCAGAAAAGTTCCGATTATACCCTATTCCATAAAATAGTGTAGTTTATGCATATTGCTCAAAATTTATGACACATTATTTATTGTAGCGTTTATTTACTTTCCAAACAAGGTAGCTGCAATTTTATATGTTGGCACTACTTTAATGCACAAATTGTGTCAGATCATCAATTTTGAGGAACACCATGACGAAGAATAAAGAACATTGAGTATTCAATCCAATTTCAATCTTTCATTTTCAATATTCTAGATTGATCCTGCCGACAAGCTTCTTAAAGGGAACAAACAAAAACCGTTTTGCTGGAATTTCGCAATAATTCGTTGACCTGATTATCCACTTGGATGATCATTTTGACTGTAAACATTTCGCAGGTCAGCAACAAAGCCCAAAGTGCGACCATAGTTATGTCCATGTATCTCACCTGCAAGTCCTTACAAACCTACGAAATCCCTTGGTATGATGTGTATTGTTGGCATATTCCAAGTCTGTTGTTCTTGCGACCACTGTTGTTCAAATGTCACTACTCTATTTTTACACTCAACAGGTGTCTTCATACGGGAACAGAGTGCGGTAATTGGTTAAAAGCGGTTTAATATTCGCTTCCCTGGTCTAAGCCCAAAAACGGCTTAACTTTGAAATTTTGGAACTCTTCGTTAGACAAACTTTTGGTAAAGGTTATTTTTAATTTCCAACCAGAGTTTGTTTCACTATGTGTGCGACTTAAATATTAGAAATATGTAAATAAGAACATTACATTATAAGCAGGGTCTTCTCCAGTATATTTCATCGGCCCGTCTATAATATTCCTGAATAATCTCATTAAAATTCTTCCATATAATACTAAAGATTCTCACACTGTTCCACCACCATTTCCACCCCTCCCCCACCATATAATCCATTCTAATGCTCATAATTGCATTTAAGGATTTACAATATTCCAAATGGTAATTTCCCATGATTTGCATAAATTAAATGTCCAATTAAAAATGCATAAAAATGTTCATCGAACTGCTAATTCTGTTTTTCCACCGCCATCATCAAAGACCACATACAAGTGGGCGAGTGGCTTGATCGATACGACAACAACAAAAAGTTTAAATTATATGCAATCATTTTTGTTGCTGCTAGCCAGCTATTCTCAACTTCTGGCTAAATAAACAATCCGAAACCACTTAAACCGCAATAGAAAACAAAAAGCGAAATTGTAATAAAAATCGAACAGAAAAGTTTGTCATTTTTATTGTTTTCAGCCAGAGACGACAAACGACAAAAACAATAAAACGACAACAACAACAACAATAATAATGACTGCTAGCAAATGCTTGCCTCTTTTTTGTTTTTGCTACTGTTGATGTTGGTACAAATACCATATTGATGTTATTATTACGAAATTATAGAATATCATAAAATTATTGTTATTACCGGCTGTTGTCGTTGTTGTTGTTATTTCAGTTTAGATTCTATGATTGCGGTAGTTCGTTCAATCGATACATTTGCAAATTGTACAGTGTACGGTCATGTAATTGGAACAGATAATACGATTTTTTGTTTTCATGGAATTACAAGGAATAAATATTTCAAACTTCTATCCTTACCTCTCCGAAAATTTTGTTGGATGTATTCAACATTTTTTAATTAAATTCCAATATTTACTTTTGAAAAAGAAAATATTTTTTTTTGAAACGATAAATACTTTTTTTTAAGAAAATATATATTTTTTTTTGAAAAAGAATTTTTTGTTTTTAATTTTTCAAATTTTACGAATTTCGATTGAGTTACGATGCAATGGTCCCATGCTGTACATAAAATATTCAGCTATGTCGATATATCTTTGTACTTTTGTACTTTTATTATTGAGTCTATGTATGTGTGTATGTCGCTTTTTTAATGATGAGTGTTTTACGACTCTATTATAATTTCCTGTTTGGTTAAGGGAAACACACACACATACCGATCCTGGGCAACAAACCAAAAAAAAAATAAATTTAATTTCCAACACAAATACCAGCAACATTGCTTATCCAGCCGTGCCAGGGACAATGCTCTTTTCAGATTGGGAAAAAATATGTTTGTTTACTTTATATCCTGGCTGTGCAGTTAAACTTAGTTTTTACAGTTTTTACCCTTTTCTTTTGGGTTTTAATGTGAATTAAAACATAATCATTTTCAGTACGAGTTGGCATGGCATGAACGTGTTCCATACAATCAAATAGTATTTGTTTTTGGTTTTCTAAATCTCTGTTCCAAAGTAATTTGCATATATTTTTGTTTGTTTTGTTTGTTAGTTCCGAC
Organism: Polietes domitor; assembly: GCA_947397865.1. Lineage (NCBI taxonomy): Eukaryota > Metazoa > Arthropoda > Insecta > Diptera > Muscidae > Polietes > Polietes domitor. The sequence goes on from OX377618.1 coordinate 207,003,311, forward strand.
CAAAAACAAAAGGCTCCTTTCTAGCCAAACGCACAAGTTTGTTTCATTGCAGTGCAATTGAAAGGTTAGTTTGTGCAAACAAAAAAATGCGGATATGTTAAGTTGAGGTCCTGTAGCTGGATCTGGAGCTGAACAACAATTTTTGTAATCGAGAAAATCTTTTAAATAATAAATTCCATACATGTAGTGGTGGCTGGCGGGGAAGGGGATGGGGTGGTCCCCTTCCCCGCCAGCCACAAAAATTTTTGTTGTGTCCATTCTAAAAAAGGCTAACAACTGTTGAGAATTTAACTTTAGTCATTACCAGCACTTCTTCTGAATGCGAAACAAACAATAGATGGAATTTACAATAAAGGGGCTTGTTTGAATTTTGCAATAGAAATTATTAGGGAGGTTCTTGGTGAAATGAATATGATGAAAACAACTTGAAAAAATTCTCAATATTTCTATTGGAACAAACGCAAATCTCAACACGGTGTCTAAATAACATCTATTCACACCCATATTTACTTTTTTGACAATAAACCTGGCATTTCTGATAGACTTATCTGATTTTATTTATTTTATTAAAATTACACATGGAAATAGCTGAAGTATTTTCAAGTCTGAATGATGGGTCAAAAATAGGGTTTGGATCCCGGGATTTCCCTCGAGAAAATTCCCGGGAATTCGCACATTTTTCATTTCCCGTATCCCGGGAATCCCGCGGGAATTTAGTAGAAAAATTTTCATATTTCTTCACATATTTTTTTCCATCATTTCCACAATAAAATTAAAAATGTTGTATAAAAATTTAGATCACATAGCTTTTAATCAGGTATCAAATATTGCAATTGTATGACAAAATATTATTAAGCTGCTTCGGATTTAAGCTCAAAATCCACTTTTTCGGATTTTTCCTGTCAAGCTCAATATGGAAAAAATAAAATCCGTGAAAAATAGATTTTGAACATGTATCCGAACGGCAAAAATAAAGAATTTAAAGTTTTCGAAGCGACAGGAAAAAGAACAAATATTTCATTTAATGCTCTACTCACTATTAACGATCGTTCTCCGTCGCGTCCACATTATCTAATAAAATAAGAAATATCTGATCTTTAATTAATTTTGAAACTTGAAAAGATGTTTGAATTGATCTCGCATTGCGTTCTATTATATGAATTCTGTAACAGGTTCGTTGTGAAATATATATTTATTTTACTTTAATAAAATGTGAATGTTTCATTGGAAAAAATAAACTTAACTCATGGTAAGCAGTAAGTTGACGATTTCCCGTGCTGTCCCGGGATCCCGGGAAATTGAAAAAATAATTCCCGTTTCCCGGGAAATAAAAAGTACGGGAAAATGCAAACCCTAGTCAAAAAGGACTAACAGGAGCTAACAAACTACAAAGTACGTATTTGGAAAAATAACTTTATTTTAAAATATACACCGAAGTTCACAATCGTTTTGTTGGTACCATTTTTATCCCCTTTAATCTCATTTCCCTCTAATAGTGCAAATTTTATTGGTACCATTTTTATCCCCATTCGTCCCGTTGTCCCCTAAACATATAAATTTCGAAAAGTCTCTTTAATTTCCATTTCCACGCAATTAAAGGGATATACACACCGAATTTCATGATAATTAATTTTGGCGGTAGCAATTTTATCCCCTTTCCACTATTTTACCCTAATGGTGCAATGCACGCACCCAATTTTATGAGTCTGGTGTAGCCATTCAGTCGGTATCACTTTTATACCCTTTTCACCATTTTGACTTTAAAAGTATTTATATCGAAATATATCACTATTTTTCGCTTAATTTTGGCGGTATCCATTTTATCCCTTTTTCGCCATTTGGACCTTAAAATTATTTATATCGAAAGAAGTCACTATTTTTCGCCTCAGCGGAACATATACTCTGAACTTTATAATTCTAGTGCAACAATTCGATCGGTATCCCTTTTTCACGATGTTGGCCCAAAAAGTACAAGTTTCCAAAAATCAGTTTTTTCTTCTCGTCAAAACAGAAAAAGCAATGTACACTCCGAATTTTATGATTCTAGTGCAGCAATTTAGTTGGTACCAATTTTATCCCCATTTCTCCATTTCGTCCCTAAAGGTACAAATTTCCAAAAAAATTTTGTTGTCTGAATTTTATGATTCTAATGCAGCAATTTAGTCGGTACCAATTTTATCCTCTTTTCCCCATGTTGTCGCTAAAAGTACGTATTTGTTGCTGTCGTTTGATTTTCACTACTTTTGTACCTTTTTGCCCCAAGTCACGTCTAAATTCCGCGGCCATTCTTAATCATTTTGATTATAGCCACGTTATATGTTGACCTGGTGAAATGTTAATTTGCAAAAACCAAAATCACGTCAATAAAACGTTTCCATATCACTCAAAGTATATTTTATACCCGCTTACATGTATATATTTATACATATAATACAGTTATACAGTATGTTTTTGCCTTGAGGCCATTAACTAGTAACACAATATTGTCTACTTTAATTTCTATAATTTTTGTTTTTTTAATTAGTCCTCAATATTTCACATCAACATCATTAATCAGCTCTGGGGGTATGACTACAAGTGAACGAGCTACAACTTCACAATTTGACCAACTAAGGCAAGAAGAGCAGAGATAACTTGGTTACCAGCAACTACCACCCCTGAGGATAACTAACGATGTCGGTCGAAATATGGGAAAATAATTAATAAATCAAATTGAATAAGAAGAAGAAGACGAAAAAATCGAGAATCATCTAAAACTAAAACGAGCAGCGACTGCTGATTGGAGATTATAAATAATTGATGTAATCTTTAATGTTTGAATGAGGCATTCGGTAAGCTTTAAGGCTTAACGGTTGCCTCAAGTATGAAGTGCGCTGTGATATTCTATTTTCACAGAACATAATTTTTTCAACGCTATGCATAGACAAACTCACATACCTACACATGTGCATATATACTATATAGTCGTAGACATATGTGCTTTCTTTAAGGAAAAACAGCATTGAGCCGCATAAAAGGAACCTAAACTATGTACATTAACATAAATCTTAAGTGAAGTATGCATGTATGTACGTGTATATATATATCTCTCTAGGTATATACGAGTAGTACATACAGCAAGGCCAACTACAAGGCAAAATCTGGGCGTTGTGACTTAAGCCTGACATACGTTGGGGGAAAGCTAAGATTTCTTTCTTCAATGTCGCTCAAGTGTTTATGTGTGAGTTTTGAGCATTATATACATAGTGTATGCATGAACATTTGGTGGGGTCGAATTAAAAATGCCAATTTTATATCTACTCAATTAAAGGCATGTACACACACCGACTTTTATGATTCTAGTGCAGCCATTTAATCGGTACCAATTTTATCTCTTTTTTTACATTGTTACCACAAATGTAAAAATTCCAAAAATTAATGTTTGTTGCGCGTCTATACAGTACGACCAATGTATACACGGAATTTTATGATTCTAGTTTAGCCATTTAGTCGGTAAAAATTTTATCCCTTTTTCCCAATTTGTACCTAAAAATACAAATTTCCACAAATTTGTTTTTGCTGCGCGTCTTAACAATAAAAACATCGAATTCTAGGATCCTGGGATTCAATCAATCATTCCATGATCCTGGGGTTCAAGCAATCAACACACAAAATTTTATGATTCTAGTATAGCCATTTAGTCGGTACCAATTATATCTCCTTTTTCTATTTATGTATGGTAAGATATTTTTATTTTTCGCATCAACATAGTCAATTTCAAGTGTTGCAATGTAATCACTAAAAATCTATCCATGTTCCCTTTTTTTCCTAAAAGTGTGAATTTTCACAAATTTCTTTTTGATGTTTGTCTAAATAGTAAAAACAATGTACACACCTTTATGACTTTTATGATTCTAGTGCATAAATTTAGTCGGTACAAATTTTTCCCATATTTTAATTCTAAAAGTAGGCTAATTGAAATATGACTTATTTTCACATCTAGCGTTGTAGACACCAAGTTTTATCATTCCAGCTGCATCTGACTGATTATGACTAACTGTACAATGTACAAATTTGCAAAAAATAATTTTTGTTTATAGAATAAAATAGCTATCATAGGGGATATTGGTAAAAATTTCTATTAGCGAAACTACCTAATAAAATTCAGTTCAACTATCATTCTGAAATCACATCTGCATCTGACTGGTACCAATTTGATCCAGTAAAGTACAAATCCAAAAAAAAAAGTTTATAAAATAAAACAAGTAAGGAAAGGCTAAATTCGGGCGGGCCGACTATATGATACACTCCACTTTCTATCGGAATACAATTCAATTCAGTAAAAAAGTGAAAACGGAAAAATTTTGTGTATGTTTCCTAATCATAGGTTAATATGACCTGGTCTAATTTGTCAAATCGAGAATAATATTTGTCTCGGGGCTATATCCAGACATGGAATGAAGTGACTAAGTTTCACAATAAGTTCTTCCAGTTGAAGTATAACGTGTTATGCTCAATTTTAAGAAATTCTTTGAAAATATGCGGTTTCTGGGGGAACGAAATTTTTATGACAGCTATATGTAAATCTGAACCGATGTGACCCATTGTTAAAATATGTGGTTTCTAGAGCAGAAAAAGTCAAATCGGGATCGAAATTTGAATGGGAGCTATATATAAATCTGAACCGATCTGACTTATTTTCACCATAGGTGTTCCTAGTTTAAATATAAGATGTTTTGCCAATTTTGAAGGAAATATGTTAAAATATGTGGATTCTAGAGCGGAAAATTCAAATTGGGAGCGAAATTTGTATGGGAGCTATATATAAATCTGAACCGATCTAACTTATATTCACCATAGGTGTTCCTAGTATAAATATAAGATGTTTTGCCAATTTTGAAGGAAATGTGTTAAAATATGTGGATTCTAGAGCGGAAAAATTCAAATAGGGAGCGAAATTCGTATGGGGGCTATATATAAATCTGAACCGATTTTCTTCAAATTAAATAGCGTTTGTCCCGAAAAACTTCGTTGTTCAAAGTTTCATTTGGTTCTGTCTACAATTGCGACCTGTATCGTGATTACAAGAATAGATGGACAGACGGACAGACAGACGGACAAACGGACATTGCTAAATCGACTCAGAAAGTGATTCTAAGCCGATCGGTATAATTAACAATGGGTCTATCACTCTTCCTTTTGGGTGTTACAAACAAATGCACAAAGACATAATACTCTCGTGGAGTGTATAAAAACTGCCCTAGGGGAAACTGGTCCAAAAGTGTTAATGAAATTCAGTTCTCATGGTGAATTCACATAAAAATTATTAAATCAAAAATGAAATTAATGACAAACTCTGTAAAAATGACAGGTACGCTTCATGCATTTACATTAAATGGCATCAGTCCGTACTTACCAGGAACAGGTCACAGGACTAGCCCATTTTCTCGTTTACTCCGTTGAAACCTGATGCAGAAAGTCTGTGGTCTGCGTAGCCCAATTTGGGATTACACCATATGCAACTTAGTTGATTATCAATATCATGTTTATAAGGATTTTAAAAGAAACTTAATATTTGTGGGCTTAATATATATAAGTGGGCTTTTTCCATCAAACACATTTTTAAAACTCTTTTTCGTTATTTTTCAGCATGTTTTATTGTAACATTTGCAAGTTTATTCATAAAACATGTAAGGAGTAAAACGCGTTTATAATTTTAAAAATCCCTTAGTAATTGATTGAGATATTGAAGTTTTTATTAAAATAAATACAAGTTTTGGCCATTCCAGTTCACTTCTTTCATAATTTTTTGAATTTGAGGTCCAATTAAAATGACAAATAATATGTTCACAATTTTTGTTCTTTATGACAAGAGCTAGAACTTTGCCTCAGAGAGTAAATCAAAATTCCGAACGGTTTGCAAGATATGAGCCTGAGAATATGATCACTTTTTTCCAAAAATTACACCGAGGCCTCAAATCTCTGGAGGCCCATAAAAAAAAGTGCATGACTTTGGGGGAAAAAAAACACGGGTCTTTTTTTTTGTCTTTTATCATGTAGCGGTGTCCGTATATGGTTATTTTGAAATGACTTCAAAAATGTTGCACAGTGAAAGGAAAAAAATCTAATTTTTTTGAAAATTTTTCACTTTTGCGGCTACCTAAGCGCTACCTAAACGGTGTTAAGAATAATTCCTAGGAAGTTCATATGTTCTAGAAAGTTGTTTATTGAGATCTTAGGTACATTTTTGTAGTTGATTGTTTCCCTGAATTTTCAACGGTTTGCTACCTATGGACCTGAACAGGGGAAAAAAGGTTAAAAAAAATCGATTTTTTTTAAGTTTTTTTGCGATTTTGACCTTGAAGATGAAGTTTTTTTGATTTTATATGTTCACAATTTTTGTTCTTTATGATAAGAGCTAGAACTTTGCCTCAGAGAGTAAATCAAAATTCCGAACGGTTTGCAAGATATGAGCCTGAGAATATGATCACTTTTTTCCAAAAATTACACCGAGGCCTCAAATCTCTGGGGGCCCATAAAAAAAAAGTGCATGACTTTGGGAAAAAAAAACACGGGTCTTTTTTTTGGTCTTTTATCATGTAGCGGTGTCCGTATATGGTTATTTTTTTTCGTGTTGCACTGTGTTACTAATTACTGGCCAATATTTATAACCAAAGTGACAATTTACTTCTTACTTAATATGATTTATAAATTGATTCACAAATGGTACGGTTACCTTAGAAGATAACGCGTAAAAATTGCCAACATTTAAAAATGGCGAAAAATTCTTTAAATGGTACGAAAACGCGGATTTTTACGCGTAACTCCAGTTTCTGGGAGATGTCTGGGAAATTTCAAATACAGTTTTACTCGACAACAACTACCAGGAAAATCAGTATCTCTTAACACTGTCGCACAGTGTTATTGTCGTCTTTTACTATTGTGTTTTTTTAACTCGACCCCATCTAATGTCCTTCTTCACACTCATATGTTTAAGGATGTTGAGAGAGTTTTTAATGTTTTTAATTTTTCGCCATATTTGTGCTGTTGTTGTTGTTGTATGTGTTGTTTTGCTTTGTTTTTCTTGGCATTTAATTTACACATTTATGTGCTCTAATTCTTAAAAAGCCTTAGCCGAGGCCATTACTTACTTTATTTACCTTAGCCGGGTTGTGTAGTGTTGTGTTGTGTTGCGTATTGTACTGTGTTCTGTTGTGTTGTTTATACGCGCGCGTTCCCAACGACCATGTTGGCGTTCCTCAATGCCTCTGCTGCTCTCCAAAGGTGGGTTTACCTAGAAATTGTGAAAGCCAACACTTGAGAAATCTTTTCTGTGTTTCTTCTGTTTTTTCTTTTTGTTTTCGTCAGTTCTTCATTTCTTCTGCTGGCTCTTTGCAATTTTATGGCACTTTCTGGTGTATTTATGAAACAGAAATTAAATGCTTAGGCTTAAGTGCGGCGGCTCTCTTTCTGTGTGCGTTTGTGTGTTTGCAGGGGGTCGGTGTGAGAGCAACACCTCGACAATGAAGAAAATTTAAGAAGATTTAAATTTTTGCACGGAACGGAAGTCGAGAGGTGATGGCGGTAAAAGCGATTTGACAGAGATTTACTTTTTGTGTTGCTTTTCCCGCTCGTCTCCTTTTGCGAGTGCTTTGTTTGTTTTGTGGTTGTCTCGTTTTGTTGTGGTGCCTTTGTGTGTGTGCGTGTTGGCCTTTTTCTTCTTTTTTGATGTCGTATTTGTTCAGGTGTTGGGCTTTTTCTATCGTTGTTAAATTTGAAATTATTAAATGGGGGGATTTTAATTAATTTATAAGGCATTTTGCCACCTTTCACCATTCAGAGTTGCCATAGTGCGTGTGTAATGACGTTTTCTTTTTACTGATCGTTAATTAATTGGGTTTATTGTTCGCTTCGTTTCGCCCTGTTGTTGCTGTTGTTGTAATTTTACCGACAGATTACTTAGTCGAAGGTTACTGAGTAAACAGTAAATATTAAAATAAAATTACGGGAGTTTGAAGTGGTAGGCGGCTCATAAAGTGAATATTTTGTGTGACAATTTATATTTTCAGTTTAATGTAAATTTTGCTACAGGTAAACATGTTCGAAAGGGCGAAAATGTTGCTCTAAAAAGAATAGGCACTCATAATGTATTTAGGAATTTGATACCATGCCAATAGACGCTAAAAATCTGCAAACAGCAAGGTCGACTAAGTCCTTCCCCAGGCTGGGGAAATCTTTGAGCCCTGCCGAAGACCTATTATCCAGAAAATATATAATCATCGAAACACTCTTTGTACTACACCATTTTCAATTGTAATTCAAAAGACATCATTTGAAATTAAAAAAAATATCAATTAAAATTTATAAATGACATTTGAAATTCAAAAAATATCAACTGAATTTCAAAAATACCAATTGAATTTCAAAAATTCAGAAAATATCGAATGAATTAAAAAAAATCCAATTGAAAATCAAAAGACACAATTTGAAATTCAAAAATATCAATTGAAATTCAAAACTCGTCAATTGAAATTCAAAAGACGTCATTTGAAATTCAAAAATGTTTCCATTTGAAATTCAAAAATGATATTTATCAATAAATTTTAAAACCTTTAAATTTTAAAATCTTAGCCACTGTATTTTCTCTCCACTTTCAAATGTGATGACTAATGACCCTCTCATGTCCATAGTGTCCATGGTTCGATTTATTGCTTTATCCTTTGCGGCAATTCAAATTAAATTTATTTTCACACTTAAACAAATAGAATGAATAGAGGAATCGAAGCAAGTGAACAGGGCAAAATCTATTGATTTCCTGTGAAAAGAAACACGTTATCGCACACGAAAGACTAAAGGAATCCACACATCAGCAAAGCTACTTAACACCAATGCAGTGAAGACAAATGTATTTGTCTAAGAAAATTGCTGGGGAAATGGTCAAAAGCAGAGTGGGAGGGACTGTGAAGGGGGTAACTCCAAGAAAATTGTTACCTTAAGAGTCAAGGTTTAAATACATTATAAGTAGAATAAGAGGAATAAAAAATGCAACCACTGACCGGCCCGACCACCTTGCCCCGGATACACAAACCAGAACAACAACAGGAGTAGAAGAACGAACGAACACAGAACAAAAAAAAACAATAGCAACCATATAAGCAACATGCATTCATTTCCGCTTCCTTCCACATACAAACTGATCGCTCTTCGTTTTTCACCAATATTTAACCACCGGCATTTCACATTGAGGTGAGGAGATTGTGGTGGTGCTGTTGCCGTTGCTGGAATGTGGGATGTGGGCACCAGCCACCTCTACGGTGCCGGTGATTGAGAATGAAATATTTGAGCTTCGAGTGCAGTGTAATTTATTATAAAAATCCTTTCAAACAAACGGCTACCATTTAAAATAACCACAACCGCAAGTAAACATATACAAACGGGCAGATATACAAACAAGGACGACGAGGACGAGGACTACGACACACAGACTGGCGTAGCTACAAATACACATGCATACACTTGGTTGGACAGACAGAGAGATGGTCACATGGACAGACGGGAAAACCGTTGAGGCGCAAAAGTATGTTACACTGTACAGTTTTGTATGTAGGAAACAAAAAAAAAGGACTCGAGCATTCGAGAACGAAAAAAAACTAAAATAAATGTATACAAAAAGTTTGAAAAGTCTGCAAGGCTGTGAGGCGGCAGTGTGCGCCAGCGAGCTAGAACCTTAGCCAGAAAATTGTGGGGCAATTTTTACATTGAGCAGGAAGCACAAAAACAACATTTTCTAGGCAGACCCTAAGCATGGAAGACGTTAGTTTTACATGTCCTTTTTTCGAGTCTGCCTTAGACTGCAATACAAACAAATAAGCGTTAAATTTATTGCACTTTTTTGCTGTTGCTGCCGCTGCCCCACTGCGGCTGCGGCTGTGTAGTTATTTGGAAATAGATAAAAACTGAACACTTGCATTGGCGGAGATAAAAAATGTGGCTTTATGATATAACAAACCGCCAAAAGGTGGTCATATTTTCCAAAGGGTTTCGCGAACTACAAAAAAGTTTTCCCCCTTTGTTGTTCTTTCACAGTATCTTAGGCATTGTTGCACTGTCAGGCACAACTCGTGGTAATGCAATTTGGGATTGGTTTGTTAAAAGAGTGGATTTATTGTCGGTGCGATGGAAGAAATTGACATCAAGTGGGGAGTTGTGTGCCAGCTTATGGATAGTTCACACTTTGAGGAGTGAGAAACACAGATTGCTATTCATAAGATGACTTTCAAATAAAAGAGATTCCTTAGTTGTTTGAGGCAAGGGAGATTGTGGAGCAAAACACTTTTGATGTATTTTGCAGTCAAATTGTGTATTTTTAGAATATGGCTATGAAAATGCAATATATTAAAACTACTAAAAAAGCGATCTAATTGATTTTTTAAATTTTAACAATATTTCTTTTTTATATTTCCATGTAAACGTTTTTTCATGAACACATATACCCAAGAGATCACAAGGTAATTATCAATGTTGACAGTTTTCAACGAAATCAGCTCTGTGATATGCATGTACATCGAATGAAAAACCTTCGTTGCATCTATGAAACAGTTTCATTAGTGTGTTAGCACGGCAGTATGAAATCTATGAAATAGTTTCATTAATGTGTTAGCACGGCAGTAAAGAAAAGTTGCTTAGCTAGAGTGTCATGTTTCATCACAGTAAGGGGGAAAATCTTCTTTTGTTTAAATCTAAGAAAAAAATCATTAAAAGATCACACGATTTTTAATTGTTTGTTTTCTGGTGGTGTACAGAGTATATGTTATAATCCTTATTCGTTTGATGGGACATCTGCATCTGAGTAGTAATATATGACAGCAATCCGTAAGGACACTTTTTCTATTAATAATTTTAGATGCAGCAATGAAATATTTTTGTTGTAGTAATGGTGCAATGTCACTCCAGAAGCGATGGATCAAAAATCTGCTGAAAAATTATATATTTTTGCTAAAGGGTATATTTTTTGAATTGAAGAAAAATAATAATGGAAATATTTATTTTTTGATTTGAACTGGTATTTCTAAAATTAAAATTTATTATAATGGCATGGCGACAAAAAATGAAGGGAAATCTTTAATTAATATAAAAAAATTCTTGAATATATATTTTTTAAAATTGAAGAAAACATTAAAAATAGAAAACCTTTTTAGTCCTGAAGTCCGACAATCACAACTACTTTAACGTCGCCATCCAACTTATAGTGTATTTTGCGAACAAATTGAGTGGAAATTGAATAATATTTTTTCTATATATATTTAAAAAAAAAGCCACTTGAAAAGACTTTTGACATGGTCGAAATCATGATCGTGGTAGTCTGCTGCCAAGTAATAAATGTCACCATGCCATTTGTAAATAAATTTGCATTCTATTAAATATAGATGTAAAATAGTCTAGAGCCAGGACAATATCCCAGTTCAAATTAAATATTATATTATTATATACAGAATAAACTCGTTCTTCGCCCGTACTATCCGTATGGGGAATCGACTTCCGGCAAATATCTTTCCCCCAATTACGACATTCAGAGATTCAAAACAGATGTCAACAGACACTACTCCCTCTTTCCTCCTTCCAATACCTTATCTTCTTTCTACCAACGCAATGCACTGCATTTATAGGGGACATCCCCTGAGTGTTGGTTCAGTGAAAAAAAAAAAACAAAGTTTCCGATTACACTCTGCAACAACAATTTTTCCGACTTTTCTGATCTATTTTGACTTTCTAAACTCGAAAACATTATTAACCATTTCACTCCAAAGGCAACATCTTGGTTTAGTACTATAAAATAGTTAAAATAAAATATTTTCAGAGTTAATATTTTCCAGTTTTTGTACACGTATTACAAATATTATTCAAAAGCAATATTTCAAATACGATAACTTGTGCCTGCGTAGGAAGGCGAAAATCCAATTGAAGTCTGAAAATCTCAATTATTTGATTATTTTCTAATTAATTTTTTATGATTCATTATTTTTATTATTGATTTCTGAGAGTACTATAAAAATGTCATTGTGATTCGCAGAGATACTCTTTTGAGATTTAAAAAATGAAGAAACAAGCTGTTTTAAAAAATTAAAGAAAATTGTTTTTTCAAGGATTCTTTTGTTTCTACAAAGATTGTCGACTCTTATACATTTATCCATAGAACTTTAACATTGAGATTTTTTTCTTCGTTACAATATTAGCCATTAACAACTAAAACAAAATATTTTTTTTATTTATTTCGAGGTTTTCCGATCAAGCTAAAATAGGATTTTTTTTGAAAAAATTACAAATCTTTTGAGGTTGTTCCTAAACCACCCTTTATATGTGAAAGTGGATTTGTAGCCATCATAAATACTTTTAACTGAACATTAAGGCGGGTGTAATCGGTGTTTTATTTTTTATAAGAGTACAAGAATTAAAGCTATCTCGACGAAAATTGCTATTTTAGTAAAAATTAAAAAATATATATATATTATGGTTATTTGTTGTGTTGATTTTATGAATCAATGTGCCTCAAAAAATATCTTTTAAACCTCGGACACAGATTTTTTTATTTTTGTGGCACAGTGTTGTATAGATACGAAATGTTCAAAAAAGTTATTGAAATTTTTAAAGTTGACAAATTTTTATCAAAATGTGAATGTCCAACCAAGAGCTTTCGAATGTTGAAAAAGGAAAATTGAATTGGAATTTTAGTAGTTAAGTATTGGGTGATTTCGTACCAAAAACTTGAATATTTGCACTTAACATATGCAACCGCGTGTACAATAATACCTACATGATGGCATAGTTTTTACCCTCAAACATGAGTCTCGCCAAGACCCCGAGAAGAATGAAAGAAAAACATTGATTCATTTTCATTGAACGAAGTATTTATTTAATATTATTTATATGAACATAATTTTCACAAATAAACACACTGAAAACAAATTAGATGGATTTATTTGACTGTAAGTGGTTTCCCTTACCCTGTCAGTCTGACAACTAAACGTATGAGTAATATTATCTTCAATAAATATAACTAATACGCCTCAAGTATGACGAAAAAGAAATTTCTTATTTTATAGCACTGCCATTCCATACGACGTGAAATAAATAATGATGAATGTGCTCGCAAAATGAGACAAATTTTCGTTGTCCATCCATAATTTCAAACTGAAAATTTAAAAGCTATCTCCTCACATAAAAATTAATCTTTACTTATTACATGTACTACCGTTATCACCTGAATTTGTTCCTTGCTGGATGGTGCCTACGATTCGACTCAAATGACCATAACTCCCTGCCCATACGTGCTACATTTGACTGTGTCCGGTTATACCTTAGATTCCAGCTAAATCCCTTTTGAAAGGATCCCACAATAAATTTAAATGGCTTAGAGCAATTTAATATTTAAATAACTATTCTTAAACCAGCAATTTGTCATTCTAATGACCATCCCTTTTTCCCACCCATTCAAACACACACACACTTATACACATACTCTTGAGTACCATTTAGTACTGCACCATATGCAATAATTCCTTTATGGCCACATATAGGTACACAAACATAGAGTTGCCCATAAAAGTGGGTGTGTTTAAAGAACACTTGAGTTTTTTTCAAGTGTCTGTGTGAGTCTTGTGGTAAAAGCGAATGTATTTAAGTACATTTGCACAAATACTCGCACTCAAACACACACGCACACACTTACACATTTGTATGTGTGGGTGTGTGTTAACATTTCCCCAACAAAACCACGGACATGTCGATGGTAGTGATAGAAAAGTTGTTGAGAGTGTGTCGTGATTTAATTGCAGGAGCATGCAAATCGCGTGATAATAAATTTTATTATACAAACAAACGCGTTTGAATGTATGTCTCGTTTGTCTGCCGGTCTGTGTGGGCAGACACGAATAGTCGTATACACACACAGACACACACGGCATTCAGTCATACATGCAGACCTGCATACAAACATGCCTTTACAAATACAAACATTATTTATTCAATCACAATATAAACAAACAATTTTATTATACCTTTGCGATTAAACTAACAAAACTGCTGGGGAGTTGATCTCACATACAGTGGGCGATATTGAAATATGGGCAATAATTTGGAAAACTATGGAAGACATAAATATTGGACATTTTACTAGTCAAAAAATAGAAAGTATTGTGTATGTGCGACAACTAAAATCAAAAAAATTAAAACCAACACTTTTTATGAATAATATAAAATACAAATTTTCTTCAGAAAAGACTTAATTTGATAACTGAAAAATGTGAAACATGAATTTTTGAAACGTTTTTACTACTTTAATAAGAGCCACTTCTAGATTTATCCTTAGATTTTCTTCAAATATTACTTGTTTTATTCGTTAGAATACCAACTACGAGATAATAGAATAAAATGTATACTTTTTAATTTGAGTTGAACTGGGATATTGTACTGGCGCAAGTGAATATATAAGAGGGTGTTATTACACTTATATTTCCAAAATGAGAATACAAATATTACCGAAGAAAATTGAAATTTTAGTAATTTAAACAAAATTTTCAATAATAAATATTTTATGTAATTTTTATTAGCTAGTATTCTAGAAACCAATACCTATCTGAACAAAATAACATTTTATAAAGTATATAATAATAATAATATTAATATAATATATGTATATTATAATATTTACGTGTTGTTTTTAACTTCTCAAATTCTGTTCTTAAATTTAGTTCATCTACTGTATATAAATATAATACATACGCACGCACATGAATTCATACATACGTTCAAGTATGTTTGCATGTCCGTTTATGCGCGCGTGTGTATGTGTGTGCCTGTGTGTCTGTGTACACACTTCATTGTGGGGCGTCACAAATTTAGCTGCATTAACTTCCGCCTGTTTGGACAATATTTACTCGCTGAACCTGCTCTAGGCCATACATTTCTATAATTAAATTGGAAAAGTAAATATAATTTTATTAGTTCATTTATATTGTTTACATATCAATTTGTTTAAATATTACCCTGTGAATATGACACAAGGGAATTCATAGCCTGTGTTTGATTCTTTTCCTGGAAGGCCGTTTAAATGTTATTTTTCATATGTTCATATCCACATGTTGGTTTGAATGTATCTTTGTTGTTGTCGTTTTTTCATCGTATTTGCTTAACCTTTAAATAAGCAATTAAGCCATCGATTTGTTAGGGGCGGGCATACCACTTTCACAATGAGAATACGAATGAAATAATTGTTGTAACCATTCGGTTTGATTATTTCCGAATTATGTCGTGTTTGAAGTAGGCATTGCCTTCCAATGTATTTTATGTATCCTAATTGAAAATATTATATAATATTATATTATATAATATCGACAAACCATTTCATTACACCAATTTGAAGTACAGTACATGCTTGCCACCTCCACATTTGATATAATTAATATATTTCCATTCAATATTAATCATACGTAAATTGACCAACCGTGCTTGGCAATTTAAATTCTCGAGGTGTAATAAAAAACAGGTTGTTTCCCAGCATAGCTCTGCCTAATAAAACCCTGCCGCCAAACCCTTTAAACAATTAAAAAATTTACCTTTTGCTAAATTACGTTCAACAGGGTTATTAAAATAAAACGATTTAAAGCGACGTTAAATTAAGGAACCCTCCATCATCAAGTGCGTTCATCTGCATCCACAATGCCGGTTTACGGGCTGTTTTTTTAAGATATGAATTTTAATATAAGAGTAGGGATGTCAGAACCGAAACAGAAACCCGGTTAACCGGTATTAACTTGACTCGTCCACCTTTTTTTAATTTTTTTAAATTTTCGACAAACCGGGGAAACCGGTGTTTTCATGTCGGTTAAATTACAAAACATTTGCATTTCGTGGATATATTCTTCAATAAAAACATTCACGTCTAATAATATCGGAAACCTAATTGAGTGCGAAATTAAAACACATCACTCTGGCAGTAAAAATGAAGAGGATGGAGGTACGAAATGTGTATTTTCCAATAATATTAACAGCGAAACGTATAGCATTTGTGAACACCTCATACATATTTCCATCAAAAAATTAATTTTCGAATATATGAATATGCAAATGACATTTATAAGCACATATGTCTCTTACTGAATTCTGACCAGATATACAAGCCGACCAATTTTAAGTCGCCGCCGCGACATGTTTCTGCACGAGCACTCGACTTTAAACCTGGAGAGATTTGATGGAGTTTTAACTCCGCAAAGTGGGTGTTTGGAAGGCTTTATGATCATGGTGCACTTATGCTTCCTTTCATGGTTATATTTAAACTCAAGATATTTCTCTTGGGGCACTCTTGTGTAGGACACAAAACCATAAATCTCGCAACGATGATCGTATATGCACATATGTATATTTAGGACATTGAGTTGCACTTCACAATAATTTCGTAATTTAAATAAACAAGATCAGCGATTTAAGTGAATTTTCATTTAAAATATGAAAAATTAAATTAGAAAATAATTAAATAGTATTTGAATTCTTATTTAATTTTATTTTTTTTTTTTTGTGTTCAATAATCTCAAAAAAGTATAGAAATAATATAAAATGTTCGACTTTAGCTTATGTATGAAAAATCGGTTTAAACGCTTTCACCGGTTTTTCAAATTTTAAAAACCGAAACCCGGTTTTTTAAGAATTGTAAATTTTTGAACAAACCGAAAACCTGTTTCCCGAAGAGGGCCAGTTTTTGATATGCCTATTAGGGCGTACCTCAAAAAAAAGTTCGCCGTACACCTTCGAATATGAAGTATTATTGAAAGGTAGTTTCAAAAAAATTTTTTTTATTTTTTTTATGCCGAACGTAGGGGTCGCGCTTTTACATTTTTCTATATAACTTCTGCATTTATAAACGGATTTTAAAGTGTGATACATCGATGTTTTTGTCTCGACGAGGCCGATTTTTTGTCTTTGAAGTCATTGAGCTCAAGCACCCCCTTCTGGTACTTACCCATCATATCTCAGTTGGTACTACCCTAATGTACCACTCTAATATCAGAAAATTAAAGCTCGCATAAAATCATGAATCATGCTTGAGCAAATGATGAATATCGGACGGAAAATGACTTCACTGGCTACATTTTTGTGAAATAATTTAACACAGGCGATAGTTTTTCAGAGCTAAAATGTTCAAACTCTTTTTGCAAAACGTCAATTTCCTTCCGATGATCATCACTTAGACATCATTCGAAAGTCATTGACTGCAGCTATTTATTTTTTATAAAATACTGCCACCAAATACAAAAAAGATTTCAGTTGTTACTATGAATATGCCCAAAAAATACTATAAATGTCCAATAATTGAACAATAAGTTACTCTATGGCGAGAATCAAAATTTATATTTAAAGTTCCTTCAAGGGTCTATTAATTTAGAAAACAAACTTGGCTAAAATTCAACACAAAAAATGTACTCGGGAAAACAGAGGGATGATCTAGGATCGAAATATTTTGCAAATCATCATTAACCAATCCAAACTTTTTTTTCGTGGGGTGACTGAAAAATGTTTCTTTAATTGTATGGACCGCGACCAAGCCTAAACACATTTATTTCCCTCAATTAGTTTAATATATATTTGAGGTACAAGAAAAAAATCATATTTGTTGCCGATGTTTTTTTCGTATTTTTAACGTTGCGATGTCATTATTAGTCCGATTTTAATTTTTATTTGAACTTTTTGATTACTTTTAAAATCTAAAAAATATAAAAAAAGAAGAATATAATCGTTTTGAAAGTTTACGTATGGAGATCATTTTAGATGGGGTGAATATTTTCTCCACTTGCACATTCTTATGATGAATCGGCATAGGAGACTTTGTAACTCTTACATTTATATAGTTTAGGATGAATTCAGCAATATTACTTAAAACGCTACAAGGAAAATTTTTGTGGAATTTTTTAACCCCTAGCTCTACAATATAGGGACATTTTTGGTCCATTTTGTGCAAAAGGGTAAAAATCACCCATAAAACAGTGGTTTAACGGGTCAAAATGTTCTACAAAAATATTATATTATAAATTAAATTCTACTATGAGTCTCTAAATACACCAAATCTCAAAACTCAACTTAAGTGCCAGAACGAAGTCAAATCTTAAAATTAATTTCAAGGTTACTTTTTCCGAATTAAAGCTAAACTGACCTACAAAACAGAATTTTAGGGGGTAGTGTGAATGGAAAAAATATTCTACAACAAATTTCACTTTAAGGGTTCCAATAAAAACAATCGATATATCTTTTACATAAAATCTGATTAATTTATTTAATAAAAATATCTTCAAGTAGGACCGTTGATTTTTTCGAAAAAAAAAAACAATTTGTTCTCAAATTTTTGGACACTATTTCTAAACATTCGCAACATTTGTAGACGACTTATTTGTATTCAGTACGATTTATAGCAGGGTGTTATTACACTTAAATGTCCAAGACGAGAGTACACATATTAAAACTTAAGAGTGCATTCGACGAAGTTTTAGTTAAAAAAGAAAAAGAAGAATTATCCGAATATCAGTACGCTCAGTTCAAAGAAAAAAATTTTAAGCATCGGACACAACATTTTTTTTTTGTTGCATAGTGTAATCTCATGTACACCCAAAATATTGACGGAAGAACATCGGACACAAAATTTTATTCCAAAGTACTTCCAAAAAATAGCGTACTTTCTGGACAAGATATTAAATATTCCACATTTATTTAATATTTCAATAAATCTCCTTGTCTATAAAGTGTCAATAATTTGTTGACTCAAAATTTCCAAGAGCAATTTATGCAACTTTAACTCTCACAAAAATATGTTTCTAATAACTAAGTTTGGCCCCCTGACCTACATAAGTATTGCAAACATTTCAAATTAACTACAAGCTGAGAAAATTGGCTATCAGAGATTTTGCCCTTTTGTGCAAATAGTTACAAATAGTTGTGGAAGGATATTAATGATGGCTAATTTTGGTTTAACACTTTTCAATAAATGTTGCCGCCCGCATCCGCACCCACACTGCTAACAAACTTTAGTCCGAAACGAAGCAAACGTTAAGTCTCTGTGTGTTAGACACAAACAATAATTGTAAAATATTCATGTAAATATGTGACCCACACAGCATGTGGGTGTGGGTAGTTTGACGACTATAACTAGATTCATTAATAGGAATATGAGGAGTTAGTCAACCCTTTTCTGCTAGCCCGTTGAAAGAGGTCCACAATATTATTAATTCTAAAGCAATTCGTTTTTTGTAAGTGTGTGCAAGGGGAGGACTATAACAGGCCTTTTTCTTGGTCAATCCCCTCGAGTACATATGAACATGTCAACAATATCCACATTTTAAATGACATCTCAAAAGAGCCTCGGCTACCTTTTGTTCATTTAAAATCACATACATGATTTTTTCCTTTGGTGAGATGGGGGGACAAAGCAATTATAAAGGTTTAGTTTTCTATACCGAAAACTTTCAACAGGATTTCCACCACTTTTTTCACTACCCACTTCCATACCACAGTCCCCTGGCTGACTATATATGCTGTGTCGTAGGCCAATGTAACGGCCGGGGCACTTGAGTGCTTCAGACAAAGGCCTTCTTAACAAAATAGGTTAATTAAAATACTGGCCTTTACAAGTTTTTATTGCTCTTTATGGAATAGTGTACGAGTAAAGTTCAAAAATGTTTATTATCTCTGCACTACCACCGCCACTACGATACTGTGGCTCCAGCAACAGCAATCTGTTTCTTTAGATAGGCTTTATGTCCGACCGAGTGAGCGTGTATTTGTATGTATCCTTTCACACATTTGCATCTGTATCAAAATGAGTTCTGGCTTCACCCCCACTCCCCCCACACCCCTCAATACGACCGATGAAATTGTTGATGTTAAAGTGTCATAAAGTGGGGGCCAAAAAAATAAAACACGAAACAATGAAAAACGCTTTCGAGAAAGGCTATAGAAAAAAAGTGTTACAACATTAATTTGTTTATGTGAATATACCAGAATTACGAGTGGTTATTTAACGATTTAAGCCTTTGGACATTTTATGAATTACAAAAGCCATGGCTGACATTCGGTGGGCAGTTAGCGCAGTGCTTAACACAGAAACATCGTATTAAACTTCGGAGGAGTTAAATGCAAAGTCCAAATCCTTGCACCATACATACAAATCAGAATAAGTTTACAATGATCTACTCAGAACTATATTCTGATTTATACTCTTTGACATGAAATATAATCAATCAAATGGCTATATAAAATATTCTTTGCGAACCGCAAAAGAAATATACAGAGTCGACTCTGGGTGGTATTTACTAAAACAAGATTTAGTGGTTAGTATAAATCAATTTTATGCAAAAATTTATAAAACCTAGATATAATACCGATCGCCTTAGAACCACGATATGAGTTGAAAGCTGCCCGTGAATACATACAGTTTGTTATCAAACTACTGCTAGCTACTGTTGCCCGATTGTCATCAAAATGTATTTTCTTCTAACACCGGTTCTGGCTACTAATGAGAAAATCAGTCCATGTCTAGATATAGCCTCAATACAATTTTACTACGTCATAATCTATGACAGTGAAAGTGGATAACGTCTGGATATGTGTTGATATAGCCTCCATACAAAAATTCCTCCCGATTTGAATTCTTTCGGGCTTAGAGTATAAATAAATCTTGCTACACGCATAGAAGGGAAATCTTGAAATAATTTAAATGTATTTAAGATTTTTTTTCTAAAATTCTCAACTCGCCAAACACCGATGAGAAATTAGAAAATTCTTGTATCTTTGATCTTAACCCCATATGTTGAGCTCTTACTCAGATAATATTATCATATCCTTGTGGTAAATAAAATAATGGCTATAGTTTTAGTAAAAATCCAAATTTGTGGAACATATCTTCTTCACTTTGGGGTTTTCTTGAAATAGGACCTGTTGTCTTCGGTAAGACCCTAAATATTACAAAAAAAAAAACAAAATATTTTACTATTTTATTTACAATGAGATTTTTCGCACTATCTAAACACAAATTTGGAAAATCTTCATGTTAAAAAAAAGCAAAATTAAATGTGATGGAGAACTTAAAAAAATATATAAAATAATTTAGGCAGTGAGCTGCCAAGAACTAAACGTCATCATATCATTTATAAATAAATATGACAAATATTTTCTTTCATAAAGTAGCGTTATTTTGGCTCCTAGAATTTAATATACATACAATTTTATTTTGTTATATTTGTATATGACTCAGAAAATTATTAATTGGAAATCTGAGTCCAAAAAATAGAATTTATTCAAATAATACGAACTTCGCAATCGAAAGTTTTTTGCTTCTCCTGAAAACTTGTGAGAATGTGGGTTTTGTCAATTTGTATTTTAGGCGACGTTGGGCCGGAAATCATGAGCCAGGCTGAGTTCATTTCAGACTTATTATTTACTTCGACTTTATAAAAAAATATTCTGATTATTTTTCACTGAAAATAACACAAAAGATAGAACCCATCATTTCACCACTTTCAAGCTCACACAGTCTCTTAAAAAGAGTCCTAAGAACACTTTTCTAAAAATTCAAAAAATGGATTAATGTAAACATTTCAAAATAAAAAGGAATAAAATTGTAAAAACTTTAGAAAATCTAACGCGGCTTTAGGCCCATACTTCAACATTTTAATTTAAATTACCTTCAAAACAAGGTATAGCACATTCAAATCGGGCAAGTAATTCAGGAGTTACAGGCGATTTAATAAGCACACCTTTTTGAAATAGTAGTATTTTTCCACTCTTAAATTGGTCAAAAAACTATTTTTTCCAAAAATTCCTGTACGATATTTTTATGAAAAAAATACATACAAAAAAAATCGCAGCTATCGAGGTCAAAAAACGTACCGCTTGACATGGAATGATTCATATAAAAGTTAAGTTATAACATATAACATTTCTATGAGTTTCTAATTAAACTTTAAGGGAAAAGTATACTATAGAAAATCCTTATACGAGGAGTATGAACATTCAATAAAGAATCTTTCTATGAGATATTTTATTTCATCCTTAACTTAAGGTAAATTATATGTGAGTTAATGTTGGAAAATGCTACGGCAAATTACCGATATTTTTTAAGGTTTTATTTTGAATAATTTGCATGCGTCAAGTGATAATTTGATGCAATATGCAAAAATGTCGCGTTACTGAAAAGTATACAGTGAACTCTCTATAATGTGAACTTCCACTAACACTTATTTTTTCATTCTAATTTAGTTTGAACTTTAAATGCAAATTATTCTCCGATTTTTTGCGACTCTTTTTTATTTTATTGTTTGTAGCAGAGTCTAAAATTAAATTTTTTACTCGTTACAGCAATATAAATTATTTTTGTCCTGTATTTTTTTCTATACATAGTTAATTTAAAGCTACTTTAAGTACTTCCTACTAAACAAATTTTCTACTATTACCTTTCCCCAGATAGCAGCAATAATTGACATGGCCGTTTATTGAAATTCTACATAAAAACTAATAATATTTTTTGAATTCAGTGCATCATAATCCACTTATAAATGTCCATTGTATTCTGAGAACTCCTTGTAATTTTTTTCAATGCTGCTATGCTGAAGGGAAAGTGTGCGGGGTGAAGAATATCAGCAACAAGTATTGTCAATTGGTTCGATAGTTTAACTACAAAGGGGGGAAATATAGATTAAAATTTGTTTATGAAAATGTAGGAATGCATTTTCTGCTTTTTGGACATATAACTTATAGACTTAATGAATCATAAGTGAAAGTTTGAAGTACATATTCTTGCAAAAGAAGTATTGCCGGGTAACTATACTTGTATTTACACATATTTACATATGCCACTCAATGAGTTGCTTGTAAGGTGGCATGTGTGCTTTATTCTTGGTGCGATTTTTTAAAAACGGATATTCGGCAAGTGAGTTGTGCTAATCGTTCATTTGTGAGAATCATTTCCTTAAAGAGGCCGGGTTTGCTGTTGAAAAGTCGCTGCGAAGCCACCTGAGGATACCTTTGACAGGGTGGATATCATGATAATGGTAGTCTACCAAGCCAAGTAATAAATGTCACCATGCATTGTATAAATAAAATTGCATTCTATATAAAGCTGCAAAATGGTCTTGAGTCAGGACAATATCCCAGTTCAAATCAAATATTGATTACAGAGCAAAAAATTACAAACGAAAGAAATTATAGAAATTATTATCCCTTCTGCATAAAAAGGTTACATATTCATCAAATATATAATATTTATATATTTATCTTAGAAAATATAACAATTTTCCGTCTCCTTTCCTGCTGTGACAAAGTCAAATCTAAAACCTTTTATATTATCATCTTTATCACAATTCAAATATAATACAAATATACACCATGGCCCCCATACCCATCCAATATGCTTCAAAATATCTCATCTACTCCTATAATTCCCACTATATAGAATAGAATTTCCCAACATTGGCCTCTCCAATCAGTATTCTACTATTCTTCTTCTACTAGCCACCTGAACATCAACTAAAACTATGTTTTGTCATGGATGTTGGATTTTCATTACTCCATATATTGTGGGATATAACACGAGCACACACACACTCACATTTAGGTAATCACACAATGAAATTCACATGAAATTTTAACAATGTTAGCTTCTGAATACCACCGTATCATCATCCAACAGTATGTTCATGAATACATGGACGGAATTTTTCTAAACTTATACACAAATTCATATTTGTCGGCCGGATTAACTTAGCTGCACAAACAGCTACAACAGGATACAACTTCACTATTAGTGGACTCTCCAAAAAACACACCATCTGTAACATACATAAGCGGACACAGACATACGTGCATACTTGTATTGTGTTCTTCCTCTTATATAAGTATGTACAGTAATGGGTTGAGGAATTAGTACAGGCTTTCAATTTGTCCTTGGAAAAAAGAAACATTTCAAAATTATTTTTAGCAAAGACCTTTTTTGTTTTGCTTGTCTACGCAGTCAGAGGAATTTGCACACCGAGTTTCATGATTCTGGCTGTAGCCGTTTGGTTGGTACTATTTTTCTCCCCTTCGGCCCATTTTTTTCAATCAAAATACTAATTTCGATCGTTTTCCTAATTTTACGCTTCTACACTCTCAGCGAATTTCATGACTCCAGTTGCAGCCATTTTGTTGGTACCAATTGTATCCCTTTGTCCTCATTTCTCTTTGTCAATATCTCTTATTTTAGCTGCGACAGTTTGGTTGGTACCATTTTATCCCCTTTTGCTCCGTTTTCCCTCAAAAGTGAAGATTTTGATAAATTCCGTTATGTTGCGCCTCTACTCGTCAGAGGAATGTAAACACCGATCTTAGGATTATAGTTGCATCTATTTGATCGGTACCAAATTTATCCCCTTTTCACACTAAAAGTACTATTATAATATATCTACATAAAGAAAGAAAGAAAGGCGAATAAGCCGAATTTCATTATTCTAGCATCTGTTTTGTGGGTACCATTTTTCTCCCCTCTCGCCCGATTTTTCCCTAAAAGTAGTTATTTCGAAAATTTTCTTATTTTTGAGCATCAACACACTCAGAGCATCACATTTTATATTTCATGTCGTAGTCATTTTTTCGGTACTAATTTTATCCATTTCCCCATTTTTATTAAAAAAAATATACTAATCTCATATTTTTTGTTTCTTCTCAGTCAGAGACACGAATTTCATCATTCTACCTGTATTCGTTTGGTTGGTACCATTTTTAACCCCTTTCGGGGTGTTTTTCCTTAAAAGTACTATTTTTGAAAAATTCCTTTCGTTTCCTTCCTCGTTGAGATATTTCATGATGTCACCGTCTGCCCTTTGATTGGTACCCTTTTTATTCATTTTTTTCAGTTTAGACCTGTCTCATGGCGGCTACACAGAGTACAGTATTCTTTGTCTCTTCAGGTCAGATTTCCTGGATCCCAATTTCTTTCTACCCCTTCACTTAGTTCACTCTATGAGCATTTGCAAAAAGGGAATAAAGTAGGCCCTAAAATATGCCAGTGTTTTGTGAACAATCATATTTCGTACTCACAATTTTCATATTGATTTCAACCTTTGACTTCTTCATTCCTGGTTACAAAACCAACTCTTCGTCGTCCTTGTATTAAAAATTATTTCTTCCTCCCCTAAGATAACCTCCATAATATCTTTCACCGTGCCTGTTCATTTTTATGCCTTACTTTCTGGTTAATAACATAAAATGTTATTTTCATGTTTAAGTATCACTTTGTGTCTACGTGGTATGAACCCCTCTGAGGGGGGAAAAGGCGAGGAGAGAAAACCCCGTACAAACATGTAAAATCCACATATACATAGCGTCACTCTAAACGAGAGCGTTTCGTGACAATAGCCACCTATATTTAGGTACGAAATTTCATTCATTTCTATACACGTTTCAAATACACCCAGCCTTTTGAAAAATTCATGCTCTTCCTGACCCCCTCTCTCTCTTGGCCGGTCCTATAGCCATACACAGCAATCCGTCCAATAAAAATCCCCCCTCAACACCTGTTCATATGTCCGTATGTAGTTTTCTATTAGGTCCCTTTTGGACAAATCTATAGGATAGAATACAGACGCTCACACAAACACATCCATACAAGCATACATGGATGTATGTATGTATGTATTTGCAACTATATAGCCTCTTGCTCAGGGGCTTACCCATATACATACGTACCGGTGACCGACCACATGTTAAATGTTTGTTCAAATTATGTCGACATTTTTTTGCTGCTTTGGTTCTGTAATAAAATTTTCTACAAATTTATAATCTCTATTAAAATTGTTGGATAGAGAGAGCGAGCGAGTTTTTTCTTTTAGGGATTTTTTAAACTGAGTAAGCTTTTTCTCTTTTCAGGGGTTTTACAGGCTTTAGTATATTACCTTTTTGTGTCCAAGGCATACCCTAGTTTTCCGTTTCCTTTTTTGCTCTGGCGTTGATTGTGATGGGTTTCAAGGGTAGATGTGGTTAGGCATAGGGTTCGCGAATTGGAGCGATATAATTTCCAAATGAAAACAAATATGTTTAAGATCTAAGTCCAAATATGGGGAAATTACTTTAACATTTAAAAAATGAGGACAAGTAAATTCAAGTGAATTCTGTTACTGATATTTGTATACATCACCCACTTACGGCATGGTATGATATCGTGTGACATCAATCGCATAACCCTTTGCTTACGAATTTTGGTGTTGTCACCGCAGGACTTTAAGCTTTCGATTTAGCCATGACATTCATTAAAGATTGAATTTCACATCACATTTATACAAATACAAACATATTTCCACATTACCATACGTTGGTATAGCTGGGGTATGTTAATAGATTTTTTATGTATTAAATATGTATATTCAAATATATTTAAATGTAATAACGCTGTTGTTTTCCCCCTATTTCTTTGCAGGTAAATAAAACCGAAATGTCCATAATGATGCTGTAAAGGTAACTTCTGAAACAAACAAAAAATGGGATTTTCTTTGTCAATAACAACAACATTGTGTGTCATTTGTTTAAATTGGTATATAAATTGTGCAACATTCTAATCGAAGTAAAATCAATTTATCTTCTTTATCTTTGGCTCTAAGCAAAATGTTACTTGCGACAGGCTAGTGTCCATTAAGGCTAGTGTCAATGTAGACATCAATGTTAGCGGAGTACGGTGTACGAACATCTGTGAAGGCCACTTAACTTAAGGTTAGAGTGACCAGGATTAGAGAAGTAGGGCAGCTAAATTAACTTTATGGAGGAGAATGAATAATGAGATGCCATTATGTATATTAGGCTGGGTCAAGGTCCTTGCAATTTGAAAATAATTTCCAGTCACTTCTCAGAAATAAAGTTTGAACTGTTTTTTGATGATTTGCAAAATATTTCGCTCCTGGGCTGAGCCATCTTTGAGCTAAATGTTTCGTAATTTGTCAAATTGAATTTGAATTTGCAATTTGTCTAAATTTTGTTATTGAATAATTGATCTATGAACGGACCCTGATTACCTTTACAACAATTTTCAAAAAAGTCGTTACACTTGAACCGTATGATAAACTTATGAAACTATATGCAAAATGGAGTTACTTGGCATTTGTAGTTTTCCATTTCCTCATACTGTAGCCCCTTCACAAGTTTACAAAGTTCCAAAGGATACAATTAAAAAAAAATATTTTATACAAATTTTTGCACCCTATGATAACGGTATTAGTGTCAAATTAAATGTAATAACGTGTCAAATTAAAGAGGAGAATATCTATTAAAATTACTTCAAATATCATCATATATCATCTGTTTCCAGTTTTAATAGACAACATTTTAAATGATTGTTAACACAAAACTAATACAGATAAATGCTTGAAATATAGAGATTTTTTAGTACATATTCTCTTATTTGATATGACATTGACACGGGAGTCATAGAGTGCGAATAAGTGTTAAAAATAATTTTTTATCATTTGCAAATTTTAAGGGGCAACAGAATTAGAAAATGAAAAACTAAAAACGCCAAATTATTCTATTTCAACTATAGTTTCAGATGTATATTGTTTGGTTGAAGTGTAATATGGACTGTCGGGCAGTGTTATACATACGTATGCTTATCGTAGTATATTTTATTGTGGGAGGCAAAGATAGAACATGATTCTGATAACGGATTCCAATAGAGGGGATAAAAACAGAATATACGTGTATAGGTATTTTGAAAGTTTACGTATGGTGGTTATTCCCTCTTATGATGAATGGGCATATGGAACCTTGTGACCCTTACATTTTAAGTATAGGATGTGACAATATTACTTAAAACATTACGAGGAATATTTTAAACCTATATCTCCTCAATATCGGGGTCTTTTTGGTCACTTTTCTGAAAAAGGGTAAGAACCACCCTTAAAACAAGGTTTTAAAGGGTCAAAATGTTTTACGAAAATATTTTCGGTAAAATTCTACAATAAGTATATGAAAACTTAACTTAAATGCCAGAAATAAGTCTAAACTTTTTGGGGTTAATTTTGTATTATTTCCGAATTAGAGCTAAACTGTCCCATAAAACTGGATTTTAGGAATGGTGGTGTTGAATGCAAAAAATATTCTACGTCAAATTTATCTTAATGTAAATTAATTTGCTTTTTGACAGTTTACGTATGGTGGCCGTTTTAGAGGGAGTGGATATTTCGCCCCTTTTCTCATTATTATGATGAATCGCCATAGGAAATCTTGCGACCCTTACATTTCAAGAATAGAATGTTTCCAGAAATATTACTTTAAACACTACGAAGAAAATTTTTGTGGAACATCTTAACCATCTACCTCCTCAATATAACTGTCTTTTTGGTGACTTTTGTGAAAAGGAAACAATCCCCCTGAAAACCAGAGTTTAACGGGTCAAAATGTTTTACGAACATATTTGCCGTACAATTCTACTATAAGTCTCTGTACACACCAAAACTCAAAACTAAACTTAAAAGCAAGAAATAAGTCAAAACTTAAATTTCATTTTAGGGTTAAATTTGTACTTCTTCCAAATTCGAGCTAAACTTTCCCACAAAACTGGATTTTAGGGGGGTAATGTGAATGGAAAAAGTAAAGTGATCAGACCAAAACTCAAAACTAAACTTAAAAGCAATAAACAAGACAAAACGTAAACTTCATTTTAGGCTTAATTTTGTACTTCTTCCAAATTCGAGCTAAACTGTCCCATAAAACTGGATTTTAGGGGGGTAATGTGAATAGCAAAAGTATTCTGAAATTAAACTTCAAATTAGGAGACTAGGGAAAAGCCAAATTATCGGGCTATAAATGTTTGAAGATATCTCAACAAAAAACTCACTATGACAGAGTAATAACTTACTTTGCTGTAATACCGTAATTATTTGCTCAACCAAGTGAAAATCGTAAAATTTGTATAGCTCCCAAGAATACCTATATATGTATAATTATTCGAAGAATTCATGAATAATTTATCGATAAAGTGCTATAAATTGCATTTCTAAAATCTACAATTATTTGCGCCATAATTTTGTTTTATACGTCGTTATTCCATTCCACCAAATACGCCTGGACATAACATGGGCAAACATCTTAAGCGTGGTTAAGTGCGTGCGAGTTCATGCAGACCACGTTCAGCCTTCATCCAAGACGAAATTTACATCCTGAATCTGTTGGCCAAACTACGACCGAAGAATGAAGTAAACAATTTGCTCGTACATCTTGGGCGTCTTTCAACACAAATCCCATTCAATCCAAACGTAATGCTGTTCGAGCTATTATTATTCACAGCAGGTACAAATTAATGAATGAATGAACTGGCTGACTGCCTGACTGAATGATGAGCACGAGAGAAATTCACATAAAAATAAGAAAATAGAGAAAATCAAATCGATATAAAAAGTAAATTGCAAACAAATTATTTGCACACCAGCCAGCCAGCGCAGCCAGCACAGCACGTTCAGAATAGTGAAGAAGTGAAGACTAAAACAAATACGAGTAACTATGATTTTCATCTTAAATGCAAATAATAATTAACAAAACAGAAGCGCATAAATTACAGCGAACTCGGAAAAATTGCATAAAATTTGCATATCATTCAGCAGCGGCAGCAGCAGTTACAAATCTCTTGTCTGTCTCCCCCTTGATCAATATACAAATTTTACGTTAATGAATTGGTTGGGGTGGTAAGTTTGGGTGAGATTTGTTGTGGGGGGATTATCTACAAAAATTGAATGACTACTTAACCATTATTATTCGTATTTACCAAGACCAAAAGAGCACTCGTGAAGCGCTCTAACAACGCCAAACAACTTTAACAGGCAAAAATAATTGGCTAATAAAAGAGCACGACTTTTCCACCCCTGCCTAACCGGCACAGACACTGGCTCTGCCAAAGACCCCAAGTATAATCACTGCCTCCGAATCAGTAGAAATACTCATTGTTATGCAATTAGCCATACTTCTCATAGAAATCCTTAGCAAAAAAACTGACAAACAACAACAAAACCAACTTGCCAGTACTTAAAATGATTTTTGTATCATTTAGTGACAGGTAAAACGTCTACAAATGTATGGGAAACGTATTATGTACGAGGTTCGTTAGGGAAGTTTTGATTACAGTAGTATCCAAATTAAATCAAACCACCAAAGTCTCTCGCCTTGGTTTTTAAAATAAACATTGCTGATTTGGAAGACCTCCTCTTTGATTTCAGCCCTTTTTTTTGCTTTTTGAAAAAGAAAAAAATGAGTACGATAATTTTAAGTTCAGATATTTATTTTTGTATCCCTAAAAATAAGGCGCTCTTGTTTACCTTTAGGAGGGATGCTTAAATTCACTTGACCATTATGAAGAAGATATTGGAAATATTTGTTGAATAAGAATAGTTAGGATCTAACGTCATTTTATGACTTTGTGAAATTTATGCGTGATGCTTGGTTCAGTGGAAGTGTGCGCGTCTTGCAATCTGAAGGTGCTACATTCGATTTCTCGTGGACGCACTGGAAAAATCCAATATCAAAAAATATTTACATAAATCATAATAACAAGAGCGTCTTAATATTTATAAATTTAATTCCCTAAAGAAGATTATTGGGTATTTTTCAATACAACTTTAATAAAAACATAACATCGTTTTTTTAACTCACATGACCTCAAATCGAAAATAAACACATAAACACAATAAATAACCAACCAACCAATCAAAATCTTCACCCGAACACATTTTCGTATTAAAATTGTCATTTCGATTGTTCAGGGTCGAACAAAGAAACAAATATCCATAATCATGAAAATAATGAAAAAATGCAAAGGTTTACCTAGTACACATACTAAGGAATTATCACCTAAGCTCCCTCTAAAGCAACTACAACAAAAGCCCTGTAAAGATTTTGTAATAAATAGTATTAGCATACAGCATGTCATATTCAGTGAGTATCACAGCAAATTATTGAGAGAATTTCCCCTTTTATCTGGGATAGTTTGCATTTTGCAAATCTTCTCTTATAAAAAATATGAGTCGACTTGGTTCGGTGGAATATTTTGTTTGCTGGTACTAATATGAACCCTGATTTAAGTCAAAGACATACATTCGTTGCGAAAGTTCTGACGAGAAGGGCGCCCATCGAAACTGCGCAGTCAACTTTTAGCTGCAACAATAAAGGTCTCACTTTGCCTTTTTGCTAATTTTGGGTTCTGCTGAAGACTTCAGCACAACCTTTGGTCTTAAACCAAAATAAATGACAACACAAAAAAATATTTTTTTATAAGAGGAATGTGTCTTCAGATTTAAATGATATGATTTGTTGTTGTCGGAGAGTTTTTCATTTCCAGAGAGGTTTTGATATCCACACTGTGAATGTCCTTATAACTACAAGGAATCGCAAAAACTATTTTTTTTTTTAAATACAAGTTAACATCATTACAGTTCACATCTCCCAAAATTCCATGAATTTTAGGTCCAACAAAATACCAACAATTTTTAAGAAAGAGATAAAATAAAGAACATTCTAGTAAAAATCCAAAATTTTGGAACACATTTTCCCCACTTTGGGAATTCGGCATTTTTGGGAAAACATTTTAGGCAAATCTAGTAATTTGTATATTATTTTCATCTGTTTTTGCTGAATTTTAAGTATTTTGTTGGAATTGGACCAAAAATATTTTGTAGAAAATGTGTTATAATGAAGTCTTCAATAACTCAGGAAGTAAAAAATGTGTTGAGTTCGACTGGGCCAAATTTTGCATACCCTCCACCATAGATCACATTCCACAGCAGTACTGGCAGATTAGAGGCTGTCGACTTTAAGTAGAATTTCAGTACTATATAGGAAAATAATGATAATTTTTCTGCAAATTTTGATATTTGTTTACAATTACAAGCTGTAACGTTCTCATATGTTTACTGTTTTTTAATAATTTAATATGTTTCATTATTATAATATTGAAAAAAAAAAAAACAAGTAAGGAAAGGCTAAAGTCGGGCGGGGCCGACTATATAATACCCTACACCACTCCCTGCGTATGTACCTCGCTTTGATTACTAAACCCAGGTATTTCATGGGAGCAATTTTATGTAGTTCATACAAATTATATAAATTATATGAATATAATTTATATGCTATAAATTCATCTTTAGTCAAATTTAACGAATAAGGTAATTGATCCAATTGTCCGACAGACAAATACAAATTATACAGTAGTATACCAAAGTATGGACATATGGGCATCAACCAAACAATTCTCATTGCAATTCAATTCGGTAAAAAATTGAAATCGTGAAGGATTTTTGCATCCTGTAAATGTATGTGTTTGACAAAAAATGTTAAATCGGAAAGGACATATGTATGGTATGGGGGTATATTGAAACCAGGAACGATGAAACGGGTACAATATGTGGATTTTAGAGCGGAAAAAGTCAAATCGGGAGCGACATTTGTACGGGGGCTATATCTAAATCTGAACCGATCTTACCCAATTTTTGCATACGTGTTTCTAGTTGGATTATAAGATGTTCTGCAAAATTTAAAGAAAACCGAGTACAATATGTCGTTTCTAGAGCGGAAAATGTCAAATCGGGAGCGACATTTGTATGGGGGCTATATCTAAATCTGAAGCGATCTTACCCAATTTTTGCATACGTGTTTCTAGTTGGATTATAAGATGTTCTGCAAAATTCAAAGAAAACCGAGTACAATATGTCGTTTCTAGAGCGGAAAATGTCAAATCGGGAGCGATATTTGTATGGGGGCTATATCTAAATCTGAACCGATCTTACCCAATTTTTGCACAGGTATTTCTAGTTGGATTATAAGATGTTCTGCAAAATTTAAAGTAAACCGAGTACAATATGTCGTTTCTAGAGCGGAAAATGTCAAATCGGGAGCGACATTTGTATGGGGGCTATATCTAAATCTGAACCGATCTTACCCAATTTTTGCATACGTGTTTCTAGTTGGGTTATAAGATGTTCAGCAAAATTTAAAGAAAGCCGGGTACAATATGTCGTTTCTAGAACGGAAAATGTCAAATCGGCAGCGACATTTGTATGGGACTATATCCAAATCTGAACCGATCTTACCCAATTTTTGCATATGTGTTTCTAGTTGCATTATAAGATGTTCTGCCAAATTTAAAGAAAATCGGGTACAATATGTCGTTTCTAGAGCAGAAAATGTCAAATCGGGAGCGACATTTGTATGAGGGCTATATCTAAATCTGAACCGATCTAACCCAATTTTTGCATAGATGTTT
Source organism: Polietes domitor (assembly GCA_947397865.1). NCBI lineage: Eukaryota > Metazoa > Arthropoda > Insecta > Diptera > Muscidae > Polietes > Polietes domitor. The sequence goes on from OX377618.1 coordinate 207,036,591, forward strand.
CTAGTTAGATTATAAGGTGTTCTGCAAAATTTAAAGAAAACCGGGTACAATATGTGGTTTCTAAAGCGGAAAAAGTGAAATAGGGAGCGACATTTGTATGGGGGCTATATCTAACTCTGAACCGATCTTCCCAATTTCGGCATAGGTGTTTCTAGTTGGATTATAAGATGTTGTAGCAAATTTAAAGAAAATTGGGTACAATATGTGGTTTCTAGAGCGGAAAATGTCAAATCGGGACCGACATTTGTATGGGGCTATATCTAAATCTGAACCTCCAAATTCAATACCGATGGTCCTTGGCCAGAAAAAATAACTTCTGCCAAGTTTCAGGACAATCGGACAACAATTGCGACCTGTAGAGTGCGAACAAGCTTAGATGGACAGCAGACGGACGGACGGACGGACGGACGGACAGACAGACATCGTTAAATCGACCCGATCGGTATACTTAAAGGTGGGTCTAGCTCGATTATTTCTTGGTGTTACAAACATTTGGCGCGAAACTAACTTGTAATACCCTAGACCACGAAGTGGTGTAGGGTATAATAATAATAATGATTTTAAAGACAATGTTGACTGATAGGAGGATGCTACTTAAATGTTTAATAGCTATCACACTATCCTCGACTATTTATATAACTCATATATAATCATAATAATCCTTAAGTGAATATATGACATATATAATCCATAAGTGAATATATGACAGTAATTATCAAAAATGTTCCCTTAATATTAGTGGTATTTTCAGCCGTCATTTTGGAAAAAAACTGTTTCCTCCAGGTCAGATTTCATAATTCTAGCAACTTTTATACCTTTTTACATTTTCACCCTAAAAGTGTGAATCTTAATTTGCGCGTCTACGAAGGTGACCATTTTTATAACCTTTCGCCCCACTTTCTTTCTAAAATCATAAATTTCAACAAATACCTTTTTATTGCGCATATACACATTCAAATGAATTTACAAACCGAGTTTTATAATTCTAGCTGCAGTCATTTGGTTGGTACCAAATTTCCAATTTTTCCTCATTTTTTTTTCTCTGAAGCAAAACGCAGTGTATGTCCTCTATAAATGCAGTACATTGCGTTGGCGGAAGGAAGATCATGTATTTGAAGGAAGATTTTTAAATCGAATTTCATGTCTCTGCCACTTGTGGCTTCATTGGTACCATTTTTGTCTCTTTTACCCACTAAAAGGACGAATATGGCAAAATGTCATTTTGATTCGCCTTTACAATGTAAGGGTAATGTGTGTAAAAGTGAAAAATGGTATGACTGTTTTTCTTTAAGACTGGATAACTAAGCAGCGATAACAAAAATCTAAATAAAATGTTAAAATTTCACCGAAAAAAAATCTTTTTTAAAAAGCAATATCAATGTGTGTGTGAAAACAAATTTTGAAAAAATATTTTTTTTTTATAATTTACACTGGCATTTAAAGACCATTAATGTGATAAATATTGGTGGAGGGCTACCACATGTATTCGATCCAGTCTGAGTTTATAGCCATACATAGTTCTCAATCAGCAAAATTTATGAAGTTTTGAATAAAGTTTATACCTAGATAATATTATTTTAAAAATATGTGTCTTCTATAATTTCAAATGTTGACAATTTTTCAAATATAAATATAAGCCAATATCTGCTATAATTGTTGCCTTCGAAAGTAGTTCGTTTACTTACCAAGTTGCCCTCGAATGTGGAGCATTGCAGACTGGTCGCTGCTGCCGTGCCACACCCATTCATCCACCCATTCACAGCAATCATGGCTGGAAAAGGTGGATTTGTGTCTTTGCGTGTATATGTGTTGTTGTTGCTGTTGTCGTTTTTATGTTCATTATCTGGGATGTTATCAACATGTTTTGGCAACAAAATACAAATGTTAATTCATAGTTACAGCTGCATGTTAAGCACTCATTGATATCATCGCACACAGTACTTACATTGCTTGCGTCGCAATACTCCTGCTGCTGTATATCATCCATCCATTCATGCCAGTTGCTTGCTACTCTACGTATTTAGAGTGACGTCGTTGTCTGATTTGTTACAGGTTCTTAAATCTCAAAAGTGCTTAGAATTCCAATTAATTTGGTGTACCTCCTTGAAGTTCAGAGCAGAATTTTAGTGGCACATAAGTACGAGTGCATCATCGTGTACCCAACGACATTTAATAATATGACGATGAAGCAGAAGTTTGTAGCTCGTTAGTGTGAGACAGCGAACGAGAGAATTCAATTGAATTGATTTCGTCTGAATCATCGTCATAGAATTCAACTTAAAGACCAAACTGCCACCTACACTTTGCCATTTGTTATCGGATATGACTGTTGGCTGCTTTGCTTGTTTGTTACTCTCTGTTACAGTAATCGTGTGATTTTCCCGAGTTGAAAAATGGAAATAAATTCACACACTTTATGTCACACCATAAGGTGTCAAGTTTGAATATCAGATATCCGAATTGTACTTGTATTCAAGTGTACCACCACCACCGTCAGTACCATTAAACTTCCCACGTAATTTAGCGACATTTATAACAGTTTGCTGATGTTTATACCACAGATGCCACAGATTCCGTGCGTATAATTTATCGTTTACAGATTTACAAATACATACTTTAGATGATGGTAGATGTAAATTTGTCAATGTTAATGGCTTGTAAAGTATTTGGAAAAAAGGCCAAACAATAAACTGAAGAAATGAATCCAAACTAAATCAAGTAGAAATTTTGTTGGCTTTGTAAACAGGTATCATTTGACTATTGAAACATCAATTACTTTCCATAGACAATCCTTGAGGGAAAAATAATAATTTAAACACTTTTGCAACTAATTCTAATTTATGACAATTAGTAGAATATTGCACAATTAAAGGAAATCTAAGCAACAACGAATTCTAAAAATTAATTATGTAGATTTTAAACAGATTTTCGAAGAAAGGATATTATATTTAATCCTAAGTGTACATATTAATTAATCGAAGCCCTCACAAAGTATGCAGTTTTGGATCCATATGAAATTCCAATGAAAAACTCTTCCGACTGTAGCTATAATAATTATAAGATACATTAATGGAAAATATGTTCTTATTTTTGTATTTCGTCAGGCTCCTTTTGTCACAACAGGATAAGTTATCTCAATTAATGACTTATGATGATATACTTGCAGAGGAGCAATATGACATTTAGAAATTATTCATTAGAATGGACACACGATGACGTGGACGACCGAAGCACACATGCTGACGAACATTGACATTGGAAATTGAAAACCTTAATGTGTCATACAATGAAATTAAAACATTATTGTTGTTTGTATGTATAGTTGGTCTGTTATGTTGTATGTCTTGTCATTTATTTTGGTTTAAGACCAAAGGTTGTGTCTTCAACAGAACCCAAAATTAGCAAAAAAGGCAAAGTGAGACCTTTATTGTTGCAGCTAAAAATTGACTGCGCAGTTTCGATGGGCGCTACCCCATCTCATCAGAACTTTCGCAACGAATGTATGTCTTTGACTTAAATCAGGGTTCATATTAGTACCAGCGGTCATATATTTCAAATGAGAGACATTTTGAATGGAACAGAGACCCTATAATTCTGAAAGGGTATGTTGAGTAGACCATTTTTGCTGTGTCTTCGGTGACCCCCACTGAAATTTTCCGACAATTTTTTTCGTAGAACATTTTATTCAATAAATATCCTTTTTGAAATGAATTATTTTTTCAAAAAAAGGACAAATTGAACTATAACCCTCTATGTTAAGATCTTCCACAAAAATTGTCCTCATAAAATTCCTCAATATAGTTCTGATAATAAGAATTCTCTCGGACATTAACGTACAACACTTTATCACTTAGTATAATGCTCCCTTCGACCAAACATTAAAAATTTGCCCGCTGTAAAAAGACACTCAGACCTTTTGGACTATAAGTTTATTCTACAAAAATTATCTAATCAACATGTCCTTTTAGAATTATAGCGTCAGTGGTATATAATTCCTACCAAGTAGACGAAGATTGCATTGTTTTTGTTTTTTTTTTTTGTCAAAGACCTAAAAAAATATTTTTGTGTGCATCAAGGCACACAATAAAATCAAATTATTATTATTTGATTTGAACTGGGATGTTCTCCTGGCTCAATACTAATTTGCGTCTATATTATATAGAAAGCACATTAATTTACAAATGCCATAATAATTATTTTTTTTAAATTCATTTCGAATGTGTCTTTAATATTTGTACTCTAATTTTTTAAATATAAGTCCAATCACATTGACTTATATCAAAAAAGACAAGTCCAATCAAATTGGCTTATATGTTGAATTGAAAACAATTTTGTTGGCTACCTATGTCGTGATTTCCACGTTCACGTAGATGCAGAGGCTTAGGAAAAATTGTTTTTTTTTACGAAAAAAATTTCTGACTCGAAAGAAATCCATAAAAATAATAGAGAAAAAATATGTTATATTTTGAATAGCTAATATTAAGATGAATCAAACAATGTCTATAGAGAAAATATATTTGAATAAATGTAGAAGTCAGGTTTTTTAAATCATGATTTAAAAAAATGTTTCCGGCTACAAAGAGAGTTATAACTTTTACATTTAATCACAGATCTTTTACATATTGACTCTGATTTCCAAGTTAGAATGTTAGCCATTAAAAATAGGATAGCACAATTTGTTGGTTTATTTTTTTTTTTCATTTTTCTTTTCTTGCCAGCAAAAAAATATTTTTTTCAAAAAATTAATATTTTTTCTAATTATTTTGAAGACTATTCCTAATCCACTGTTTCTACGTGAAAACAATATATACGTGTGTGATCGGGCTTGCATTTACAAAATGAGAGTTCAAATTTTAAAGGTACTCCAAAATTTTTTTTAAATTTATCCATAAAAATGTGTGTCGATATCTCATGACGTTTATAGTAATTGTTTGTGATATTAGTGATCATATTTCGAAAGGTATAATTCCTTCTATTCATATTTCACTAGTATTTTGTAACCGGCGTGGCACGGGTTCATTTTTCCTATTCCCCTATTTCGTATGCTTTGGAAGATAAAATGAGTAATTTTTGACAGTTTTACAATATCGTCTGTGTGGGAGGTACCGCCCCTTTGTCCTATCATGACCAAATATATCCAGGATACTGTCTTCTATTCACAAGTTAGATACAGTAAAATATTCAGGCGAATCGGTCCCCGGTTTGGCGTCGTATACGCAACATACAGACACACATTGATTTTTATATATATAGATAACACTTTTTACGAAATCTTCAAAATGAGTTTTTAGTTGGCACTTTGAAAAAAAATTTACCAATGACAAGAATAAGTGATTCCAATGATAACAATTTAAAGTGATTCCAAGGGTCTATTAATTCAGAAATAAATGGAAAAAATCATGATTTTTAGAGATGTTTTTATGAGCTATTAGTTCATATATGACTTAACACAGTTATTAATTATTTTCAAACCATCATTGAACAGTCCTGGGTGGTGAACGCATCAGTTTTTTTTTCGTGACCCACCCAAGCGTACATTCGCGCACCGTGCCCGTTCAAATATAGATTCATTCGCCTTTGATTCACACTAGAATGTATAAATGTCGACCTTTGGCGAATTTGCTGCAGCCTCACTCATCTTAAAATGTGACCTTAATCTACAGACGAACTCTACTTAGGACCACTCCCACTTACTTTAGCTAATGACTTCAATCTATGCACATCTCAAATATATAATGTAGAATTCTGAAGAAAATCTAAATAGTATTCGAACCACAGGAGGTCGTAAACATGACATTGCCAAATATACATATTTCTTCTAAGCAAATGATGATGATGATGAGATACTCGCACCAAATAGAAGACGGAACAGCCCAAAAGCATAAAATTAATGGCTACGACAGGCAGTACTTTCTCGGAATAATTCTGCAATAAATGCTCAATAAAATGATGGTGTGTCACACGCCAGTAGAGACCCATTGAGCCGCTTAATAGCTATTTTTCGGAATCGAAATCTCAAACAAAATGTTGTGTTTTATTGGTATTTACATGAAGTTATTTCAACAAAAAAACACATGTCTTTGATAAGCTCTACAGATGAAGTAGATGAAGTTAGGTAGGTTTGTTCTCGAGAATTGATCATTAGTCTTTCTGAGTTAATCAGTGTTTTCTCCATGGCGGCCATTAATTAATTAAATTAAATGAAAAGGCACGTTGTGTGATTGAGAAGACCGTCTATCCGCCTAGTTTGTCTCGGTGTCTCGGTTTCTGGGCGTGTGTGTGTGTATGTAAGTGCGTGTTTATCGTCGTGTAAGCTCGTGCTGGTGGCTTAAGGTCAACGAAAATTCAAATTCAGATTTCTATTAGCTGGTTGACCAGCCACAGCAACGATTTACAAAGAGGCTTTGGCACGATTAATATTTGCCTGTTGTATTATCGATTTCCTCCCCTCGCCCCCTTTCAATCATTGTAAACAAATTTAAATAAATTTTGAGTGGCTTTAATTTAAAGTTTGACTTATAGTTTCGTTGATATGAACAAGCAACAGCGCCAAAATCCCGCTGAACCAGTTCAGCTCAAATCTAGACTGGGCGACGACGACTGTCTTTCTTTCTTGTCTAATTTATATGGAGAAGCTCATAATTTCCACAAATTATTTCAATTTCATATATATCATTGGCTGATGTTGTTAGTTAGCCAGTCAGTCAGTCAGCCAGTCTGTCATGTGAAGGAATCGCTTAAGTCTTCTATTGTTATGCAAAAATCAATTAAGCGGTATTATTAATGGCCCGGATTGTCAGGGGGTTAGACCAAAAGCAAAGCAGAAGAAGAAAAAAAAACAAACGAGAACTTAATACATATTGATGGCAGATTTCAGGCGCAGATTTATGAACAACATTTTTTTTTCTGTTTGGAATTCATAATAGAAACGTGTGAAAATTGTTGACATAATTTGAAATGAAATGAATAACTTATTTCAAAATGTTGGTTTGCATTTTTAGCGCTCCACTGTTGTTCTTTTTTGGCTGTTGCTGACTTTTTGTTTTGCTCGTTTCAAGCTGTCCAAACTTAAGTTTGAAAAGCACAAAAAACGCCAACGTACAAAAATGCAAATTTAAATGTAAATTTCTTCAAAATTGAAATTTCCATGCAAAACTAATATCCTTTCACTCCACTCCACTCCGTCCGTACATACCTAGTCACTCACCCGTACAGCCCGATAATTCAAAGCAATTCATGCAAACATTCATACATTCTCGTCGTTTGTTTTGGTGTGTTTATGACAATGGCTTTATTATGCCAAAAAATGAACGAAAAAGAAAAAAAATATTTTATCAACCATTCTAAACAACAACAACAACGAAAAAAAGTGTCATTCAAATGGAAACCCAGCATGAAATCCAAACTTAAAAAAGAGCGTCCCAGATAAAAAACAAATAATGGGATTTTTTTTGTTTTTCATAACGACCAAACTGAAATCTGCTACGGCATTAACGAAACAAAGCAGCAGCAGCAGCGAGAGAGGGAGACAAAAATGGCGCATCTAAAAACAAAACTTTATGACAATAACTGCATGTGGCAGGAAAAGTATAAACAGGTACAATTCAAGGATAGTTTAAATGAAGGACATACTATATGTGGTTGGCAAGATATGACGGACACATTTCTCTCACGAAACAGTGGGGCATTCTATTTAGGAAAATATCAAGGTCAGAGATCATTTGCATAAAGTTTTAGAGTCAGAAAAGACCAAATAGTAAATATGGGAAATTGGAATGTGGGGTGTAAGGAAGATCACAGATAAAGAATCAAGAACACCAGAGCTTTAATTATTAGCTCACATTAATAAGGGTAGTTTGCTACACTTTTTCAATCAATATAGGCCGTCTCTCGTCGATGGTTCGCAAATTGTAGTCTTTCAAAAGCGTACAAAATTTCCACTTAAAACAAATAACGCGGTTCGGCCAAAGGATTCTTCTAGAGTGGGTCAAAACAAACAAGTTTTTGTCTGAAACTATATATAGTGGGGGTGGAACTGGTTCCCCTTTTGCATATTCTTATGACATAGGGAATGATGTTATCCGTTTTTAAAGTTTTTGTCTGAAACTATATAAAGTGGGCGTGACTCCCCCTTTGCACATTCTTATGACATAGGGAATGATGTTATCCCTATATGTTAGTTATAGGGTGTGTTCGGAACATTTATGTAAAACATAATGGTGAAAAATGTTGTAGAATATTTTCTATCTCTTTAATGAATGGGACTTTCTGTGCCCTTTTCACTAAAGTCATCTACAACATGTTGTCTAGCAATATGCAGGTATTACTTTTTTACCGGGGAACGGGAATTATTTTTTCAATTTGTCGGAAACTCAGGACTGTTTGAAATATAAAGTTTTTTTTTCGAATAAAACATTTGATCTTTATTAAAGTAAATTATTTTATATCTCATAACAAATCGATTAATAACAAGTTATGATTTTTTGAAAAATAAAATATGAAATAAATTCAATTTCGAAACTTATATTTTAAATTTTTTATATTTAAATTTTTAAAATAAACACCTGTACGATTTTCCACAACATATCAGGAGAACAAAAATCCGAAAACCGATTCAGAATCGAACAATAATTATGGTTTATATAGACGCTCAAAGTTTATTCATTTCTTCAGAACTCAAGAAAACAAAAAGTGAAAAAAATTGTAAGATTCATAATTGAGTTACAGACAAACTACTTACCCAATTTTTACGTCTTCGGCCTCGTTTGATAGGTACGTTAGATGAAATGAAATAAAACAAAAATTGGTGGTTTCCAAGGCTTAGTTACCCAAGAATCGCTGGTTTATATAGCCGCTCAAAGTTTATTCATTTCTTCAGAACTCAAGAAAACAAAAAGTGAAAAAATTGTAAGATTCATAATTGAGTTACAGACAAACTACTTACCCAATTTTTACGTCTTCGGCCTCGTTTGATAGGTGCGTTAGATGAAATGAAATAAAACAAAAATTGGTGGTTTCCAAGGCTTAGTTACCCAAGAATCGCTGTAGTAAAAAACACTATATTTTGATCGTTTTTCAAATTTGGTTGAATAGAGCTAAACAAGTTTTGATTAGTTTTGGAAGACATTACTTTTAGGTGATTTAGTTTTCACTGCTCTGCCGTATTCAATCAAAGTTGGCTGCCGAAACTTGCCTACTCGCATGTTATTACAATAAAACTGTGGCCCCTCCAACACTAATTTATGTTTTCTCATTTTATAAAGCAACATATTTGGAGTACTATGACTGTCAGAGTCTTGAAATTTTGTGAGAGTTCATTGGGTATTAATTTGGACAGGTGTGCAAAAAATGGGCGAAATTGGAAAAGGAGGTGTCATACCTCTCATATGAAATTAATATCTATTATAAAATATATTTATTTCTATGACACTGAGAGTTCTGCAATTTATTTTATCCATTCCCTATTAATCTGGATTGTTGGGAGTAAATGGGCGGTATTGTTGAAGGGGCGTGGCACATCCCATGAGAAATTAAAACCACTTATAGAGTATTTTCTCATTAAATTTTCAGTTACGTAGGCAAGATACAAATGGGCGGGATTTGAAAGATGGTCGTGGCATCTTCTCTATATATTCCGTTATATTGCAAGAAGGATCTTGAAGTTTTGTGTGAGTTTATTGAGTATTAATGTGCAAAAAAGAAAAGTAGATGTGGCACCTCCCACATAAAGTAAATATATCCCTATTAATATTATAAAAACTTTTGTCCCTTTTTGGAACTTCATACAGATGGGATATATATTTACAAAAAACTAGCACTGGGGGAGGGAGGGTTGTCACGCCCTCTTGTTTTTGATAATAACTTTATAAAAATTAACACATATATATTACTGAGCACAAAAAAAACAATATAAACCCGAATTTTTATTTTTCAGTACGTGTTTTTTGTCTGGAGAAACGGGCTTGGTTCAGTTGGTTAACTATAATTATAGTACTAAATATGTGAATATATGTTATGTTAGATCAAAAATAAATGAAAAATATTAACAAAAAAGTAAATGTAAAATATAATGTTTTTTAAAAGAAAGAAAATCCATATTCAACGTCTGATTTTAAAGCTCCCAGTAATTATAGGATGACATTTTAATGCCTATGGTGTCATCTTTACAACAAAATTTTACTTTTGTAATTATGTTCCCTAGTTCAGAAGTTATATTTTTTGCAATGAAAAAATTGAAAAAGGCCCACTGTGTGACGTTCCTAATATTTACTCTACAACAATGATAACCGTAATTGCTGACGAAATTTAAAAGATATTAATACAGTAACACTGAGGAACAAAATTACGTTTCCGAAAATAATAAGGTTCTCACAACGGATTCTGAGAGAGGGGGTAAACGTGTGTATGCGTGTATTTGCGTTTTGAAAGTATGGTAATTTTAGAGGGGGTCAATATTTGCACATTCTTATGATATCTCAGCATAGGAAACCTTGTGATCCTAACATTTTAAGTACAGGATGTGTTGAGAAATATTACAAAAAACACTAAAGAGTGATTTTTTTGAGGTTAGGATTTTCATGCATTAGTATTTGACAGATCACGTGGGATTTCAGACATGGTGTCAAAGAGAAAGATGCTCAGTATGCTTTGACATTTCATCATGAATCGTCTTACAAACGAACAACGCTTGCAAATTATTGAATTTTAATATCAAAATGCGTGCTCTGTTAAGAAAGTTCATTGCGCGCTTCCATTTTATGGTCAGTTTAATCGACCCACTGAAGCGGCTATTCGGGCTATTGTGACTAAATTTCGCACCAAATTTACATTGTTGGACATTAAACCACCAACACGCTTACGTAGAGTGCGAACTGAAGAAAATATCGCAGCTGTATCGGCCAGTGTTAATGATGACCACCAATTTTCGATTCGTCGCCGTTCGCACCAATTGGGTCTCTGTTACTCAAAAACGTGGAAATGCCAAAATTGGACTAAGCGGATGGACCACCTAAGACGCAGCCGCGGTCAACATTTAAATGAAATTATCTTCAAAAAGTAAATGTCATGGACCAATCTAACGTTTCAAATAAAGAACCGATGAGATTTTGCAAATTTTATGCGTTTTTTTTAAAAAAAAGTTATCAAGCTCTTTAAAAATCACCCTTTACAAGGAAAATTTTTGTAGAACATTTCCCTCAATGTATGGGACCATTTTGTCCAAAAAGCACCCCCTAAAATATCGGTTTAACTGTTCCTCAAAAATATTTGCATTAAAATTCTACTATAATTCTCTGAATATAATAGATTTTAATTTAAACTTAATATAACTTATTTAATTTAAAATTAATATATTTATTTTAAACTTATATGCCAGAAATAATTTAAAACTTAAAATTGATTTGAGGGCAATTTCATACATTTTTCGAATTGATGCTATAACTGTTCCACAAGACTGAATTTTAGGGGGGGATTGTGTGAACGTAAGCACTGTAAGCGTTACTACAAACAAATTTGATGAACAGCCTTCTTTACTTTTTATATAAAACATGAGTACTTTATTTAATAAAATTAATTTCAAGTTGGCAAACTTATTTGATTTGTGCAATACTGTGAGCATTGAATATTGAAATTTGAAATATTTGAAATTTGCCGAATACACCGCATTAATAGCTCGATTAAAATTATGTTTGACCTTAAAGTTTTACTAGTTTTATTCACAGATTTTTCGTTTATTTTTGTTTTGAACAAAAATTGTCTTTGTATTATTACACTGTCCGACAGCCCATATTACACTTGAACCAGATGATATACATCTGAAACTTGTTGCCCTTAAAATGCCTACAATGATCCAAAGGATTTGTCATTTATTTGTAATACAAATAAGTATTACACTGTAAGTATTACGCTGTGACACCGGTATATCAAAGAGGAGAATATGTCCTAAAAATACTTTAAATTTCCAGGCTCTATCTGTATTAGTTTAGTATTAACAACCATTTAAAATTTTGTCTCTGAAAAAGAAAAATATGAATAATCTAGAAAAACTAAGAGGTAGACTTGAAATATATGTTAATGCTGAACTAATAATGATGGAAGCATGATATTTGAAGTATTTTTAATATATACTCTCCTCTTTTATTTGAGATTAATACCTTTATCATGCGAAGGAGTATATAAAATAATTTTTTGAAGAATTGTATCCTTTCGGACTTTATAGTCTTGTGAATGGGCGACAGGATGAGGAAATGAAAAACTAAACGCCAAGCAAGTCCATTTTGTCTACAGTTTCATACGCATATCATCCGGTTCAAGTGTAGCTTGTTTTTTAAATTGTCCTGCAGTGTTATCCACAATAAATACAATTTCATTTCAATGGAAAGTGACCAAAAAATATAACCCATATCATTCGACCTACAATTCCGATTTAAAACTTTCCACAATCTGGCCCATGTCATAAATCCACAACGGTCACATTTCCACAAATTGAAAAAAAAAAAACAAAAAACGAAAAACGTCTCAAACCCTGACAGCTACTGGCTGGCTGTGTTTACAAAACATGTCACTAACTCACGTAGCAGGCTTCCAAGGTATTTCCTGCCACTGACACTGGTGCTGTTGAATGTTGCTGTCGTTGCGAGCGGCGACGTTTATCACTGTCACTTAAAACATTTTTAAATATAAACCAAATCATTTTTCTGGCGCATTTTTTTCTGGCTTACTTTAATGTGTTACTCTGTCAGTAATAAATATTAATTATTCAACGAGAGAATGAAACTTGTTTCATTTTTCTTTCATTTTCTGTTTGCGGGAAAACATTAAGGACATTACCACAGCGCAGAGAGAGAGAGTGTGTGTAAGTGTGTTTGTTTTGAAGAAAGCAAAAAAAGAAATCACTTGGTTTACTTTATAAATTTTAGATGGAGTTTTTTACGTTCCACACACACACACACACACAAGTGCACACATGTATGACGCCGCAGTCCTGTAAATGTATGACAAATATGTCATAATAAATCATCGGCATTGTTGGCAATCATAATTCTAATAATTTAAGCGAAGGAGAGCACAATGGAGGGGGAAAACAAAAAAAACGCTAATATATGCTCATAATCTACATATATGCACAGGGACATTGACGCACACACATACGCGCATACCTACCAAACGAGTACCTACTCATACATGCATATGTGGGCTCATAAATTTCTGCAGAATTCCTGCCATTTTGATAATAACAACAACACCAACATCAGCAACAGCAAAAAACCACAAACAATTGTAAATTGCCAACATTTAAATCACTTCCGTTTCCGTTACTGAACAAACAAACGTACAAACATCCACATATCGTACATATGAATACTCCACAACAAGGATATGCCAACTAATGTTGAAACATTATGACAATAACATAAAATATAAACAAATGCAGACAGTACAGAAAAAATACAACAACAAAAAACACAACGACAGGTACAACAAAACAAAAGCGACTACGACAACCAAAGACCGCACATAAAACAAAACAATGACATTTTCTCTTTGTTTTTCATATTTCCATTCGTATATTACCCAGATTAGATCTAGATTCAAAGACCCGACAAAAAACCCAGCGAAATACTGTACGGGCGGGCATTGTCCCTATGGTCGCTCCGACCATAGTCTAGTTAGAGGGATATGCCATTTGAAATGTAACAAGTACATTTGTGTGTATATATAAGAATATATAAATGTATATACTTATATGTATACATTAGAGTGTCCTGTTGGAAACAATTAAAGTGATTAGAACCTAAGGATATATTTTAATCGAGATTACAATCATTTTGTCGAAGAACTGGGTACAGCTAATTTAAGTATTTTGGTGTCTTAAACTCCGAAACGATACTGAACGTTTTTATGGATAAGTTATATTTCAAAATAAATAAAAAAATTGCACTTTTGCGGTTTGAATCGTCCTGGTTGAAGAACTTTTTGGAATGCAAATTTATTTACCGAATTGCAAAGTGACATTTTCGTCGAAGGTTCCTGTGCTGAGAACCTCATCATCACTCTGTACAGAAACTTCACTGAAGAGTGTGTATATTGCATAACATTAGAAAAAACGCCTAATAGTTAATAAAGATCAAAATAAATAAACTATATTTGTGTTTTATTTATCTTAAACGAATTACTTTTACCATAACAATTGAAACATTTCCCGCCAAAAAAAAAGGTTTATCGTAAACGTAGTTACTATTGTTACGTAAAGTCAATAAAAATCGAACACTAAAATATGAAACAACTTTTACAGGTCGTTTATCGCAAAGATAGTTTATTTATCTCAAACGATTTACTCTTACCATAACACTTGAAACATTTCCCATCAATAACAAAATGCTATTCGGCCTTCAGTTCAGCCTTCATGAAACCCATTTTCATCTCGGTGGCTATGTCAATAATGGGTTCAGAGACTGTTTGGTGTAGAGTTTGTGCTGGCGACATCATTGGATCCTGTACTGAAAAATTGGATTAATATGATGAGGTACTGTCGAGGCAGTCGTGATAGTCATATTGTGTTCCATTATTAAAATGATTTCCAATAAAATTAGAAGTTATAGCCGATACTAAACTAAATGGCACATCCTTTATTTTTTGGTCCTATCCTATCTAAAACCCATATACCTGACCTTGATATTTTTGGTTTTTTGTCAGTTTATTTTTCTTCTAATTCCAGCTTCCTATTTAACAGGACACTCTAATGTCTATATATGTAACTATGTACCTATGTACTCTATAAAATGAGCCTTTAGACATATACATATATATATACCTATTAGTACTTATACTAGGTAACTACATGACACAATTGTTACACATATGAGATTTTTTGCAATTTTTTCTGTGTAAATATAATATGGAATGCCAATTACGCGCACCATCGCAACAAGTTGGAGCACATGTGTCGGTTGATGTGTGCGTGTGGAAATTGAATGTCGAATAATATGTAAATTGGAATTCACATCAAATTTTCAGTAGTGGGATAAAAGAGGAGGAACGGATGTTCTAAGATCATACCACTAAGAAAAAATATTGATATTGATCATTTGAGGACATATATATTAGATACAAAATTACCTTATGTACTTTTGACTACATCACAATATAGAAATGGAAAATAAGTCCAAGACAAGCATGTGCGATATAAATATTCAAAATTTTCAATCGATGCAGTACTATAACTCTAGTGGTTAAAAAGTAGAAAAGAGTATTTCTTTTCAAAGAAAAAATAAAAATGTTCGTGTCAGCCACATGAATGTTTTCGAGTGTCAGTCTAATGTATACTTTTTCATATACTTTTACATTTGCATGGTATATGCCAAAAAGTACTTGTAGAATATACATATATGTACATATATTTATGTAAATTTTTACATTATGTACATTTCGACAGAAAATACTTTTCATTTTAGAAAAATACAAAAGATTCGTACAAATATATGCAAATGTAGGCGTGGGTGTGTGTCTGTTGGCACACGCCAACACGTAGTAACGACTTACATATGTGAGTACATGGGATAACTTTTTGTATTCGCCGCCGCCTCACGATGTTTAGAAATTTTAGGTGCATCCTTACGCTTGTAACAATTTTGCAAATAAATTGGATTTTTATTTGTAACTAGGTCAATTGAAATAAAAATTATTTAATTTGAACTGGGATATTTTCTTGACTCAAGAACTTTCAATAGAATGCAAAATTATTAAGCACTTATTTTATTTTTTCCCTTTTCATTTTACCTTTATCATCTCCTAAACGAATATCAACCAAATGTCACAAACAAAACACCATTGACATTTTACAAGCATCGTGGTGCAAATAGATCATTCCGTGTTGAATCGAATACCTTTTTTATATCACTATTTCCGGTTTCCTTCAAACTTGGTAGAGTAACTCAATATCAATTATCAGCGAGTACTCGTAGTAATCACATTCAATTGCCTAACGCCGCCTCTAACCCAAAATCCGCACCAAGCAGTTACAGGTTGTGATGCATTCCTTCCGATAGACACATCTGGATTCTCTGAAACTTACATTTCGCGATTTTTACAATGAACGAGCCATCACTATGTAGTTTAGAGTGCCTAATTTACCCCGCCTAATTTACCCCTATGCCTTTGTGGACCAAAATTGGGACGACAAACGAGTAAAAATTCGATATATTAACGTTGTTTAAAAAGTGCTTTATTTCGGCGGTGCGTGTTGCTAGAGAGGAAATATTTCAGGAATAATCTCAAACGATCAATCTTCAGCATACAAATACAAAACCAGAGCACCCCAAATTAAACAATAATGATATATACCCAATATATGTTTCAAACTGTGAAATATTTAAGAAATACCAATAACGAGTATTCGAATGATTGTTGCATCGAACGAAACCATTCACGACTATAATCATATTCCACAAGTGAAGAATCAAATAAATTAAAAAATTAAGTAATCACTTCTACTAACTAGCTATTAACAGGCACACATAAAGTATGAAGACTGTCATAGACTTAGTCATAGATATATTAACGGACTTAGATGGTATCAATATTCAAATTACGATTTTCGTCGAAGGTATCTAAACGGTGATTTTTCAAAAAAAAAAACACATAAAATTCAGTTAAATTCATGAAATCTTTATTTGAATCGATAGTACGGTCCATATAATTTAATGTTTGAAGATTATTTCAAGCAAATGTTGACCTTGACTGCGCCTCAAATGGTCCATCCGCTTAGTTCAATTTTGGCATTTCCACGTTTTTGAGTAACAGAGGCCCAATTGCTGCGAACGGCGACGAATCGATAATTGATGGTCATCATTAACACTGGCCGATACAGCTGCGATATTTTTTCAGTTCGCACTCTACGTAAGCGTGTTGGTGGTTTAATGTCCAACAATGTAAATTTGGTGCGAAATTTAGTCATAATAGCCCGAATAGCCGCTTCAGTGGGTCGATTAAACTGACCATAAAATGGAAGCGCGCGATGAACTTTCTTAACACAGCACGCATTTCTATAACAAAATTCAATAATTTGCAAGTGTTGTTCGTTTGTAAAACGATTCATGGTTTAATTATAGACCAAACTGAAGATGTTTGACAGTGAAACAAAACACGAAACGTGTGTCAGCTGTTTAAACCAGTGTTGCCAAAAAGATAATAGCTAAAAAATCACCCTTTATAAACTTATACTATAATTTTGGGAGTATGAGTCAGTGCAAAATGGGGAACATTTACAAAATATTTTTCTTTATTTTAATGGCATTTTTTAATTTTTCCTAAATATCTGTTTTTGCTGGCGTAAAAAATTTCAAACCAATCAATATTTCATATTTTTCCGTTTTGAAATGAAGTTGCTTTTGATTAAATTATTTTTCTTTCTTTAAAAAAATTAATCAGTATAAAATTTGTGTTGCTTTTATAAATGGCAATCCTCAATTCACACCACAAAAAATATATTTTAAGATCACGGACTCCAAATTTGTTATTCTCTGTTGCATTGTATAATTAATGGAGATCGTCAATTCTGTTATTATTATATAGCGTGGGCCATGTAACATTTTAAATTAGAGTCGGCTATAAAAGAAAAAGTACTGATTATTTTTTTCATATTTCTGGTTTTATTGGAAAGGTTGAACTTTGTCATTTAATAACGGAACACATATGACTACCACGACTGGCTTGGCAGTACCTCATCCGATCAACTCAATTTTTCAGAACATTTTCGATTGTTGCGGCTCGAATCTCTTTTCATGTCATTCTCTTGAATTTTTGGAAACAAAAATTCGGAACGGTAACGCTCACCGTTGACGGTAACGGCGGCTCCTTGTTCATTTGCGAAGAAAAATGGCCCAATGAAGCTGCCAGTCCAAAATCCACCCTAAACAGTGACTCGTTGTGGATATAGCGACTTCTCAATAGTCACGTGGTGCTTCTCTGAACCCCATATGTGGCAATTTGGTTTATTGACATAGCCACCGAGATAAAAATGAGCTTCACTTGAAAACACGAATTTTCGGTAAAATTCTTCATCTTCTGCCAAACAATCTTCAGCCCATTGTGAGAAACAAAAACTCATCGGACGCGTCTCATTTTGCAAATATCAAAAATAAACACGAAAATAAAAGTGAATGCTATTCTACCTTTCAAAGTCAAAGTAATTGGTAGTTCAAATTTAAAATTTTATTAAAATCCATTTTCTAATTCTCCCTCAATGGATGAATTTTAAGTAATAAAACAGAGATGTTCTTTTTCACTCTTTAATAAATAATAATTAATAAATGAGCCTCATCACTAAAAATGACGTTGTTAAAAAATCTGTATTATTTTTAAAGGTCCCAATTACTGTTATATTTGTGATAATGACTTCCTTGAGGTCCTAAATAAAACCAGAATTTTAAATTTCTATTTTTTCTTCACTATATTTCGTTTGGCTTCTTGGTTGTGACACAGCCTTTAAAATCAAAACAAGCTACTTTGTCACAGCCAACACCAATTCTGTCACAGAAACTGCTGACTTGATTCGGCACCTCTTCTCTGTAGGTTATCTAAAATTCATCACGGCCCAACAATATAGTCGTCACTTCAGAAACTGAAGTTCTGGCTCGGCTCGGCTTGTATCGTTGTGATAAATACAACATATTTGTCTTCCTGCTTTGTTTCTTTGTTGTTATCCTGTTTGGGTAAATGTATACAACAGCCACCCGCACTCCTACACAGATAGCAGACAATGTGCGACGTTCGTACGTATGTGTGAATGTAGCCAGGCAAGCACTTTGGCAAAAGCCATGTGTTGAATTATGTTGTTATGATATATTTAAAGTTAAATTTATATTCCACCAAAGGAAGAAGATGAAGAAGATGTTTTGTGCTTCTCCTTTTCTCTCTTTTTTTTTGCAACAATACAATTTATTTTCACGTTGAGGGGCTTTGGGGGCGGCATCAGCCACCACCGCAAACTTTATTCTTGTGTCAAGAACACACACACCCACATGGCTGCGTACATACATATATGCAAATAGGATTGCATGTGCACGCGTGTGGGTGTGTATGTGTGTAGAAATCTATGATTGTACTGAAGAATAAAGCAAACAAAAAATAAATAAATAGAAATAAAACAAACAAAAAAAGAATGTGTAAACAACAAATTCTCGCTCTTCTTTCTTTTCATTCGGTTGCGCTACAGAAAAATAGACCAATAAATCAATGTTTTTCCGTTCGATTGGCCACAAAATATGTAAAAACTCTGTGCGAAAAGTGGTGTGGAGCTGTGGAGCCAGGAACGAGCGGGGAAACCGCCGAACGCCAACGAAAGTGGCAAGGAAATCGTTGCTATCGCTGAGGGTGAGTGTGTGTATTTGGAGTGGTGTAGGAGGGGAGGGGGTGTTTGAAAGGAACCAACTGTAACAATTTGTTAGAAAATTGACATTCATTGAAAAATTTGCTTAAACGTGCGTATAAAAATTCAATTCATTGTTCGTCTTGTGCCAGCTTCTGTATGTGGAGGGAGGCCGGGCACGTTGAAGATGATTGCCAGGAGGTGGTTGGGCGGATGGTAGGAATATCTGGTCTGTATTTAATTCAATTTGCAAAATGTTTTGTAATGACTTTAAAGTTTGCCAAACTTGGAATGATTTTCCATTTAATAATGTGAATAATTAATAATTTTACGTTAATGGATGGCAAAAACACTTAAGCAACTATGGCAAAAAGTTATCGTAAGATTTGTTTGTAACTTTTAAGTCCCCTCCCCAATCCCCAGAGACCAGTGCACTGATGTTGCAAAAAAAATAGAGAACACAGTATGATATATATCTAAGGCTACACGCAAAGAAAAAACAAGTTCGGAGGTCGTTTATAGCAAACATAGTTTATTTGTCTCAAACTACTACCTTTTTTATCATAACAGTTTAAATATTTGCCGTTTGCGGTAAGCATACTAACCGCTTGTCATAAACGTTTCATAGGGTTTGCGATAAACATAAATCGTTTGAGGCAAACGAATTTCTGTTGTCAATCTTTTCGTTTTAGTGGGTAACGATTTTTTCTTTGCGTGTATTAACCAATGTAAAAGAAGATATCTAGATTGATTTTAGTATTGATGCGGCCTATATGACAAGAGGATGAACATCGAGTCAAACTAATTTTGTTGAAGTTGTGAGAACGTTTCATAGGGTTTGTGATAAACATACATCGTTTGAGACAAACGAATTTCTTTTGTCTAACTTTTCGTTTGTGGGAAAGGATTTTTCTCTTTGCGTGTATTAACTAATGTAGAAGAAGATATTTAAATTGCCTATAGAATTGATGCAACCAGTATGGCAAGAGGATGAACATTAAGTCAACCAAAGTTTGTTGAAGATGTGAAAACGAGGTGGAGTTTGGCTACGGTTAGGAAATATTTTAAGAAACATCCACAGCATGCAATTGAAAGTAGCCCCAATCAATTCCCAATTAGTTCCTGAATATTAAAGATCCTCAAAAACACCGCAAATTTGATGACCCAATTTAAAAGCCGCACATTGATGGAATTATCTGAACCATGACCAATTGTTAAACTTAATAGAAACAATCAGGGGAAAAAATATACAAATTGTTTCATAAAATACAATATGCATTTGATTATAAAAATATTTGCATATAAAAACACAATACAAAACAAAATAAAGTAAAACAACATACTTTATGCATACAATGCTCGTAGCTCTCACTTAAATTTATTAGTGCAAAATATATATTTTTCCATTTAACAAAAACCATTTAATTTTTCGTATTCGCTAAAAAACAATGGCGAAAAAATTCCACATTTTATTATGTCGTCTATATGATGGCACAAATTGAAAGCTAACAAAAAATAACAGCGCGTCTGCAGTCTATTATGGTGACTTTGCCGGTTTTTTTTGCTGATGTCGTTGTTCATTTTAAAATAGGAAAACTAAAAAAGTCAAATATTTGCCCAACTTGTATCATCACATTGCACTTGTGCCTGTCGGTTTATTTTTTGCTAATTTATTTCACTTAAGCTCAGCTACATTGGTATTTTATTTTGCTTTGTGCTATTTTGCTTCAGTGTAATTAAAAAAAATCGCAGAAACTAAAAGTTGATTAGACTCAAAGTTTAAGTGCCCTACACATGACATGAGTGTCAAACATCATAAGGTGAAAATCTTCCAGAGGCTTTCATTAAGCAAAAATAAAACTCTGGCTTCGTTATAAACATAAACTGGAATATACTTTATTAAACTTAAAGTTTGCGAAAAGTGCTTAACATTATGTCGGTTACAAATTTTGACATCAATTGTGGATTTTATTTTGTTGTTCTTGGGAGTAAATTTTCAAATTTAAATACAAAATTAAAGTTTGCGAATTCACAACCATATTATGGTGAATTACAAACGCTTCGATTAAGCCAAAACAATTGCCAAAGTTTGTACTGGAACAGTGAAATGAGCCACCGCAAACTATCTTCGGTCTGTCTGCCTGCCTGTATGCCTCAACAAAAAGACATACTGTGGCAAAGTTTCGCATATAGGCAATTCATGTTAAATGTGCAAATGTTTAGGCAGACATTTAACCAAGTTTGGCATTTAAACTAGAAATTGTCAGTCATGTATGCGCATACATATGTGAGTGTGTACGTACGTATACGTACATTCACTTTGTAGATGTTAAAGCATTTGTACATTAGGGTATAATTTTGCTCATTGTGGAAAACAGTTTTTGCATTGAAAAGTTTATACTGTGCAAGTGTAGAAATATGGTTAAATTAATATTAAATATACAATTCGTAATTTTTGCAAGGATTTAATTACTTAATAGAGGGAGTTTTTTGCTACTCATTTGGCTATAGTTGCCGACTTGTAGTAACATTGACTGGTAGTCTTCTCAAATCTCTTAAGAGAATTTTCGATTTCAATTTTACATTTATTTTATTGGACTTGAGTAAGCAATATACATGTGAAACTAGAGATCGTATGAAGAAAAACTGTGTATTCAATTTTTCATTTGATGGTGCTTTCTCCTTTTATTGGACTTTTAATTTCCAAAGGATATATATGTTTAAATAATTTATTTTCATACTTTAATGAGTCTGTTAAAAATACATTAAATATAATGCTTCTATCTCTATTACTAGTACAGTATCAATAAATTGTCCTCTTATTATTTTTATTTTATTCATCTCTTACTATTTAGGGGGGGGGGGGGGGGATTGATATGGTCTTTAATGCTAAACTAATACAGATAGAGACATGTCACTTTTAGTATTTTAAACAGAACTTCTTCTCTTTCATTTGATATGTATATCGCATGTCTATGCCTCTCGAAAATATAAAAATAAATGTATGTGTTCTTTTTCACTTTTTTCCGAAAAGTACTGTCGCACGGTGTTGGCCACAAATTTTAACTTGAGATCCCATGGATGCCGAACGTTTCTGATCTATAGGAAAAGTTATGGTGAAAAAATATGTATGTTTTCTATATTTTCATGTAACCTGTAAGCAGACTTTGTTGATTTAAAATTCTAAATATAACTCAAACTATAGTTTCTGAGCTATAGGAAAAGTTGTGGCGATAAAATGCATTTTATAATTAAAAATTTAAATCCACAAAAAGTGTCCCATTGAGCAGCTCAATCGTAAAAGCAGAACAAGTACAATATGCCAGAAATAAATAAAAATTGTATGCCCAATTTTTATATAAAACAAGTAAGGAAAGGCTAAGGGCCGACTATATAATACACTACACCACTCCCTGCGTATGTACCTTGTTTTGATTACTAAACCCAGGTATTTCATGGGAGCAATTTTAAGTAGTTCGTATAAATTATACAGTTACGAATATGGTAATTGATCCAATTATCCGACAGACAGATACAAATTATACAGTAGTAATAGGGTATAATATATAGATTTTAGAGCGGAAAAGTCAAATCGGGAGCGACAGTTGTATGGGGGATATATCTAAATCTGAACCGATTTCCTCCAAATTCGTCCCAAAAAAACTTCTGCCAAATTTCATGATAATCGGGCAATAATTGCGATCTGTAGAGTGCGAACAATCTTAGATGGACAGCAGACGGACAGACAGACATCGGTAAATCGATTCAGCTGGTGATTCTAAGCCGATCCGTATACTTAAAGGTGGGTCTAGCTCGATTATTTCTTGGTGTTACAAACATTTGGCGGAAAACTAACTTATAATACCCTAGACCACGAAGTGGTGTATAATATGTGAATGTAATATAAATATATAAAATATTTTTTTCCGATTTTTTTCTTTTTGACGTTTTTTTTTGTACCAAAAAAAAATAATTTTGTTGACACTGTTCCTAAACCTCTGTTCCTATGTGAAACAAGAGTTCGCAACATTTGTAGCCACCATAAATACTGTTATTTGTACATATTTGTATGATCCGAATTATATTTCTAAAATGAGGGTACAAATATTCAATATTACTTCGGCGAAAGTTGGAGTTTTAGTAAAAAGTTAATAAAAATATATTCATAAGAAATTAAAAAATATATATTTATAAATATTTTCATGTTGATTTTATGAAACATGCTTCAATTTACACAAAAAATAAATTTCTAGGTCTCGGAAACAAAATTTTTATTTTTGATTTGTTTATGTATCATTGACCTATTTGTTAGTTTACTATTCTTATTGATTGGTGCAATTTGAGGCCATGATTAAATTAAAATTTAATTTTTATTTGTGTGTCATAGTGTAATCGTAATAAACCATGGCGCAAAAATATTCCATTTCAAAACATCACTTCTCGATGAAAAATTTTGTGAATAGTATTTTTATAATTGGAACTATTAACAGATAGAGTCTCCAAGGCTCACAAAAACAACGTTGAAACCAGCTCAACCTAATGTCTAGTCATATATACTATATATATACGAGCGAGTACATATACAAGCCTAGTTTCAAAGGCACAGTAATTGTATGCATCCATAACAAACGAATTATCTTCGTCCCTGTTTGTCAGACCAGACCCATATACACTCAAGTATATAAAAGTATGTGGTATATATCGACGAACATACTTATGTAGTACGAATATGAGGTAGTCCACTGAAAAACTAACAAAATGTCAGAGGGATGTGTCCTTTCAAATAAACATTTTGACAAATGGCAAAAGTATTGGAAACATATGATCGTAAACTTACAATTACCATGATATAAAGAGTGATTTTTTTGAGGTTAGGATTTTCATGCATTAGTATTTGACAGATCACGTGGGATTTCAGACATGGTGTCAAAGAGAAAGATGCTCAGTATGCTTTGACATTTCATCATGAATAGACTTACTAACGAGCAACGCTTGCAAATCATTGAATTTTATTATCAAAATGCGTGCTCTGTTAAGAAAGTTCAGAAAGAAAGAAATTGTGTTCAGCGACGAAGCTCATTTTTGGCTCAATGGGTACGTAAATAGGCAGAATTGTCGATTTTGGAGTGAATATCAGCCAGAAGCATTGCAAGAGCTACCAATGCATCCAGAAAAAGTCACAGTTTGGTGCGGTTTATGGGCTGGTGGCATCATTGGACCGTACTTCTTCAAAGATGATGCGAATCGTAACGTAACTGTGAATGGTGAGCGCTACCGTGATATGATATCCAACTTTTTTTTGCCCAAAATTGAAGAACTGAACTTGGTTGACATGTGGTTTCAACAAGATGGCGCTACATGCCACACAGCTCGCGATTCTATGGCCATTTTGAGGGAAAACTTCGGAGAACAATTCATCTCAAGAAATGGACCGGTAAGTTGGCCACCAAGATCATGCGATTTGACGCCTTTAGACTATTTTTTGTGGGGCTACGTCAAGTCTAAAGTCTACAGAAATAAGCCAGCAACTATTCCAGCTTTGGAAGACAACATTTCCGAAGAAATTCGGGCTATTCCGGCCGAAATGCTCGAAAAAGTTGCCCAAAATTGGACTTTCCGAATGGACCACCTAAGACGCAGCCGCGGTCAACATTTAAATGAAATTATCTTCAAAAAGTAAATGTCATGGACCAATCTAACGTTTCAAATAAAGAACCGATGAGATTTTGCAAATTTTATGCGTTTTTTTTTAAAAAAAGTTATCAAGCTCTTAAAAAATCACCCTTTATTTCATATTTGTGATGATGCATTTTCATTTTTTATACGTTTTTATTGTTTACACAAAAATTATTCCTCCTTTCTCAAGGAGGGACGAAATTGGTTAATAAATAAAATTTCAGTAAAATATCGAATATTTTTTTTCACTGAATCAACACTCAGGGGATGTCACCTATAAATGCAGTGCATTGCGTTGGCGGAAGGAAGATCAGGTATTGGAAGGAGGAAAGAGGGAGTAGTGTCTGTTGACATCTGTTTTGAATCTCTGAATGTCGTAATTGGGGGGAAAGATATTTGCCGGAAGTCGATTCCATGATATTTATGATAATAATACAAATTTTGTTTACATATTAAAAACAAATATTTCCGTTTTAAAAAATGATCTTCAACTTCAAGCGCTAATCGTTTGTTGGCGGCCGCAATTCACACTAACTTTCCGACCGGCCTCATTTTTGAAGAGATATGAACTGATAACTCCACCAGCACCCCATGAACCCGGAAATAGTTTTGTATTATCTGGATGACAGCACCAAAATAAATTTGTATTATTCTACTGTCCAAATACCTCAATATTAGCCATTAACGAAGCTATTAAATCAGAAATCGGCCTACTCTTTGTAATAATCGGTAGACTAAATCTTTCCATCATACATCAGATAATGATCAACTAAAAACACATGTACTAAAAACACGATACTGTAAATAATACCTCTAAATCATTGGTGGATATTTCAATGTATTACAAATTTGCTGCACTCCTTAATAAAATTAAGGATTTTAACGCGTGTTAATTTTTTTTCGAAACGACTCGTGTGTTTATGTGTGTGTGTGTGAGTACTCTTTAAGTATTTCCCTGTTGCTGCATGTTATTTTGGTATAGACCATGTCGATTTGTTGCTGTTTTTAGTTAGATGCTCTTTTTATTGTTTTGCCATAAACAAACACATACAAACATAGACACATAAATATAGAGCGAGTTCAGTTCTGTATATACATATATGTGTGGGTCTGTATCAGTATATGCAGTGGTATTGTGGCATTTCCAGGCTACATCAGCGCATAGATAAAGAACGGAGAGAGAAACAGAAAAAAAACAACAACTCTACACAACAATAGTTTGGCTTTTATTTCCGCCCCTTCCCCCTTTTCACAACTGTTCCTTAGGTCCACGAACTAAAGTTTCCATGTTGTTGTCTGTGGGTGTGTGAGTGTGTAAGCGTTTTTGTTTTTGATATCTTGTGCTCATTTAAACAATTTCTGCCTTTGTCTGTTGGTGATGGTGTCGTGTTTGTCCTACTCCTCCTCTTCACAACCGCCCTGGTGGGCACTGCTATTGAACGTTTTTTATTGTTGCTGTTCCTGTGGAAAAAATTCAATTTGGCCTTAAGCCAAAAAAGCGTTAACATGTGGCAAACATGTTATGGGTATATGTTTGGTATTGCTGTAGTCAGTCTTTCAATTTATTGAAAATGCAAGCAATACTGCAAATAAACAGGATGTGTATCATCTCCACATATACAACAAAATAGCAGCAACAACAAACACACATGAATGTGCAGTGTGTGGGGTTTTGTTTTAATTTTGGTTAATTTCATTATTTTTGCATTGCAACAAAAAAGCTGCACTCCAGAGACCGTAGAACGAGCTGCATTAAATGTTATTCAACTTGAGAGAGACAGAGAAAAAACTCCACAGTTTTTGTGGTTGTTTTGTTTATTATTTTTTAACAATGCTTTCATATTTAAAATAAAAGAAAATGCTCAATATCCTTGATTGTTTCCAATAAATTAATTATTTAATGAAGCGCACATAAGCGGCGAGCGAGTGCCAACAATTAAATGGGCGCGTATTTACTCACTTGGAAGTTTTCCATTGAACTAATGAGTGAAATCGGAACAGAAAATATTTAATTAAATATAAAGAGAGCTTATTGTTGGAAGACATAAATGAAGGGAAGGTAAATGAGGAACTACTTGATAAATAATCCTACGGAGTTTACATGTTGAGATGCTAAACACAGTCCAATTTCTAGATTAATCAAACAGTTTTTGTCGCATGAGGCTTCGGAGGCTCTGAATAGAAAGCTTGCAGGTCAGATCAACAGGTCAATTTGTTAGTAATAACCAAAAGGAAATGAAATCGAGTTCACAAAGTGGAAAAGATGTTTAGAACACAGTTAGTCTTTATACAATTTTTTTCGACTTTCTAACAAACAATAGTTCCTATGACTTATTCATTTTATTTATTTATTATGAATTACAATACAAAATAAATTTATATTCTAATTAAAATGGGTCAAAGGATCGGGTGACAAAGACCGTTTATTACATATGCAACTCAATAAGAGGCATGCTTTATTGCTTGGTGCGATTTTATAAAAGGACATTCGCAAAGTGAGTTGTGCTTCTCATTCGGTTGCGAAGGCTTGCACAGGTCAGAAATCATGATAGTGGTAGTGTGCAGCTAAGTAACAAATGTCACCATGCCATTAGTAAGTAAATTTGCATTCTATAATATATAGATTCAATATGGTCTTCAGCCAGGAGAATATTTCAGTTCAAATAAAATGTCCAATTTTATGACGTTTTTAATTTCTGGCCTCTCGTCCAAAAATATTTTACAAAAACTGGGAACAAGTGATTTTTTGCTCATTTAAATTAAAACTGTATTTAAATTGGGAACACTTTATTGGACTCAATTTATTTATTTATTATGAATTATTATGCAATTAAATTTTATTACAAATTTGGGTTCAAGGATTGAGTATGGTGACCAAGATATTACAGCAACAGTCAAGATCCACAACTTCCATTATGTGACAAACATTTTTCCATAGGGTCATGTGTAACATTTTCTGAAGTATTTGGCTTTCTAAAATCGAAAGCGAAATTCAATTTTTTAAATTTAATTAAAATTATTTTTTTTTAATTTTTTACTAAAATTCCAATTTTCATCGAAAGTACCATTAATATTTGTACTCTCATTTTCGAAATATACGTTGGATAACACCCGCTACAAATGTAGCGAAACAGTGGTTAAGGAACAATCTCCAAAGAATTGAAAAAAAAGTTTTTTTTTTCGAAAAAACTATTTTTTGTTAGAACAAAAATACCATAAAAAATAGAAAAAATCGGATTTTTTATTTTTTAATAGCTAACATTCAAACAAAGAAATATGTTAATTATCTATGGCTCTCTTTGTAGACGAAAAATCACGTTTTTCTAATTTTATTTAATTAGCCTGAAAAAATAAATTACAATTTAGTTAACCGAACATTTTAATTTATTTTATAATAGCTAGCGAAGATAACAAGGCCTAGTCGAAGAAGATTTATGGATAAATGGAGTTATGCACCTTCTTGTAGAAGAAAGGGAATTTCAAAGAAATCAGTAAATTTTTGTTTCCTCTCATCATATATACCTTATATATATCATATATACCTTAAATAATATTAAGTGTCTCTGCATAATGAAACTCATGTTATTTCCGAAGTTACGTCGTTCAGAATTTGTCACGGCAGAGTGGGTAGAAAGTAGGAAAATTTTTCTTTGACAATTTTCACGTAGCGACTTTTTCTAACTGGAGTGCATAATATCTCCGAATCAACTGAACCGATTTAACGCAAATTTCTACTTATTCTTTACAGTATTGTCCATCTTCCATCGTAGGATTTTTTTGATTAAAGGTGCTTGTGAAAAGTTATGCAATTCTATTGCCCAAAACTTTGACGAAAATTCTTAGTTTTTCTATTTGCTGCCACTTAAAAAAATGGAAGAAAAAACCAAAGATGGACGATAGACTTAACCTTCCAGAATAAGAAAAAATGGTTTGCATTTTTCAGATGATGCACACAACCATCAAGAGTTTTCGAAGCATGGTCACACTTGACGGCCCATACCTCCGCAATTTTATAACTTTCCCAATTTCTTTTTCTTTTATATATTGCCCAAAATGTTCTCTATATATGCAATAAAAGATTTTTCTAAGCTTTAATTTACGCACAATAAAATTCCTTTTTATGTATTTTTTGGCTGTCAGGGTGATGTAAATCTTAATTCATCTCACATGAAGACTAAGGATTCAAAATGTTTACCCATTGATTTTTTTCGTCTTTCAAAAGACAGACTTTACAAAATAAAACATAATATCGAGTTATCTAATTTGTGAAACGGCCACCTAATAAAAAATTTAATAAAGTCATGATTATAAACAAAAAGCTTTTACGTCTACAAAGTGTTTCATAACATCTACATAGATCATAGCTTTTTGCATATATTTATTGCATTTTCGTTAAAATGTTAGATTTTGAATAATAAAACAAACAAATTCTACCAATTTTTCTACTTTTTTTTACGATTTTTTCGTGCAAGCAAAAGTTATTTTTGTGAAAAAAATATAGACTGTACCAAAACCACTGTTCCTGTGTAAAAGGTAAATCGCAAAATTTATAGCGCTCAGAATTGCCTTTGATATTGAGGATACCTTCAGCGACAATTTAAATCTGAGTAATTTCTTTGAAGAAAAATGGATCCATTAATTTTTAATATAATTTTCGAGTTAAGAAAGCCAAAATACATCAGAAACTGTTAGTCATAACTCTTCGACAAAATTTATGTTGTAGGCTTTGTGTTTTCCTTAAAATAACACCATCAATTTCTAATGTTGGCGAAGGTTTGGACAAGACTTTGTTCTGTGTCAGAGAGAAAAGAAAGATGAGGATTTCATAAAATCGCCCTGGCCTGCATTAGTTTCTCTTTTCGAGCTTAATGCTTTCCTAACTGCTTTCCAAGATTATTTAAACCCGACTGGCTTATATTCTAATAATACTACAATTTTGTTAGCATATTAACAAAACTTATTAAAAAAAATCAACAAAATTATATACGACATTTACAAAAGTGTCATAAATGTATTATGGTTTTAACCACACATCTGCTCTACAAAATTATGCAATATTACCCATCATTATTGATAATTATTAATTTATGATAATAACTAATTTGTGGCTTTCAATTTTAATCGAGTTGCCTGATTATACACCAAAATGTATTATCATTTCTATTGAATGGCTTTATAATTAAATAAAAATACATACTACATACAAATAATATTCTTTGCTGTCAACTTCATGGGACAGAAAAAACACCAACATCAAATAACAATAATAATAATAAACAATAAGTGGTCGTGTTGAAAAATTACAGTGCTTGGAAAATCATCAGCAAACAATTATTGGTTATATAAATTATTCCTTTTAGATTGAAATTAATTTAACTTAACTTATACGACACACTCTTTGATAATATTAAAATATTTTAATGGAATAATTAATTTATTTAATAAGAGCTGGCACCATTCGCCTTTCGAACAAAAGCTTAGTAACATCATCAAATGTTTATAACATAGCAACTTCTTTCTTTTTTGCCTATCGATACGCCCTTATGTACAAATGGGGCTAAACTGACATACGATATGCTTGATTACACGACAAAAAGCAAATATTTTGTAATTATTAAACATTATTAAAACATCAATTAAGCCCGATATCAAGTGTATAAACATATGTTTACGATGGCAGAAAATCAAAGTAAAAACATTAATTGATATACATACAAACACACATCCAAACATACAGTGCAGGCTGTAATTAAAAATGTAAAAGGTCTATAATGCAAAAAATAAATAAATATAAATGTTATTTACCCATTTGTTGTAATGCCTGGTGATGGCGTTTGATCCGCCCCTTCCCCCACGCCCAATATGTTAACACTAATAGTTTTGTTTTTGTGTAGCGTCGCCTTTAATTCGAAATTGTCAGCAAATTAATAATGGTGTTTGTTTTTTACTTTCGTGAATCATTAATTATTAATACTAACGAGCCCAGAGAAAATAACTCTATTTGAATGTTAATTTGAATTTAAATGAAAACATCAGCATGATTGACGCAACGCTGTCGGTTGTGGTGCCACTGACATTTGAAAAGTTTTTGGTTTTTAATTTATGACGTTGCACCTGGACAGCAGCATTTTATTGTAATTACCCTTCTTTATGATAATTCGAACAAGTTTTAATAATTGTCTTTTGTTTTTTTTTTTGTTAAATATGATATCTTTCTCTGGTAATTTCTTTATGATTAAAATGGGGAGGAATCGTAGTCACTTAATCTCAACACTGACAACTCTATAATTATTACGTGTGACAGTTGAGACGTAATAAGGTCAACGTTTGCAACAAATATCTGATTGTAATTATCAGGATATAGACACACATACACATAAGTGTGTCTTTGTTATCATATTTGCATATATTAAGTTGGGTACCAGTCGAAAAAGAAAAGAATTGCGGATAGGATCATTAACTGAAATTTGGAATATATAATAACATATATCGATATATTTTAGTATCATATATAATAATTTATGATCTAAATTATTTTCATTAAAATTGCGAAAAATTCATTAATCCGCAAAATTATTTTTACTTTGGGTTATCTTAATTAAACAAAAATTTTAAGTTTTTCGACCAAACTTCGCGGTTTTCATAAACAAAATTAAATTTCACAGCACACAATTAAATGAGAAATAAGTGTTAAAAAATAAATTAAATATGTAAAATAAAAAGTTAATATTTTTTTGAGAATATTGAAAAATAGAAAATAAATGAAACTAAAACAACAAAATAAATTAAATTAAAAGTTCACCAGAAAATTCAGCCTGTTTATGGCAAATTCATAAAACTAACCAAGAAATCACAATATCTGCAGGTCAAATAGAGACATTGAAATAAATTATTCCCATAATATAAAAATATTATTTTAATTTTTAAACTTAAAATCAATTACTTTTTTTTTGTAACCAGATCACTTCATAAAAAAACCAAAATAAAATTTTCCAACTTCCAAAAAAAATATAAAAGCACAAAAACATTTTATTTTTTAAAAATTATAAAAAAAATTATTTTATTTTATTTTAAAACTAAATAAATTATTTTAAAAGATTTACAATAATTTTGTTATTTAAAAAAAATAATGAAATTATTTATTATATTTTCTAAATAATAAAATAATGTTATCTTATTTTTTGTATAATGAAATATATTGTTTTATTTTTACAATAATAAAATAAATTATTATATTTTTTAA
This sequence comes from Polietes domitor, assembly GCA_947397865.1. NCBI lineage: Eukaryota > Metazoa > Arthropoda > Insecta > Diptera > Muscidae > Polietes > Polietes domitor. The sequence continues at coordinate 207,068,876 of OX377618.1, forward strand.
AAATAAAAAAATTATTTTATTTTTTAAAAATAATATAATAGATACATGTATAGTTAACCAAAAAACAAATCATCTTTATTCCCCAATTTCTTCAATTTTAATTTTATTACTGAGTGGCCCGTTTACTCAAAAAAATTGTTTTTACGGCGAAATTTTTCACTCAGTCGCACTTTATCTTTACCCCATGATAATATTCATAATATTATTAAAATTTCGAAATTTTTTTTTTCTATGAAAATATATTCTTTCTATTAATTTGATTCTCAAAAAAATTATTAAAAATCGTGTAAAACTATAAAATTGTTTCAAAACCATTGACAAACCTCATAACATATTTCACCTTTCATTTGAAGGCGTGACCTACACTTATGTCCATATGCTCACATAAACCTCTGACAGATAGTCACACTGGGCTAAATATACTCGTACGAACGTAAGTATGTGTTTGTGTAAACATAAAGTGGCAGCCCTTAGGCAGCTGTGGACCCATAACACTCGACTGGATTAATGCAATGATTATGACCTACATTCTGGGCCTACACAGGAAGAGAATTTCTCTACCGAAAATCATTTAAAATATAAACGAACACACACAAGCATGCCAAAAATTAACACACACAACTTGAAAGGCTTTTAGTGAAATTTATTTTATTTCCTTTAGCCGCCTATAAAGTAGACAACTTTATTGATTGAGGCACACTCACATCCTCAAAATACACATTTTTGTGCTGAGATAAGTTCGGTAAAGCGTTCTCAAATAACACTAAACTTAGGAGGGGAGGCGCCATTGCCGACATGTCTTCAAAAATAATTATGATATTAATAAATGTTAAACATTGTTAAAGTTTTAGGTGAGTAAAAGCGCCAAAGCAGATTACAGTTTCATTTTCTAAACCAACTTTTAATAGGGTGGAATACCTGCTAGATGTTCTGGCAACCAAGACAACACATTTATTGGTATTAGAATACCAGCTTGTGATTTATGCTAAAACTCAATAGATTAAACATGACTAAAATTAAGCAAAATATTAGGTAATATATTAAAGTGGAAAAATATTTTTATATGACTCTTTTGGTCTGAATATAGTGCAAACGAAAAAATTCGAGTATCGGCCCGGGATAAATAATAAATTCGTTGATGAATTCATTAACATGATTTCAAATATATATTTTGAAATATTTTATTTAATAATATTATTTAATAATCTAATAATTCGCGGTATTTTGAGAATATACACTCGTTTACTTTTTCAATTACAGGTAATTGTGATAGCTGCAACTGTTGCGAATTTCGCTTTCTCGTATAACAGTTTAGTATCCTAAAAATCGTAGAACAGTATCCTAAAAATCGAGAAAAAATTGTGTTTTTTCACAAAAATATTTTTTTGATATTTTGTTCTATTTTTTATAGCCATTATAATTTTAATGAAGAAAACAATGCGATGACAGATTTATCGATAAATGTGGATATTAGGACCAAAATATTTTTTATTTTGAAAATAATTAATAATATAAATCAATAAACTAAATTATTTTAAATTTTAAAAATATTAAAATAAATTAATTAATTAAGATTTGTAATAATGAAATTGATAATTTTTAAAAATAATGCAATACGTTGTTTTATTTTACTAAATAGTATATAGAATAGTATATAAATAATAAAATAAATTTATTTAATTTTTTAAGTAACAATCTAAATTAATTTATCTTTTAAGTAATAAACGAAATTATATTATTTTAATAAAATTATATTGATTTAATAAATAATAAATGAAAATATAATAATAAAATAAATTATTAATTTGTTAGAAACATAAATTTAGGAACAGTTTCCTATAAATTGAGAGCAAATTGATTTTCTATTTTGTTCTATTTTGAATAGCTGTATTAAATTTAATGAAGAAGATAAAGTGTATATATGTAATAGATTTATGGAGAAATGAAAGTACAGAATATTTTGTTGATTTTGTTTTATACCTAACATTACTAACGCAGAAAATAATTACAACACAGTCTATATGTAAAAGATCTCTGGATAAAGGTAGAAGTTATGACACATTTTTAAGAGGAAAAATAATAATACGAAATTGTAACTTTTTAATTTTTTTGTTTTTTAGTGGCGGGAAAGATCCCCTTACAAATTATAGAAGACAATAGTTTGTTATATTTTAAAAAATCACGATTTTTACTATTTACATATTAGATAACTTAATATTTAGTTTTATTTTTATAATAACAGGTATATAAACGATGAAAAAAATATTGAAGTTATTACCATTACTGAAGTACATAAGGAAATTTAAAAAAAGATTTTGATTTCGACACACATGATACATTTATCTATAGATTTTTTCAGTTTGTCCTTGTTGTTTTCGCTAGGATTCCAGATATTAGAAAATAAAATATTGTATTCTGTTCGCTAATTTGTAAAGGAGTTTTCGTGCTATTTAACCAAAAATTTAAAAATAATATAAACAATTCTTTGCATCTATAAACATAATAGCTATATTTATCTGTAGATATATTAAATATAGACATTGTTTTCTGCACTTAAAGATTAGCTATTTAAAAATAAAACAATTATTTCCATTTTTTATTTTAATAAGTTTTTTAGTGACAACAAAATTGTCATTTTTTTCAAAAAAAAATATATTTTCTGAAGATATTGCTTCGTTAAAATGTTAGCTATTAAAAATTAAAACAAAATAATTTTTTGAATTTTTTCGTGCCAGCAAAAAATAAAAAATTAGAGATATTTTACATATAGACATTGTTGTCTACTTTAAAATTTTAGCTATTAAAAATAAAACAAAATAATTTTTTGTAATATTTTTCTATTCTTTATGGATTTTTTAGTACCAGTAAAAATGTTTTTAATAAAAATATTTTTTTCTGCTCTCTTCGTTAAAATGTTAGCTATTAAAAAATAAAACAAAACACATTTTTGAATTTTTTCTATTTTTATGGATTTATTTATGGTACCAGCAAAATTTTTTTTACCTGGAGATTGCTCCACCACTGTTTCTACGTGAAAGTGAAATTCGCAACATTTTAAATTACTTTCAAATTAAAATATGAGCGAGTGCTTAGGGTTTAATATTTCCAAAATTGGGGTAAAAAGTAATAGAGGGGAAATTTGGACTACAAAAGTATTAACATATTATCCTTAGTCATTATTAATATCGTTTTCGAGTTCAGAAAGCCAAAATGCACCAGAAAATGGTATACATAGCCCATCGGCAAAAATATTGTAGCATAGTTTCATTTTATAATAATACTTAGAACATCGCCCTTAACTCCACTTCATTCCTTCCGGATACTGAGTAAAACTCATTCCAACATATTTGAATATTTTCCTCTAAAATTAATAACTTCTTTATATTGGACTACCTAAAAACTTTTCCATATAATTACATCAAACACACTTACATACAGACAGTGGCAAACTTGTGTAAGGACCTCCGTAGACGTCATCTAAAATATGCGCAAACAACGCATGTAGCGAACACAGCACATGCTTCCGCTATACATCTTCGATAATATCCGTTTTGCTAAACTCAAGCACAGCACGCATTTTACAAAATATATGGCAGCACTACAGTCAATTGGTTTGCAAACTTTTAACCACGATAAAAGGAGGCAACAGCAGCAACAACAACACACACGCAAAGGCACGCACACATGTATATACTATATCTTGTAGTTATACTCGTTCTTATACGCTCATTTGCCAAATAGTTATTACTAACAATACATTATTAACTAAGCCACCTTCATTCAGCCATACAAACGATCTCTCGCCCCATTCTGCTCGGCAGCAGTACTCTCTCGCTCCTTCTTGGCCATAAAACACTTGTGTGAGTGTTAAAATGTACACATTCCTTACATGTGTTTCGCATGCTGTTTATTTTCCGCCTTGTTTTTCTTTGTGATTGTGTTCTTCGTATTTTTCTTTCTTCTGTTTTGGCTTAAACACTTGAACTTTTAAGAAAAACAAAAACATAAAAACACTTAAATGCAGAGAATTCGAGAACAACCCCCTCCCCCACGCCAACTACCACATTATGCGAGTACAAGAATTTATAAATTATTTAAAGGTAGTTGAGCGAGTGTGTGTGTTTGTGTTTTACATAATTGTCTACATGTGTATGTGGGCGTAATATACAAATGTATGTTGCGTCGTATGTGAATACATTCATCAGTTTAAATGTTATTTCTTTTGCGGCTAAAATACACAATAAAATCAACTATGAAACTGTTTAAATTGTGTGGTGCGGTTTAAGTGTGTGTGTGTGTGGGGTGGGGTGGGGTGGGGTGGTGTAAGCTTTGCTAAGGAAGGGTTCGACGACGAAGACAAATCCTATTTTCTGGTGATTGAGCATAAACACATTTCACTTATCGTTTGAGGGGAAATAAACTTAATTGTTTGCAAAAATCAAACAAATATTATGCCATACATACATATATATACATACATAATTAATAATGTTGCATAGGCAAGTGTCTACACATTTATGTATGAAAGGGTAAACATGAGTCAGCTACTACAACGAGGATGATGCCTGGGAAATTATGCTGTGTTTATAGGGGGTGGGGAATACTCACTCACATATGCATGTAAGATGCCACATCTGTTGATTGGGGACAATTTTCGTACACTGAGGCGTATGATGGTTGTTGTCGTTTTACTTGAACCAAAAATGCTCGATCATGTCATATGAAATGTGCAAAAGGTAAAAACAAAAAGAAGAAAACGATTTCCTGTCGTCATACGGACTCTTGGGCATTCCTCGCTTCCAGTTGATAAGATCATATTGCACCATAGGGAAAGTACATCTCAAATCAACAACAAAAATCGTGTTTTTAAACGTCATTCATTGTGATTTTGGTGATGGTTGATATGCATGTTGTCTGAAACGTGAGAAAATTTTAACAACGCGTCAGTACAATTTGGAAGTTGTAGTGCCTTGAAATGTGAGAAAAAAACATTGGGAATCTTGAAAGTTCCTGTAATTGAAGTGAATAGCAAAAATTAATAAAATTTTCCCGACTTTTGTCCAAATTAGAAGTTTATCTCAGTGCAAAATACTGTGTTGAAGAGAAGGTGGTGTTCATGTGTCTTTTCGTGCAAGGCGGGGAAGAGTTTGGGGTGAGCAAAAAAGGCCACCATTTTCCATTTTAAATTCCATAACTTCTGACATTGTTAAGATATTTTGAATAGCGAACATGAATTAATTAATTTAATTATAAAAATGAATTTAATGAATTTAATTATTTATTATTTTTATGAACCACTTCGGTTTACAATATTTGCCTATAGAAGTAGCTCAATGTGTTTATTTTCGTGGCATTTCACACCAATCGAGTGTTATAAAAGAAAGCGTAAAACTGTGTTTTCAATTATGTATATATTTGCTCATATTTTGTATACCCTCCTCCATAGTATGAGAAGTATACTAAGTTTGTGTGATGATGGACTTCTGATCCTATAAAGTATATATATTATTAATCGTCATAAAATTCTAAGACGATCTCGGCATGTCTGTCCGTCTGTTGAAAGCACGCTGGCACCTAAACGAATGGATCTAGGACGTCCAAGTTTTGCATGAATACGTCTTATTGTTGTAGATCGGTTTGGATTGCAAATGGTCGAAATCGGTTAACAAGGGGAACATTTTCCTCACAAGCATTGAAATTACCCGTAATAACCCTTAATATTTAGAGTAAAATTAGTGCTTATACACTCCACGAGAGTATTATGTCTTTGTCCATTTGTTTGTAACACCCATCGATCGACTTAGAATCACTTTTTGTATCGATTAGCAATGTCCGTCTGTCCGTCCATCTATTCTTGTAATCCGAGTACAAGTCAAGATAAGGACAAACGCTATTAAATTTGAAGAAAATTGGTTCAGATTTATATATAGACCCCAAAGGAATTTTACTCCCGACTTGACTCTTTAACTCTACATATATATACACATATTTTAACAGATTTTCTTCAAAATTGGCTACACATCTTATATTTTAACTAGAAACACCTGTTGTGAAAATGTGTTGTATCGGTTCAGATTTACATATAGGTCCCATAGGAATTTCGTTTGAGTTTTACCGCTCTAGAAACAAATTTGGCAAATGAGCTTATATTTCAACTAGGAATTCCTATGGTTAATATAGGTCAGATCGGTTCAGATTTATATAAAGACACTATTCAAATTTCGCTCACGATTTGACTGCTCTATAAATAACATATTTTAACAGATCTTCTTCAAATTTGGCAAAATATTTTAAATTCCCACTAGAAACACCCATGGTGAGAATAGGTCAGATCGGTTCAGCTTTATATATAACTCCCATACAAATTTCGCTTCCGGCTCCCATATACTCACCGAATTTCTTAAAATTCGGGTCACTTCATTCCATGTTTGGATATAGCCCCGATACAAATATTCCTCTCGATTTGGCAAATTGGCTCAGGTCATATCAGCCTTTGATTAGGAAACATACAAAAATCTTCCCATATTCGGATAGAAAGTGGAGGGTATCATATAGTAGGCCTGGCCGACTTTAGCCTTTTCTTACATGTTTTGAATTTGTCTTTCTGAATTGGTCCATCATTACCAACATTTGGTAGAAATTAAGTTAAATACCGTAGAATCTAAAAAATAAAGATGTTGACGAAAGATGCTAAATCGAATAGACCACCAATATAGATATATTTATCTTTCCCCTTATGAGGAGTGTGAAACATAGATTTCTTTGGGCGTTAATGGGTTAAATCTGAGTATAAAGCTAGTTTACAAACATGTCGTCAAAGGGCCATTTGTAAAATATTCTGTTGTGTTTCGTGACCAAACTCAAATAAAATTTGTTTCATTAACCCATTAAAGACAGCAACATTTTTTGTTAACAACAAAAATATTTATATCTCTCCAGGATGATCGCATCTTGAAATGTTGACAGGTTTTATAGAAAATGTTGGGCTATTTTCTGACAAATTTTGTAAAAAATCAAAATGGACAAATGTAGAAGTTATGTCCCTTTTTGTTTTGAATTTTAAATATAATGAACGATTTGTTTTAAATGTATAATTTTTAATTTGGATACTGCTCACAACTGTCTTTAATACGAATGTAAATACTTATTTAGGGCCCAAACATAAAATTATTATTTTCTTATTTCAATATTGAAAATTCAAGCTCGAGGCGAATTTTGGTATGCTCTTAAAAAAAAAACAAAATTGGCCTAGAGTTTGAATTCTCAATATTTAAATAATAAATAAAAAATATAGACCGAATATCAAAAAATCATATTTGAACTTAATAAATATTTTCAATATTACGGCCCAGAAAGGTAGTGGTGAAGTCAAATAATACATGCCATTTGTAAATAAATTTGTATTCTAAAGAGTGATTTTTTTGAGGTTAGGATTTTCATGCATTAGTATTTGACAGATCACGTGGGATTTCAGAAATGGTGTCAAAGAGAAAGATGCTCAGTATGCTTTGACATTTCATCATGAATCGTCTTACAAACGAACAACGCTTGCAAATTATTGAATTTTATTATCAAAATGCGTGCTCTGTTAAGAAAGTTCATTGCGCGCTTCCATTTTATGGTCAGTTTAATCGACCCACTGAAGCGGCTATTCGGGCTATTGTGACTAAATTTCGCACCAAATTTACATTGTTGGACATTAAACCACCAACACGCTTACGTAGAGTGCGAACTGAAGAAAATATCGCAGCTGTATCGGCCAGTGTTAATGATGACCACCAATTTTCGATTCGTCGCCGTTCGCACCAATTGGGTCTCTGTTACTCAAAAACGTGGAAATGCCAAAATTGGACTAAGCGGATGGACCACCTAAGACGCAGCCGCGGTCAACATTTAAATGAAATTATCTTCAAAAAGTAAATGTCATGGACCAATCTAACGTTTCAAATAAAGAACCGATGAGATTTTGCAAATTTTATGCGTTTTTTTTTAAAAAAAAGTTATCAAGCTCTTAAAAAATCACCCTTTATAAAATATAGATGCATAAAAGTCAGGACAACATATCTCACTCATCGCATATCCCTTCCATGGCCTTTGTACAGATGGACACATTTCAATATACATTAAAGTTTATTTGGTATAATAAAACCTTTTAAAGAAGAACCGTTTAAATTGTTTAATGCAATTAATTACATAAAGATATTGAACGTTGTTTGGTTTAAAGTCCACACAATTTAAGTTACGTTTTTGACACCTAAAAAAAGTCACTGATAAAGTTGCATAAACATGCATCGCTTATTGACAAAAGGTATTTAGTTATTGGAATATATGTTAAAATGTATTTTGTACAATAACACCTTTTTAAATAAGAGACAATTTAATCGTTTGGTACAATTATTGCATAAAGATATTGAACGTTATTTATTTATTTTAAAGTTCATACAATTTAAGTTACGTTTTTTTGACAACTATAAAAAGCCACTGATAAAGTTGCATTATGCATCGCTTCTTGGCAATTAGAGAGTCGTAAAACAAAATTTCCCATTCTTATGCTATACGCGGAAAAATATTCTATTTATTGAGTTCATATATAGACTCCAGACTGCACAAAACAAAATTCAATATTATATTTTATGGCACGCGAACATTTTCAATTTAAATGATACCCGGAAGCCTATACAAATTGAAAGCTTCAAAATCCATTTTTCTTTCGCCTTGTGACTTTGTAGTTGCAAACGCACGATATTTTTAAATTTAAAATATATTAATATTTATATTCATTTCTGTGTTTTTTTCTCTTCTCTTCCTTGCAGTTTTGCTTCATCGATTCGCTATCAAATACAACCACAACAAATATTGACAAACAAAAACAGGATACAATTCTGAATTGTTTTAGTAAATTGAATGATCATTGTGGATGTTGTTGGAGTTGGAGCACAACAACACAATACCGAGAACAACGAACGGAAATCTAAACATAAATTACACACATACGTACAAACATACATGCAAGCGAGTGTATTTGTCAATACAGACATATACATATATACGTAAAATAAACAAATACAAATAATAAATAAATACAGAATTTTGCGCTAAAATAGCCAACAGCAGATACCAGCAAACAATATACATTTTTCAGGCAGACAGCCGGGACGGACTCTGCTAGTTAGCTAGTTGGCCAACCGAGCAGAAATATCAACAATATAAAATAACAATAGCGCCCGAGCCACAGTCAGAGATAAAATTTGCTGAACACAATCAGAACGCCGCCTAATGAAACTGTGTGCGAGTGAACTGAAGAAAAAAAGAAAATCATTTTGCAACATTGTCCATGGAAACACACATATCTTTGCCGCAAACAAACATATCCCCCTAGTCCTAGCCATTGCTACATACATATCTACAAGCAAATGTTAAATGTGAAACCTCAAAAGAACGAACACAGACAGACAGACAACATTCACACAGGACTACAGCAGAATAGCAAAAAGGAAATTCATTCATAACATCCAGTTACTCTGGAGTATACAGACACAGAGAGAAAGACAGAGAGAGTGAGAGCGAGCGACAGATGTGTTGAAAAGGGACCCGAGTTAGAGAATAAGAAACCAGCTCAACAGCAACAACAGGAAACGGAAACTAACCTAGAAAAAAAGGGGTAAACGAACATACATACTTGCCTACATTGCTCTACATGTATACACAGGAGTATGTGTGTATGTGTTTTTTTTTAAATACATGTGAGAATTGTAGAGCTGTAGGAAAAAAGAACTTGGAGACACTGGGGAATACTCCAAACAATAGCAAACTAAGAGTTGAAAAAGCTGAAAAAACAAGCAGCGATGACAGCGCGCTTACATATGAAAGAATTTATGAAAACATTCAACTTTTCATAAATTTTTAGTTAACAGCAGCAACAACAAAAAACAGGAAACAACAAGCAAAATAGTATAGATCCTCATACAAATATAATCCACCCCACCCCCAAAAAAGCGAACATAAAGGCTTTTTGGGGATTTGCTTATATCATCCACTGGGTACAACACATGCATATGTACATATCTATACAATATTAGCGTGCGCGCGTGTGTGTCGAAGCACAACGGTATACGAATGTGGAAGTGTGCACAATAATACAATCGTAACAAATAACAACAATCAAATTAAAAATGATTCCTGCGGTTATCATTTCCTGTTCCTGTTATACAACGACAGTAGCAGTAGCTGAGGCAGCCGAAGCGGCCGTCACAGCAACAACAATAGACAAACTAACACATACAACAGCGACAGCAACAGCAACAACGGAATGTACAAAAACTACTACTGCCTCACATCAACTATGCCACCAACACCAGTACCACCACCACCATCACCACCAGCAGCAGCAACAAATTTATGACAAACATCGACGACAATACAACAAACAACAGGATTATTGCCAACACCACCAGCAACAGCACCAGTGCTGCCAACACAACCAGCCACAGCCACAACAGCAGCAACAACAACACCAGCCAATAAACAGTCATCGACGACGTCAACGGCCCAGCGGGATATGGCATAAACCCTCTCACAACATTGTAACCTACTATCTATGGTGGCTATTTGGCATTTGTTTAATATTCTGTACAAATGGTGGTCGCAATTTAAATATCGGAAATCTCGTTATGAAATCATCATCGACATCAACATCAACAACGCCACAATCATCGTCATCATCCGCCGCCTCATCAATATTTGCCGCTGCCTCATATTTAGAACCGGATGAGCTAATACACGAATTGGATAGGCCTGGTAAGTTCTCGCTGTTGTTCTTCTTCTTCATCATATTCATAATTTAGTTGATTTTTTTGTTTGCTGCTATTGTTGTTGATGATGATATTGTCTCTATTGCTATTTTTATACGAGGATAATATCGAATGACAAATAACAATTAATCGAATGTTAGTTTTAGATTTATCAATAAATAATTGTGGTCTTGTTGGTAGGGTCGCGACGGGGGGATTGCAGGATCGATGGTTTGTGTTGCACATGACCGCGACAACAACAACGACAACCGCTTATCTGAACATGAATCTAAATTAAAATGCATTTGAGCAGAAACTTTTTCTATAACTACCAACCACAGTTGGTAATTACAGGTGGAACATAATCAAGGGATAAATGCAATATATGTATGTAATACATGAGAGTGAACAGTGGTCATCCTTTAGTCAGTGCAAGGGTACATAGTCAGCAGCAGATTCTGATGCTGGTGAAGATGTTGTTCAAGCTTCTTACCAAAAGTTGTATAAACGACTAACAGGAATTATAAACTTTTTATCTGGGGAAATTTTGAAAATTCGGAATGTATAATACGTGCGAGGTAACAGAGGTCGTCCTTTGGTAAGAAATAGGACACAGAGTCAGCAGCAGATTAGAATCTGCTGCTGATGACGACGTTGGTTGGACTGACAAGATTTGAAATGATTTTTCTGGGGAAACTCAGATTTGTCGTAGAGATATTTGTTGAAATTTGGAATCAATTTTTGTGGAAAAGAGGATAAGGAATTTTCTACTTGTTGTTCAAAAGACAAAGGAGGAAGTGAATATATTTCAGGCAATAATCTGTTATATTTTTCCACACGGTTCCTCTACATTATGACTTAATTAATTAAGGTATAACATTACCCGGAGGTAATACGTATAGGCAAAAATGGAGTTAATTTCAAAGGACCACAAATTTCCAAAGGATACAATTTTTCAAAAATTATTTTAAATACTTATTCGCGCCCTATGGCAACGGTAATAGTGTCATATTAGAGAGGAGAATATCTGTTGAAAATTCTTCAAATATTATAATTCTATCTGTATTAGTTCAGCACTAGCAATCATTTCAAGTTTACCCCTTAGATTATTTAGTTTATTTATATTTTACTTTTTAAGAGGGAAAACTTGAAATGATTGCTAATGATAAACCAATACAAGTAGAAGCTTGCAATTTGAAATACTTTTGTCACATATTCTCTTCTTTAATTTGGCACTTATACCTGTATCATAGGGTGCGAATAAGTATTCAAAATATTTTTTGTGAAATCTTATCCTTTGGAACTTTGCAGTACTGTGAAGGGGCAGCGATGAAATGAAAAACTTAAAACGCATATTAACTCCATAGCTCCTAGCTATAGTTTCAGGCGTATATCATCTGGTTCAAGTATAATATGGATTGTCGGACAGTGTTATCAGACGTCAACATTATTGATTAGATTTTTTGTAATTAAATAAATATCCAGTATTTTTTCTCATAATGATTCCATCCCAAAAGGCAAAGCTGTTATCAAGTGACCGTCAATGAGCACAGAATAAACTGGACAGTTTTATGTCAATATTCTCTTCAGTGCTGAGATCCATATTTGGCTCAATATGGATCTCTAATGACAAAATTGGCGCATTTGTAGTGCACAAGAGATTCACGGCCTGCTGTTAAATCCGAAAAATCCGGTGAATTCGTTGGTTACAGCTATTCGGCCATGATTGCCGATAATTGCATAACCCAATTGTATGGCATTTTGACTGACCTATTGAAATATTCATTAAAAGATGTTTTTGTACTCCAGTTCACATCTCTCCTAATTTTACAAAATTGAGGTCCAATAAAAAATATCTAAAATTTATCAAAACGATGAAAAATTACTAGATTTGAAGATTTCAGAAAAAACCGAAATCCTAAAGTGGAAAAAATATGTTCCCAAATTGGGAATTTCTTTCCCAAAAGTCATGTAGTCATGATTTCGTGCCGTTTTCATATGCTTTGGTGAATTTTAGGTATTTTTCTAGGAGATCAAATTCGAAAAATTATGAGAGTTGTGAAGTGGAGTTACAAAAAATTTTAATTTTTTCCAAAAAAAAATATTTTATTCTTCAATAACTCAGTCAGTTACTAACGTAATTTAAAAACCAAAGAGGAGTTTTACTCCTAACTAAATGTGTTATTGATAAAAGTCACAATTAGTATGGTTACCATACAAACTAAGGTGCAAAAATATTGTCAAATTTGAAAAATTTATAAAAAAATCTTAGGTTTCTTAAATAAAATATATATCGTTTGAAAGGCACAATCGGTTGACAGTCAACTAAGTTTATAAGTGTGTCATAGTAGAAAAACAAGGGAAATTTCAAATATAGATTGTTGTTTTACTCGACAACACCTACCATAAAACTAGTATCGCTTTCCCTAAATTGTTTACTGTCGCACAGTGGAAACAGTCATAAGTGCGGGGTCTTATCCGTAAAATACTCGACAAAACTTACAAGAAAAAGGTATTGCTTCCTAGGTATATCTATTTCAGTTTTTTATCGCCTTGTGTTATTTTCTCTGTCGTTAAATGAAATAACCGGTTTATGCGATCCAATCGGTAACTTTGGATTCATTTTGGTCCGTTTTTCACACAATTGGCTCAAATTTTTCAAATTTTTACCGACTTTTTTGTCAAAAAGAAATCAATATTTCTAATTTGTTTTAAAATCCGCAATATTTGTAGTTATGAAAATGGGAGTTTTATTAAAAAAATATCCCTATGGAGATTCTCTGCAAATCGGATCAAAAGTTAAAAATCTTGGGTCGGCGAGAAAGTTTGGGGTGAGCGGTAGAGGCTACTGGTTTCTAAATTCCATAATTCCTGGCATATTTGAAAGGTATTTTCTTCAAAAATAATTTAATTAAAAAAAAACATTTTTCATTGCAATTACAAAAATTAAAAAAAAATATAGATAAATTTTGATACTCTACTGATAGCTTCAATTTTAAGAATGTTTTCTCTAGAATTATTCCAATGTGTTTACTTTCAATAGCAAAAAACAACAAATTCATGGTATCTCACACTAGCCGAAAGTTATAAAAGAAATATAATTTTTCGCAAATAAATATAATTTTTCATATAATTCATTTTAATTTCTACAATGTGATGATATTTACTTTTAAAGGTAAATTCTAAAGTATATATGAATTCACTCGCATTTTTTATAGAAAATAAATATAATAAATATATTATATACTGTTTATGTGTATAGTCATCGTACTTATTTTTAATACAATGTATAATCGGGCGTGATCGGACTTATACTCCCAAAATGATACCACAACGACAAAAATAGGAATTTTATTAGAAATAAATATCCACAAAAAATGTTTTTGTTTATTTTATGAATCAGTTTATCGCGATGCACTCAAAAAAATAAATATTTAGGTCTCATACACAAAAAACATAATTTATAATAGAGATGTTTAGCCAAAATATAAATAAAATAAAAAAATGATATATTTGTCATGCAATATATATCAATTTAATGTATTATATACGTACTCTCATGCCAAAGAAAAACATATTCAGAAACTAATTAAATTTTTAACAAATTTGTTCACAGTGCATGGTCTGTTAGCACCTCATAGTGGAGTGAATTATATATTTTAGTTAATATCAAAATATAAATATTTCAATATAAAACTTACATGGCTTTTTGTTATAAATAAGCGAAGTAATGCGAGCACATATTTATGTGGCATAAACTGCAATCTACAGATAAAATTTATTTTGAGAAAAACAACCATCACAAATAATTGCAGTTAGCACGAAAGTGCAATTAGATTGCCAAAAAACGAGACAGCAGCCACCAATTGCCAGTTGTATTGGGTTTCGTCACACGATTCTGGTTGCCAAGCACTTCTGCCAATGCCGTTTTAACCCAACAACAACAACACCACCACCAATGTTTACATTTAAGTGTCATGTCCAATGAAATATCACTTGTTAAAGAAATCGACTTTTCGAGACCACACATGAACTCAATTCCTTGCATCCAACCATCGCCATCATCATCATGATCATCTTTCATAGTGCTACGCTAAATCATGCAAATCATCTTGGTTTTCTTTTCAATTTGCTCTTCTGCGAGCAGCAGCATGCATCATGGGTGGCAATAAAACACTATACAACTCGCTGTCGGCCACGTTATTGAGTTAAAATCGAATGGAGAAGATAGAAAACCAACGCAAAAGAACGCCAAACAAATCCACAACTGCGTGTAATAGATACATGTAGCGAGCAACAAAAACGATTCTTTGCAAGTTTTATTTACAACCGCGAAAAGATTTTTCGACACCATTTCAGAGACTGCGTGTCTTTAGGTTAGGATGAGCGAATGGATGGATGGTTGGAAAGTGACCGGACGATTGGACCATTTCCATCTCCCTGCGTTGGCTCAACGTCTGTCTGACCATTGCTTATTTATGAGATTTTTGGCGTTTTTTCTCGTTTCTCGAAAGCGTTAAATTGTATTTCAAAAGATGCCTGCATGTTTGCGAGATTGTGGGCTGAATGTTGGATGGTTGATTTGTTGGTGCGTGTGTGTGCATGTCGAGCACACGCATAAAAACGTCTTGAACATTTTTGTTTTCGAGTTTTGCGTAATTAGTAGCTGTACTATGTGGCTCCGCCAGTTATTGCTGCAAGTGTTTTATGGTGAAATTTTTTAATGGTTTTCCTGATGTAAACATTTCGATGAAAATTGAAATTCATAAAACGGGAGTTGTTTACCGTGGGGAGGGGGGAAATAAGGCGCAATCAGTATTTTAAATGATTTCGTGAAAATTGCCCAACGCTTCAAGGAATGAACAAACCGTGGTATTGATTTTTCTAAACAAAAAACTTAGGGGTGATTGATGAAATCCGTAAAAACAAAAGTTAGAGAATTGTTTAGTTTTCGAAATGCGAATGTATTGCGATATTTCTATGGGAAACAATATATATATTGACTATGTTTAATTACACTAGGGAATACAAAGAAATGAGAAGGTTCTGACAACGGATTCTGATAGTGGGCATACGTGTATCATATTAAGGTCAATATTTCCCCATTTTATTAGGGGTGGTCAATATTTCCCCATTTTTCTCATTCCAAGGATGAATCAGCATTGGAAACATTGTGATACTTACATTTTTGGTATAGGGTGTGTTCAGCAATATTACATCTTCTATATAGGGGTCTTTTTTGGCCTCTTTTGTGAAAAGGGGTAAAAACAACCCTAAGGCCCCCCATTCACGTACAGTTTTAACTGTCAGTTTGAACTGTTCAGCTAAAACTGTCAGTTGAAACTGTATGTGTGTGGTATATAACTGACAGTTGTACTCAACTGTTCAGTTTAACTGAGAAATATAAAAATTTTATATTTTTAACTGACAGTTTTAACTGAAGTGATCGTGTGTGGGGGTTCGCTGTACTGTTCTCAGTTCAATTTGTGTCGAGCGAGAGTGCGTATCATCATGTCGCGTAAACAGAACCAAGTAATAGTTGATTTTATTGGAATATATAGATCTGAACCTTGCCTATGGCAAGTTAAGTCTAGCGAGTATCATGATCGCGCCAAAAAAGATGCTGCCTACAACAAGCTGGCGAAGAAGTTACAAGAACTAGAGCCTGACGCGGAAAAGAAATCTGTTTTGGCAAAAATAAACAGCTTAAGATCCGCTTTTCGCAAAGAAAAAAAGAAACTTGAGTCATCAAAGAAGTCTGGAGCATCTGCAGACAGCATTTACAAGCCGTTACTTTGGTACCGAGAGCGGCCAACCGTCCTGCTCGTTCGAATCCATGTTGAAAACTGAAGTACTGAACTGGACGTGTGTGTACATCTCAGTTCACAGTTTAAGACCGGCAACTCACGTACAGTTATAACTGACAGTTTTAGCTGACAGTTAAAACTGTACGTGAATGGGGGGCCTAAGAATGGGGTTCAACGCACCACAATGTTCTACATAAATATTTGACATAAAATTCTGCTATAAGTTTTTATATACACCAAAAATCTAAACTCAGCTTAAATGCCAGAAATACGTAAACACTTAAAATGCATTCGCTTTTTTAATAGAGTGCTATCTATGCCCCTCTTCTATATTTATCCTTAAATCTTTTACATATAGACATTGTTTTCTTTGGTAAAATGTTAGGTATTAAAAATAAAATAAAATATTTTTTCAATTTTATTCTATTTTTTAAAGATTTTTTATTTGTAGCTCACTGTTCTTGGACCACTGTGTCTATGTCAAAGCAAAAATTGAAATTTTGTCCAGAAACTAAAATTTTTTATGATATCGTTTTCGAGTTTAGAAATGCAAAATACATCTGCATATTTAAATTTTTGTGTTGCATAATCCCTTCAGTAAGTTCATGGAATTCAGTATAATTTTTATACCCTCCAGGATGAGGGTCTACTAACTTTGTCATTCCGTTTGTAATACCTTGAAATATCAAACCGAGACCCTATAAATAGATATATTCTTGATCGTCATAAAATTCTAAGACGATCTAGCCATGTCAGTCCGTCGGTTTAAAGCACGCTAGCATCTAAACGAAAAGAGCTAGGACGTCAAAATTTTCTATAAATGCGTCTTGTAGTCGTAGATCGGTTGGAATTGAAACAGGGAAAAATCAGTCCAATGGGAAAAATGTTTCCCTCACAAGGACTAAAAATACCCATAATAACCCCTAATATTTTAGAGTATTTAAGCATTTTTTAATATGACTGATTGTACTTGCCATTGGACATTGGGTATTCGTAGGGGGTGAAATGGGGCAAAAAGGGATAAAAATGGTACATGTCAAACTACAATAGCTAGAAATGCGTAATTCGGTGTGTACATTCCTCTAATTTGGTAGATACATAATATGAACGTATTTTTCCAAATTCGCACTTTTAAGGTGTAAAATGGGTATAGAGGGATAAAAATGGTACCAACCAAAAAGCTGTATCTAGAATAAACATGTAAAATAAACGGATTTTTCGAAATTCGCACTTTTTACGGTTAAAAAGGAGAAAGGGGTTAAAAATAGTACCAACCAAATAACAGTAGAGTGAGTAGACAAGAAAATTAAAAGTTTTTTTGAAAATTCGTACGTGGTGTGTTCATCCATCTAAGTGCGTAGACTGGTAAAATAAAGAGATTTTAATCTTAAGGGGGTAAAATAGCAAAAAATAGGATACAAATGTTACCACCAAATGACCGCAGCAAGAATCATGGAATTAGGTGTATACATTCCTCTGAATGCATTGACACGCAAAATAAAAAGATTTTTCAAAATACGTACTTTTTACTTTTACGGCAAAAAGGTGGTTGAATCATGATGTTAGGTTATCTTGTACTTTTGGAATTAAATAGAATGGTTATACAACCAACTGTATCACCCACTATCTACAAACATTTACGGTATTTAAGCTTTTTTGAAGATATATATTTATTTTTTGAATTGAAGTATTATTTCGATATATATTGTAAACATATTGGAAGCCTTATAAGCATGATTTGAAATTATAAAAAAATATTTTTTTACATATTTGTATTTTCAAAAAAATTTTTTTTTGAAAAAAAAAATATGTCTCAATTTTTAATTCACTGTTCCTAAAGCACCGTGTCTATTTCAATGTGATATTTTCGACATTTCTTGCCATCCCAATTACCTTGTATTGAACACATAAGTGGGTCCAAAATGATAGTACAAATATTAAATGTACAATCGGCGAAAATTGGAATTATAGTAAAATTAAAAAATAGAAAATTCATAAAATTTTTTTGATATCGTTTTTGAGTTGAGAAATGCTAAATACATCAGGAAATGTTATACATGGCCCTTCGGAAAAATTTTTATTGAATAGTCCCTACGGGAAATTGCTTTAAACGTCCTGAGATATGTCGATAGGGATATATCGACGAAACACACGCATCAATATTTTTGTGGTATGTTCCACCGAACATGTCCATTAGAGCGTACCAGGTTACAAGTAAAAAAAAAAAGTTCGCCGTACACCTTCGAATATGAAGTATTATTGAAAGGTAGTTTCGCGCTTTTACATTTTTCTATATAACTTCTGCATTTATAAACGGATTTTAAAGTGTGATACATCGATGTTTTTGTCCGATTTTTTTGTCTTTGAAGTCATTGAGCTCAAACATGATTCATGATTTTATGCGAGCTTTAATTTTCGATTATTAGAGTGGTACATTAGGGTAGTAGCAACTGAGAAATGATGGGTAAGTACCAGAAGGGGGTGCTTGAGCTCAATGACTTCAAAGACAAAAAAATCGGCCTCGTCGAGACAAAAACATCGATGTATCACACTTTAAAATCCGTTTATAAATACAAGTTATATAGAAAAATGTAAAAGCGCGACCCCTACGTTCGGCATAAAAAAATAAATTTTTTTTTTTTGAAACTACCTTTCAATAATACTTCATATTCGAAGGTGTACGGCGAACTTTTTTTTTGAGGTACGCCCTAATGTCCATGTCATACCACCTCTCCAATGACAAACACCATGGAACCTGTCCTTTCATTTATTTGGGTTAGAATCAGGACCGTTCCCTACCCACTGACATTAGACCTAGTTAATTTTCCCGTAGATGTGATATAAAAACCAACATGGACGTAGAAAAAATTCTACTGAACTCCAATAAAAACGGATTACAATTAAATAAAGTGATATTTGTATGACACCCAAGCATACCTTTACTCTATTTAAATTAATATTTTTCTTGAATTTAGTACGAATGTACACAAATTGAGTATTTTCGAATGAAGTATAGTATGCTTCAGTGTAAAAAAAAATTTCCCCGAACCACTCTAACGTACGGACATGCAAATATAGGTCACCTGCATTTTTGCCATTTTGCCTACAGCCCAAAGACAAAAAACAGGCATCAATTTTGAAGTGATAATGGGAAAATCGCCATCGGCATAATCCAATGTTGCCAGCAGACATTTGCGAATGTGGCAGTTTTTTTCGCGGGATTATGTCAACTTAACGTAGAGAGATTCAGCTAAGGATTTAAACAAAACCCATGTTGCAAAAAAACCAACAGCAATTGCTGTCCGTTGTCCATAAACCACCACTTCATTTGGACTAACTAGTGTTTGTGTTCTTTTTTTGTTTTTACTCAAATCAATGAGATGGAAATATCAAAAAATAAAGTTCGCTTTTAATTTGAAGCGGGGAGAAGGTTTGAGTTGTTGAAGTTATTAAACAGTCAGAATTTGTTAGTGTTGTTGGTGTTATAACATCCATAATCCGATGACATAAAAGCAAATCTTACACATGAATGATTTATTTTATTACGAAATAATTGACAAAGAACAACTAACGAGGTAAATCTCTGGGATTATAGCAATTTATAAATGATCAGATGAGCAGACACACATACACACACTCATACAAATATTCGATTTGAAAATATCAATGGATGTGTACACAACGTATGCAACAGTTACTCAATGTGGTTGAATGTTGCATGATGCCAATGCAAAATATTGTAGGATTTGGAAATACCAACTCACTATTCGCATACTAGGAAAGCACTTAGATAGTCCGAAATGCGATTTTATCCCTATTTAATAGCTAAGAGTGTCATTAAGACTATGGATCGTCTTATGATGGATCTCCTGCTACTTAAAATAATAAAATATAATAAATAAATATTTATTAGAAATAATTTAAGCTAACCTTTGTGGATGTCCTCGACTAAAATTTTTCTTTGGTTTGTTTAATGTGTTATCAAAAAATTCTACTAACCAGTTCTTTTATTGGATTTGTTATCAAATTTCGCAATAATTTCCACTAAATTTCGCTAATTATAATTTCTGTACTTTACAAGTGTCTCAAACTCTGCCCAAAATTGTGTTAGGTTTTGTAAATCAAGTCTAGCTGAACGTCCACTTCTGCATATATATTAAAAATCTTCGAACTCACATCTTCCACAATGAAGCGAATGAACCCTTTTCGCCATGTCTTTTGCCAGAAAATAATATCTCAAATATTACAAGTGGCCATAACTCGCTTACGTACAAATCCAGCTAATTTTTCTGCACGCCATCCATGCAGCATTTTTCAGTTTATATTTAAAAATAACTGCCATGGCCTTAGAGGCGAACATAAACATAAACTTTTCCTCGCAAGTCCTGTAAATCTGAAACGAGTCTGTTTTTTTTTCTTTCTTGAAAAGGAAATATTTTCTCCTTGACTTTCAGATTAGGGACTGTGTTCGTTTGTGCGTTTTACGTGCGTTCGTTGAATTTTCTTTCATGGCAAGACTGTAAATACCGACATTGTTGCCTTTTCACTTCAATGTAAATATTTTTGTTTTACATAAAATAAAGCCGAGCACATACATATCCCCAAGGATATGCGAGTACTTGTATTTAATATAAAGATTTTTGTTTTGTTTTTTTCTCGTCTCTCGTTTGCTTTTGGCGAAATACTTTTGCTTTGATTGTCTCATGCCATACCTGAAGTATTTGCGCCATTTGTTTCAAAAGACTCAAGGACGTCTTTTGTGCAAAATTCAATGCTTTAATATAAAATATGGAAATCTGAACGAGTTAGAAATATTGTGGCGGGGAAATTTGTATTGAAATTATAAATCAATATCCTTTGAAATCCCGCACTTTTTATTTCAATTTATATCTAACATTTCATTCACTTCACTCACCGTCTTAACATCAAAATTACTACTTTTCAATATTTTCCCACAATTTCTGGCCACTTGAACAGTCATTGCGCTTCTGCGTGCTCCAGAATTCAGCTGTCATCTCTGTGTCATGTTTAATCGTGTGTAAAGTTTCCACTCGAGTTGAGCTGTTTGTGATTTCTGAGTTCAATAAATACTTAGCAAGCAAGCGGCACACAAATGCCAGTACATACATAAATGTCAAACATCATTGTTTATAATGGATGTTCGCTCCAGCCTTGAGGCATTCGTTAAGCTACTGTATCAACAATGTTTGCGATTTCACTTATTAATACAATGAACAAATACTACCCGTATACAGGATGACCAATAACGTTGGATACAAGCGATTAATGCTAAACAATTAAAAAAATAAATAAATAAGTACAACTTTTAAAGAGAAAAAAGTCTTAACATGACTCTGATTTTTCTAAAAATCTTTCACTCTTCTTACTTTTAATTTTGGACTCGATTTACGACATTTCTCCCAAAATACGCTAAAATTATTCCAGATGTGTTTTCTATGTTATCTGATTTGTTTGGATACATTTAAACAATTTGTAATAACTAACACAACATAATCATTCTTTACGGGGATATTACCGATTGAAATTAATCATTGGTTTGTTCTAGGCGTTGTCCCAAAATAGTTTGGCGTTATCACTGTCTATTCGAGAGATAGACTGTTTTTTACAATTTAGTGCATTTTTTATAAAATCCCCAATAACTTGTTCAAATTGTTCGACCACTTTATATTTTAATGGGCTCCCTGGAATTATATTATGGAATTATTCTATAAGATTAATATTTTCCTGAAGACCTTTCAACTGGACCTTCAAACTAAGTTAAACCATTTGCGATATGCAATATGCGCTTGTCTGCTGAATTTTAAATTGTTATGGAAATTCAAATGTCTATAACTCTGGAAATAATTTTTAAAGATATTTTCTAAGATAAGTGTCAAGAATTCCTAAAATTTTCAAAAAAAATCGGATTCTTTTAATTTTTTTGTCCGGTTTGGCATGAAATCTGTGTATATTTGACTTGTCCTTCTACATGTTTTCTTTTTTGAACTTTGGTTTTCTAAAGTTCAATACGACATAAAAATTTTATTTATGGATAATTTTTCATTAAATTTGTGTACTACCAATTTCCAATTTTCGCCAAATGTACCTTTAACATTTATACTCTAATTTTGGAAATATAAGCCCGATAACAGCCTAGGCCTTAGGCCAAAATACACTATGCAAAAAATAGAATGTTTATGTTCGAGAACTAAAGAATATTTTTTGTATGCATTTTGGACTAATTAACTTTAGGTAACACAAAAAAATTGTGGACAAATTTAAACAAAAATATTAGTTTCGTCGAAGATAACTTTATATTTATCATCTCAATCAATTAAAGCTCCTTATCATGGCTGCAAATGCTACGAATTTCAAATCGAAACAGCGGTTTGGGTACAGTTTGCAAAAAAATATTTTTTTAATAATCTAAAAATCCTGATAAAGAGTTTATATTATTATACCCTCCAACTCCAGGATGGGGGTATACTAACTTTGTCATTCCGTTTGTAACACCTTGAAATATCGACCTGCGACCCTATAAAGTATATATATTCTTGATCGTCATAAAATTCTAAGACGATCTAGCCATGTCCGTCCGTCTGTCAGTCTGTTGAAAGCACACTAGCATCTAAACGAAAGGAGCTAGAACGTTCAAATTTTCCATAAATGCGTCTTATAGTCGTAGATCGGTTGGGATTGAAATGGGGCGTAATTGGCCAAAAGGGAAAAAATTTTCCCTCACAAGGACTAAAAATACACATAATAATCCCTAATATTTTAGCATATTTAAGCATGTTTTTTGAATATGTCTGTTTATATTTGCTTGATATTTGGTATGCGCATTCTCCTTATAGCAAAAACGTGCACCATAAAGTGATTCTTTTTTGTAGGGGGTGAAATGGGGCAAAAAAGGGATAAAAATGGTACATATTAAACGACAACAGCTAGAAACACGAAATTCGGTGTGTACATTCCTCTAATTGAGTAGATACATAATATGAAATTAATTTTGCCAAATTCGTACTTTTAAGGGGTAAAATGGGAATAGAGAGATAAAAATGGTACCAACCAAACGGCTACACCTGGAATAATGAAATTCGGTGTATACATTCCTCTGATTGCGTAGACACTTAAAATAAACAGATTTTTCGAAATTCGTACTTTTTGGGGTTAAAAAAAATCGGAATTCGGTGTATACATACCTCTGACTGCATAGACATGCAAAATAAAACGTTTTTTTTAAATTCGTAATTTTTCTTTTACGGCAAAAATTGGTTGAATCATGAAGTTAGGTTATTTTGCACTATGTATGTCTGATAATGGATTTTCAAAATTTATACTTTTTGAATTAAAATAAAATAGAAGTACAACCAACTGTAGCACCAATATTTATGGTATTTAAGCCTTTTTTGGATATATAAATATAAGAATATTTATTTTTTTGATTTGAAATAAATAATGGTTTGAAATAATAAAAATATTATATTTATTTATAAAATTATTTTTTCAATATTTGTATTTGTTTTGGTTTGGCTATATTAAAAAATTTATATTTTCCTGCAATATTACTGCACATCTACGAAAACCGACAACCGCTGTGGAATGCAATCCATGGTGGAGGGTATATGAAGTTCGGCCCGGCCGAACTTAACGCCCTTTTTACTTGTTAATATTTAAGGTTCTAACATGGGTAACCGTGTCTATATCTAAAACATTTATTGATACATGTACAAATTATGACGCTCTATGTAGACGTAAAATAATTTAAAGATATATTTTTTAAATTTTACTTAAATAAATAGCGCGAAAAATCCTGATAAAGAGTATATATTATTTTTTTATAATACCTTTCTTTGTTGAGATCCCAGCAAGGCACATTTCAATATAATCGATGGATAAATGTAAAATTAATAGCTCTTCTTGAATACGTTGTCTTCATGTATGACAAAATCAATTTAAGCAAAACATTCCTTTAAAATGACACACTATTTCAGACTTCTATAATACCATAACTTCTATATTTATCCATAAATAGAGCTTATTTTCTTCACTAAGATGATATATATTACAAACTAGATCAAAATATTCTGTTATCTAATTTGTGAATGGATTTTGGTCATATTTATACAAAAAATAAAATTCGTAAATTTTGGATAATACAAAATATTTATTTGTCATTGGTTTTTGCGTCAATCAATCAAATCATTTTTTTAATTCTTTTTGGGGACTGTTCCTTAACCTCTGTTTCAAAGTGAAAGTATCCATCGTAATTTCTTATATTGTAACACATAAGTGGGTGTGATCGGACCTGTATTTCCAAGATGTCAGCGCAAATGTTAAACGTACCTTCGACGAAATTTATAAAAAAATTATAAATATTTTTTTGGTATTGATTTAATGGATCAGTATGCCTCTAACCACAAAAAATAAATCTGTAGGTCTTTGATGCAGAATTTTTATTTTTGTGTTGTATAGTAACACAAAATTTCATATAGGTACGCCAAAGGTAATTAAATTCGGGTAACATCAGTCACTTACTACGATTTGGTCGAAATTTAGATTTTTAACACATTCCTCCTGGAGAATCATACTTCTTAGAAGCTTGTATTCATCACAAAAAGTGAGTAGAAGAAGTGAAAATTTATCATCTTGTGATCCGGAAGTTGTGCAAATTAGGATATGAATCACCAATGAAATTTTACCAGGAGTTGTCATAGGAAGGATGTACTTCTTTGAAAGGCTTAACAGTTATTTCTCAGTGGCAAAGTATTCACTTTTTCACTAGTTTCCATTTCGATTTTTAAAAATCCGTGGGTACAACAGCGGACCTTTTAGTTACTACTACGTCAGCAAAAAAAAATTGGAAGTACTTCCGTAGGAAGCACATTTTATTCGCATCTGAAAATCCAAATGTGAATTTTTCCCGCTTTTGAGGAAGTTCTTTTAAACAACTTCCAAAAAAGAAGATAATATGTTATTATCCCGCATCATTTTATGAAGAGAATTTTCAGAAGTGAATGGGATTGCATTTTTAGTATGGGGTCACAGAGGTAAGATGTCCGCTTTGCACCCAGAAGGTCTCGGGTTCGAATCGTGGCCAGGGAAAAAACTTTTTTTGTTTTTTAGTACTTTTATAAATAAACAATGTTAAATTTTATATGATTTTAAGAACATCAAATTTTTTTCTTCAAAGAAAAAATACAAATTTATTGCTTTATTAATGTACTCCAAATATTTCATTTTTTATTAATTATTGATAATTCATAATATCCGTAATATTAAGTAGTTTTAATTTATTTAATACTAAATTTAATTGTTTTTTTTTTATATTTATATATTAGTTCATGTTAAATAAATATTTTGTTAAGTTTCCTATTGTCAGTTCTAACGAACAAAATGATTTGCATTAGTTATTCACCACTCACAACAGAGGGTAGCTGAGATGGTTAGAGTGCCGTAGTAGCAACCATAAGGTCCGCTGTTCCAACCCCGGTAGCGACTGATTTTTTAAAAAAGAAATGGAAACTAGTGAAAAAGTGATTTCTTTGCAACTACTTTAAAATAACTTTTAAGTCTTTCAAAATAAAGGACCTCCTATGACAACTCCATGTTAAATTCAAATTGGAATTCACTACATCTGAATCACATGTTCACTTCTTTGGGTACTCTCTTTTTGCTGGGACTGTGAGTGGTTAAAACAAACCCTTTTTTGTTGCTGGATTTATATACTTATATATTTGTTACTCCTATTAATCAACTAAGTTTCCTTGAAATAGAAGACCAAAAATGGGTGGGTACCTTTGGTTGGGTGCAAGATCTTAAATTTTAATCGTTTTAAGCTGCTATTAGGATGTGCTAAGTTTCTGTAAATTTATATCATTTAAACTGCTTCAATAGATAACATTTAAACCTACCTCATGTACTTTCGCCTTTTGTCATTTACAAATATTGTATGATACTTCAGTGTTCACCCTGTACATAATCTCATTCAAATTTTATTTATTTTGTGCACATGTACGCATACAATTTGAATTTAGAAGTGAACGTACATTGTGATTTTCCCATGTTTAATATACATTTATGTATACAAATATATATAAATATGTATTATGCTGATACAAAACTGAGACAAACAATTTCCGAAGAATTTTCTTCAAGAACATAATTTTATTTAGCCATGCAATTCGAGTATATAGTTAAAAGGAAGGCGATGGGCGAACGAATGGACGGAAGGCGACCAGACAGACGGACCGTTTCCGCCTGCATAAGAAAAGCTATATTTTCTTTATGTTTTTTGAAAATAATGTTAAATGTGACTAAAATAAAGAGCTGTCATTAGCCATCACAAAAAAATTGTATTCTTATAGAATGGATCGTGTGTATATAGTTGAAATATGATTTATGTAACCATATTTGAAGAGTATCATATTATGTTTGGGTTAATCATAGTATGTAATATGATGAGTAATATGATCATTATGACTATATAATATATAGTTACAACTATGTTATGATAGCACACAATCATAATTTCATCCAGATTGCCCTGCTGTAATCATATTTATGCTTGCAGCAATCATTTCTTCTCTCTACGTATAAATTACGGCAGCATTATTGAGAAACCCCTTCTGATAGTTCAGTTCTGGAACATTTTCCTATATATTAACAGAACATCCTAAACTTCCAGCCACCACGAACGAATGGCAAACGATTCGCTCGACCATGGCTCAAATATTGACTTTCGAAAGTTAATATCTGTTCACGTTACAATGTTCAACTACTACGATGTAGTCGTAGACGAAACTACTTAGGAAAATAAACATTTACCTTTCCTGCATATGATGGTTTTCGAGTTTGTACATTTTGTGCGTTGACAAACTGAAAAATATGACGAACTTACTTCAAACTTGTTTGGAGTACATCTGCGTATGAAACTTTGCTTCCTGGCCAACCATCCCATCCCAACCAACCAACCGTAAAAGTTAAGTGTACTATTCCACACTCCTCGTACACTGACTTACTGTAAGAGAGAGAGAGCGAAAGAGGGGAGCTACGAACATAAAGCATATCGTAAAGTTTCCAGCTAAAACTTAAGCCAAACAAAAAAATGAAAATGTGTTCACGATTGCATTTTAGTTGATGATAAAACAAGTTAAATAAAAAGAGATTTATTTTTGCATAGCTGCCGTAGGACTGAGGATAGAGGGATGCATTTTTAACGATCGTAAACAAGTGTCGGTCAAAAACGGCTCACATCCAAATGGTCGATTGCATTGCAGGCACGCTGCTGAGGCCAATCATAAAAATGACTACAAATTAAAGTCATGTGCAGTCGTCGGCAAAGCCATCCTTATGTGCAATCTGTCATAGTTGTTGGGCGTAAGTGTGCCCGGTCCGTATTTGTTGCCTTTCAACGCCGCCAATGCCAACAGCATCAGAGCAGCAGCATCCAATGAATTGTCAACATGGCACAAAAACTCCAATTATCACACAGCATGAGACGCGACTGAAATAAGTAACATTTTTTCTGACACCTACAAGTACACTCCACACACTCGCACCCCCACACACACACACACACAAACACACATATGGTGACTCCATTTCCAAATGCTTACAAACACTCACATACACCCACATACATACTTACATAGACTTATATGCTAACACTGATAGCGTTTTACATGCTACAAACAATGAAGGAGTGAGATTCATATGCAACATTTGTCAAAGTAGCAGCCAGCCATGGTTCTTATGTTAAAAGTGGTCTGCCTTTTGCTATGTGTTGGTACACTGAGAGAAAATCGAAAATTATATTAATGAAAATGTGGAAAACAATTTTTTAATGAATTTGGGATGAAAAAAAATTGCATTTAATTATAATAAATTTTCAATTTCTTGAAAATTATATAAAAATGTGAAACAAATAAAGAAAATACTGGACTAAATCGAAGAAATGCAAAAGAAAAGCGGTGGGTGTGTTTGGTATTGCAAAATATTAAATATTCAAATTTTTGAAAGTTTGCATATTTCGAAGAAGACGGTTTATTCAAATAGTCACCATTTTTATGGCCTTTCTTCTTCTTGAGAAAAGTCTTGCAGGTAAATTGTCAGTTTTTACGAATCATATGAAGAAATTGATATATCATATATTTTAAATATTGAAAGTTATTTTTTAAATTATATCGTTAATTATTTTAAGAAATTTAAAAAAAAAACTATATTTTTTAGTTTGTGATACAGATATATTTGTAGTGTGAACATTTTCGATCAAATTCACCAGCAGCTTCTGAGATATAAATTTTTCGCACAAAGCGTCAGGCGAAAACTTAATCTACTGAACATTCTAAGAACATTTC
This sequence comes from Polietes domitor, assembly GCA_947397865.1. NCBI lineage: Eukaryota > Metazoa > Arthropoda > Insecta > Diptera > Muscidae > Polietes > Polietes domitor. The sequence goes on from OX377618.1 coordinate 207,097,832, forward strand.
GCCAAGAAACCATGGGTCTAAGATGAATTCCTAGCCCACGTATATCGACTTCATAATATTCTTATTCAGTCTATTTCCAATTCGTTATACGTAGTCGGTGGAATGTACACGACGCTGATCGTCACGATTCTAGATGTAACTTTTCAATGGTACCATTTATATACTCTTTTCACCATTTTACCCCTTAAAAGTAAAACATTTCGAAAAATTCCTTTTGGTTTCGAGATTCATTCTTCGATTTATCCCCAAAAAGTTAGAATTCCACAAAAATCATTTTCATCCCGTTTTCCCTGACTTGGCCCGTTAAATCACGAATTTCGGTCGTATTTATATGGAAAACTTCACAAATAACAAAATTTTCAAATCATAGTATGTATCAAAAATTCAATAAAGTAGAAGATCTGTTGATTTCTTGAATTTTGTATAAGTGTGAAAAATTACCCGAAATATAATAATTTCCCCACCATTATCATATTTTCTTCTATTTGTTTAATTAATGAAAATGTTTTATGAACACAGCAACATATGTATTTTTCCACGAAAACTTAGCTTTTCAGTGTATATTTGCATGGCGTCGTCGTCCCTGTACGCGAGTGTCTTTCCCTCTCAGTCGGTGCTTGTGTGGTTAGTATGCAGCACTGTTAGTGTTGCCTTTGGTCTTTGAATTTATTGTCATATGTATGCGTGTGCATACATCTACACACACACACACACTAACACAACTAAGTATGTCCTGAATGTGAATTGTTTCGCTCGTTGGGTTCGTTGATGTTGTCCTTGTTATTGTTGCTGGATGGCAGAGTGATATAATTTTTACCCACAGGATTTTTAAACATGCGACATATGTTTGTTTGTTGTATGCAGCTCGTACTCGTAAAGCATAATAATGCGAAACCGCTTTTGTTGCCACTCATGTGGTAGCAGTCGGCTAGGGTACACATACATATGAACATATGTACCCCACCCCGTATACTTATTTCTCATTTTTATCGTTTTTGTCTTTTTTTGTTAATTTTGTTAAAGTTTTCACTAAAAATGTTACATGAGTCACATATTTCCTTATACGTAGTACGTTGGAGGAGGAGGAACACAACACATCTCACACATACTAAGTGAAAACATAAGAGTTTTCACACATATGCACAAGCATTAATGCCGCGGGGGCATATGTACCCGCGCTCGAATTCAAACAAATGTAATTTGTTCTTTGTTGCAAAACATTTTGTGTGATTGCATGTCTCTTAATTTTCCCATAGCATGTGTCCGCTGAATGTTTTTCCAGACCAGAGTACTGGAGTACATACATATGTACATGTATGTGTAGCTTTGTTACTTTGCTTGCAGGCATGTGTTAACAACCTCAAACAAAACAATACTACTGCCATCCAACAAGATCCAAGCCAACCCAACAAAACCCCCACACATACAAACATAAACAAATACACCCACAGACATACACACACACACACAAGGACATAGTTGTGTCCTGAATGCATCCCAACAAGGGGAATTAACTACAGCATGCGGGAAGAAAACAAAAGCTCCGCAGCATGTTGCCTAACAAGATGCATGCGAATCCTTTGTGAAAGAAACGCAAATTGAATTTTTGTGAAGCCAAGCGATGGATGGCCAGTTAGTACAACAAAATTCTCGCTGCAGCATGCTGATGTAATGCTCACACAACAGAGTCAAAAAGTTTGGCTGCATTTAAAGTGTTTAAGATGAGTGTAAGAGATTCAAATGTCTTACTGTACCAGGTAGTATAGAAGTCCTTCAGGGCGATTGTTCATTAGACAAACCGAAAGATGAATTCGGTGAATATTTGTTTTCATTATTTAAAATTTTCTTGAAAGCTTGCAGACTCACTCACTTTCAGAGAAATTTCAAGATGTGTCTCGGAAAGGTCTCGAATAATACTTCAAGTCAATTCAAAAAATAAATATTCTTATATTTATATTTTCAAAAAGCTTAAATACCATAAATATTGGTAGATAGTGGGTGTTTCAGTTGGTTGTATTTCCTTTCTATTTTAATTCCAAAAGTGCAAATTTTGAAAAACCATTATCTTACGTATTTGGAAAAAAATCTTTTAATTTTGCGTGTCTATGGAGTCAGAATAAAAATCACTTTATGGTGCACGTTTTTGTTATAGGGGGAATGCGCATACCCAATATCAACTAAGTACAAGCAGACATATTGACAAATTTTTCTTAACCCTAGAAAGATAACCTACGTCTGAGAGACGTATGCCTTTTTAATTTTTCGCTCTCCCTCTCTCGAATGTTTGTGCAACACGTTGCTGTTTTTGTTTTTCTCAGTCGTCTACAGTAGCCAATAACGCATTTAAATAATAAAGAAATGTATAAAGAATCCATGTAAGTACAAAAAAGGTAAAAAATATTTCCAAAAATGTTGTCACCATAAAGAAAAACTATGATACGTCCCACAGACGTATGGTTATCTTTTCCGTAGCTTCCAATAGGGTTATCTTTCTAGGGTTAAATACTCTGAAGTATTAGGGGTTGTTAT